>SPJY01000102.1:2316975-2670074 GCA_005191435.1 Raddia distichophylla
ATAAATAAATTATGGGCTCTATTCAAGTTACAAAAAATGGATTGGGCCATGAATAATGGGTTCATGTTGGGTTTGCATAAATGGCTAAAAAAATTAAAAATAAATCATGGCTGCAATGACACGTCACCCGCCACGTTGGATGATGACATGGCACCAAGCATTCTGGCCTTGCATTTTATGACGATATACTTCATGACAAAGTTATCATTCGTCATAGAAAACTTATTTACTATGACGAAAAATAGTCATTTCGTCATCAAAACAAATATATGACGCTGATACTATGACAACTGAATTTTCGTCATAAGTTCGTCATAAAACACCTACTATGACAATTTTTTGACTTTGCATGACGAACTTCAACCATCAATAAAAATCACTTCTCTTGTAGTGCCGTGAACCATATCGCCGTAATCTTCGGCGATTCCTCGGCTTATCCCTCTCGGCGCAGCCTCAAGGAAGCTGCTCGGGAGGTCCACAACGTTGAAAAAGGAAAAACACAGCCTAAATCGATGAAGTGGACCGAGGTCTCTATCTCCTTCTCTAAGGAGGATTGCCCCACTGGGATGACCAAGCCTCAGCGTCTCCCGCTGGTGGTTGCTCCAACCATCAGCAACGCTAGGGTCGGGCGTGTCCTGATCGATGGCGGGAGCGCTTTGGACCTGCTTTCTGCAAAGGTCTTGGACGCGATGCAGATTCCTCGCTCCAAGCTGAAGGAAGTCGCAATGCCCTTTTATGGGATTGTTTCGGGAGAAACTGTTAAGCCGTTGTAGTCCCCTCACTTGAGAGCAATTCAAAACTCAGGGACAGGGTCTGAGCCTCTGAGGCCGCGGCCATCTGACTCATGGAGTCATGGGTGGTGGCCGTCGACGAGGGGGCATCCAGGCGGTGCAGCGTCGTACGCGGCGTAGGCAACGGCCGCGCGACTTTTTGTGCGCGCGCCGGCGATGCGTTGTGTGGACGCGAGCGCGCGCGGCTCCTGCACTGCAAGGCGGCGCCCAGCCTGCGGAAGCGAGAGCCGCCATCGCCATATCACACGTCAAATTAAGACCCGCGGAAATTTCTCCCGGCCACGATCCATGGAGTGGGCTTGATAGCCGGGTCCGGGTGCAGTGCAGTTCGTTGTTTATCGTGGAAAATATCGGCCGGATCAGGTGAGGTGGGTGTGGCGTGTGGTGCGCGAGTGGTCCATGCTCCATGGGGCCATGGCCATCATCGTTGGATCGGTGACCACGATTGGCAGCAACGAGACAAAGCGTTGTGGATAATAAACACCGTGGCCGGGGGCCGCGTGTGTTGGGGATAGCTTAGCCAGGTTCAATTCATCGCACGAACTCACCTTGTCGTGGTAGACACTACCTCCAACACCCCGTGGATTTCTGTACAGCCCCCACGGGGTGGATTTCTGTTCAGCCCCCACGGATCATGAATGGGTTCGTGCGAAATCGAAGGGCGTGTTTGTTGCGCATATCCATCTGTGAATTATTTCATTTCTATTAACCTATTTTTCAATAACTACTCTACTCCTTCTATTTATCTTTTTATATTTACCCTGTTGCTACGGTGTTATTACAAGTTTGACCCAAGTCAACCAAGGTTCTTTAGTAGTGAGATAGGAGACACGCCGAACAACACGAACAGCAACCAGCAACGAACAGGGAGACAGGGGTTTTTATCCTGGTTCAGGCCTCTCGGGAGAGATAATAGCCCTACGTCCAGCCTTTCTTATATATCAGAGATGATTACAAGAGGATCCTCGACGAGACGAACAGATCTCGGCGAGATTATGTGTGTACAGGGTGTAGTATGCAACAATACGATGATCAGGTGCTAAGTCACCAGCTTCTGGCCAGGGGGTCCTCTAAAACGCCGTAGGGGCCCTGTTTATATAGTGCGGAGCAAACCGACCTACCGAGGGAATATCGGGCCGGGCTAACTACGAGACCGTAACGAACTCGTACATGCCAAATACGTCCCGAGGTAGATAAGGTAGACTCCAATTCTTGGGGATCACGACTCCTAATCCAATCCGGGAAACCACGTCCGGGTCTTCACGTAGCCGTGCAGAACTCTTGTTCAAGTAGCACTCAAACACGATTCCTTGGCCTTTACGCACCATGCTAGCCAAGAAGCTGTTCGGCAGGATGCATATGGGCCAGATAGAACCTTCCAAGGAGCTGGGCCCTGGTAGGCTGTTCGATTGGGCCGTCAGGGAGTGGGCCATGGCAATGGGCCGTAATTCTATCCCCGACACATGGCTTCCAAGTTGAGGCTCTCATTTGCATCCACCCTAGCCCAATATTAGGGAGAAGAGAAGAGAGAAGAGAGAGGAGCCTCCCATGGTGCGCCCACCCCATGCCACCATGTCCACCCATGCTTAGAGCTTGGATTTGAGAGGGAGAAGGGAGAAGGAAGAAAGTAAGCCCGTTCTTGTGTGTTCCCCTTGGTTTCCCGTGGTTTTCCCCATGTCCATGGTGAGTTTCCTTGAGCAAACCCTAGTTTCCATGGACTCCCACACATGAGCTCGGGATTGAGAGAGAATTGAGAGGGTGAGGAAGGGAAGGAGAAGGAGTGTGTCTAGAGTCATCCTAGTGCCTATCCAAGGTTGCCCCTTGTGCTCTCCTCACTCCCTTGGTGCTATCCGGCTAGCCCAAGGTCGAGAAAGGTGAGCCCGTGCTCTGGCTTGTGCTTGTGTGCTCTCCGATGACTCCGTGAGCCCGAGGCTTCACCGACGTGCACGTCTACTTCAAGTCGTACCTGAGTACCTCATTGCCAAGACCGAACCGCGATGACCGTACCGCAAGCAAGCCCAAGGCCTGACCTTGGCCATCGGAAACGCGTTTCCGGTGCTCTCCTTGGACGCGTCCTTGGTGTGCTCAAGTCCTCCGACGTGCGCGGGGGCCGGCTCCGATTGTGGAGTCGGTGTGACTAGGTCTTCCGCGTGTGGAGGGTTGCCGTCGCTTTTGTACAAGACTGCTTCCTCTCCATGTGTAGGTGAGGGCTTTCTAGTACCCGAGCATTAGGGACGAGAGGGTCCCGGGTCTCCGTTAGTGCATGTGTTGTGCGCGTTATGCCGTCGAGCGCATGTGTTGTGCTCCGGCCTGACCTTGCTCAACGGTGAGTAGGTGCACATGTGTTGTGCACCGAACATCGGTCAAACAAATCACCGTGTCAACCCTTTACTTTCTCACACTTGATTTGGAGATTGCCTGTGTCGTGTGCCATCGAGCCATGAGGAGTTGAGAAGAGGAGTTGGGTTGTGATCTTGTGCTAGTGCGTCCATAGCTTCCACTCGTACACGTGACTAGAACTGTTAGGCTTCCGCTCGCTCAACCTAGTCTTGTGTTGTGCTTCCGTTGCACTTAACGTGTAATCCGGCTAACACAAGGTGTCAATTGGCGTGTGTTAGATTAGAAAAAGAGTGCTAAAATTTGATAACTGGACAATTCACCCCTCCCCACCTCTTGGCCTCGGATCCTTTCACGTGGTATCAGAGGGCTAGGATCTCGTCTTTGGCTTAACCGCTGACGAGATGGCCGACGGGGTTTCTAGTGTAGCTGGTAATAGGATTCCTCTGTTCACGGGAACCCACTTCGATTTCTAGAAAAGGCGAATGCGGGTGTATCTACAGTCCATGGGCACGGACGTGTGGAAAGTGGAAGATAAACCACTAGGCTTTGTACTAGAGAAGGATGTCGAACCCACCTAGGCACAAAGCAAAGCGTTAGAGTTAGATGCCAAGGCGCTCAATGCATTGTTTTGTGGTATCAGCATGGAAGTGTTCGATAGGGTGTCAAATCTACCTAGTGCACATAACGTGTGGTCAACGCTCATAGAAATAGATGAGGGCTCGGATGCGGTTAAGGAGGGCAAACTAGTCATAGCTAGAGATAAGTTTTATCGCTTTGATATGTTGCCTGGTGGAATGCAAATGAAATGTTTACTCGTCTTAACCCCCTAATCAACGAGCTGAAAGGGCTCGGAGCTTCTTTGTCTGATGCTGATGTGTGCAGGAAAATGATTAGGGTGTTGCCGATTGACGGGTACCGCGACATCGTCACCTACCTGTCAAACAACGGCGAGATGAACACAATGAAGCCTACCGCACTCCTGATCAAGTTGACCTCACACGAGATGCTCATAGCCAACAGAGTCAAGGCTGAGGCGGAATAGAACAAGTCAATTGCTCTCCAGGCTAGTGTCACCAAGGGCACTTCTCGAGGTACCTCACCCAAGCGTCCCACAAGTCCTAAAGAAGCAGCCTTGGATGAACTTGTGGGGCTACTGAGCAGGCGGATTGGGTCGAGGAGACAGGGCAAGAACTCATATGCATCATACCGATCCTATGAGTGCCAGGAGAAGAGGCACATCAGCTCTATGTGTTCCAAGAAAGGCGGTGCCAAGTACAAGGGCAATGGGAACAGTGGCGATGATGAGGATGAGCCAAAGGAGAAGCCGAGATATAAGGGCAAGGGCAAGGACAAGGAAAAAGAGAAGGGCAAAGGTTGGAGGAACTTGCACAAGTCCGAGTTCAGAGGCACCTCCAAGAGTGGCAAGAAGGTGGCCTTCGTGGGAGAGTGGGTCACGGAAAGCTCGGCTGGATCACAGAGTTCCAGAGATGATGATCAGCTTGTTGCCGTGGCCACTTCTGCTTACCCCACTTGTCTTGCAGCTCCGTTTACGTCATAAGAATGGCAAGATGGTCAAGTGCGGGAATGGTGGTCCGGTGAAGAAGAAGAGTGGACTTCCTCAGGTACCACTTCACCGACAGTCGCTCGAGCTGCTACCTCTTCTAGACCAGCGGCTGCACCAGTACCTGCTACCTCTCCACCAGGCTCTGCTACAGCTCCACCAGGCTTTGCTACAATTTCACCAGCTCCTGCCACGACTACCTCAGCTTTTGCTTCGTCTGGCCTGTGTCTTATGGCCAAGCCCTCCTCCAAGTCTTCCAAGAAGGTAACAAGAAAAGATGTCTCCTCCTCCTCTGGCTATGAATCTGATAGTCCTACTGAAAAAGAAATAGAAATGGCTGGTTACTTCTTCCAGGTTAAGGACTATTTTGAAAAGGAAAAGCTTAGGGCTAATTTGCTTGAGGAACGTCTTGCTGTGCTAGCTAAGAAACATGCTGCATTAGAAACCGAACACTTGCTTCTCACTAGCTCTAGCAAAGAAATGGAAGTAGAGAATAGGGCAATGAATGAGTCTGAGGAAGGACTCCTAGC
Organism: Raddia distichophylla; assembly: GCA_005191435.1. NCBI lineage: Eukaryota > Viridiplantae > Streptophyta > Magnoliopsida > Poales > Poaceae > Raddia > Raddia distichophylla. The sequence goes on from SPJY01000102.1 coordinate 2,322,198, forward strand.
CACAATTCAAGAGCTTAGGGATGAGTTGGCTTTGCTTGGCACAAAGAACACTGAACTAGCTGCTAGGATTGATTCACACAACACTTTGCCTGTTGCACAGTTGATTGATTCTAATACTACACTTGCTGTTGCTCTTGTGCCAGATGCTAGTGATACTGCTGCTTTGCCTGCTTTAGCCGTTGCCTTGCCTAGTGCTTTGCCTGTTACTGTTGCCAGTGCTGAGATTGTGCCTGTTTTAGCTGTTTTGCCTGATGCAAGGGCTTCTGCCAGTTTGCCTATTGCCTTTGATACTGTGCCTAGTGCTAGTGCTGCTACTATTGCTCATGTGCCTGTTGTTGCTCCTGCTAGTGCTAGATTTACTTCTGATAAATGCTTCTGCTAGTTCAAATGTTGCTCCTACTACTACTAAGATCTCTGCAATTGGTGCATCATCTAGCAAATCTCCTGTTTTAATTTCACCTACTTGCATTGCATCTAGTTCTAGTGGGATCACACATGAGTGCACATCTGATACTTGCAAGTTTGCTCTAGCCGCTAGGGAGCTAGCCATAGAGAATAGTGAGCTTAAGTTGCAACTAAGCAAGTTTGAGAAAGGCTTAGGCAAGTGCTATGAGGAAAGCTTAGCCCTTGACAAGATGCTTAAGAAGCAAAGGCCTGCCTCTCAAAGGGATGGCTTGGGGGTTCACCCCAGAGAAGCCAGAGAGGAAAAAAGAAGAGTGCTCCTCAGGCATCTAGAGTACGACAGAGCTACTACCACACAAACCCCAAGAGAAGACCACCTCCACAAACCCAAAGTGTGTACGATAGAGTTACCAGTGGCAAGGGTGTCCTAGGCGACACAGTTTCTGGGAGAGTCGGTCTAGCCACCAGGATATGTGGGATAGAGCTCCGTGGCAAGTTAGGACGCGGGATGGTCCTAGAGAGAGGTTTGGGTACGGGTCTAGGTACAACCGTAGGTTAGGTGCACCGAGGTACAACTACACTCCACCACCTCCACCTCCTAGGTACAACACATACACTAGACCATACCCATCTAGGTAAAACAGGTATCCCAATAGTCCAACAGTGAACCGACCAAAACCCAGGCCACAACCCAAGACTAGACAAGTCCACATAGAGCTAGATGGCAACTATACCCTTAGGAAGAATGAGAGGGGTCAAGTGTTTGCTAGGTTCATGGGACCATCTTGGGAGTACAAGTATAGGCCACAGGTGCTGTTTTGGATTCACTATGTGATACTAACCTTCCAGGTACAAAGGCTAACCCTCGGGGACCCATTGCTTGGGTTCTCGGGTCACACAAGTGATCCTTTTAGTGCAGGTGGGCAGCCGGAGTGGGGGGACGTCTTGGATCCATTGATCAATCAAGACGGTGTCCTTGGTTGCTCACCAGGAGGTGGGAAGATGGGTCTTCCGCACCACGACCACTCGGCTGAATGGCAGGATGATTGGACAAGGAATACTTGATCCAGGAGGGCGAGCTCAAGCCCCACGGCGTGTACCACTACTTCCTCTACAACACAGGTACATATAGTGACTGACTCAGGTGATTACTAGATGATGTGCTCTACATGTGGTATTCCTGCGGTTCTGTGCTTTAGATTTCCAAGTGGTATTATGCCTTAGTTGCTCATGTGGTATCTTGCTTACTAGCCAGTCAAGTGCCTTAGAGTTGCTCGATGTGATGACTTGCCTTGTGCTTAGTGGTGTAGAACCTTGTGCCTAATTGGTTTGAGCCCTGCTTAGTTTATGCGTTTAGCCTCATTTTTCCCATTAGGTGGTGTCATTGCTAGCTTCCATCATTCATTAGTCCATATTTGTCTTGATGTATCATTCATGAGCTTATCATTGCTTTGGGAGTCTTGCATGTGGCATCATCTAATTGTGCGTTCACATGTGGTATAAGGCATGTAAACTAGGCATGGTCATATGAAATAAAATTGAACTCACCACTAGCATTATTTAAGTGATGTGGAATAGTTGGTAGAAAATCCTTATGACATCACTAGTGTGAGTAATCTAGGCTTTGGCTATTATACTTGTGCTAAGGACTTGCTTAGATGCTCACTGTACGAATTTTTTTGGCTTTGGCTAGAGCTCATTTGTCACTTGTTCAATTAGGACTAAACTCAAATAGAACTCAAAAATTGCGACCTTGAACTAGCGATAGATGATCAATGGCTCTGTGGCTCACGAGTTGCTCTAATTCTAGGTTGAACTTGTGCTAATGGTCTATCTAGCATATGTCTAGTTCACTTGTTCAAATGCTTTGCTAAAAATATGAGCAACCCTTTCCAAGAGTTGAGCCCAATGAAAAACTTTGACTTGTCATGTCTTGCTACTTGATAATATGAGATACAAGTACATTTAGCTAGATTTGACACCATATGTCATTGTTTTGGAGCACCCTTGTAACACTTTAGAACTCTTATGTATAGCAATGTGCTTTGCTCTAGCCTCGCTCAAAAGAGCCAATGTGCCAACTAAAAGAGCCCAAGCGGCCAAATAAAATCAATAATCAATAAGCAAGATATACTTAGCCAGGTGGAATTTAAACCAGGGGAAAGACATTGTATTTATTGCATTTGTTTTACCAGGAACAAATTCATGAATTCTGACAAACCGTCATCACAACACTTTTTACACCAAACATCTTTCCACCGTACACCTGACAGTTTTGTGATACTGACAAACAGGGTCGGTTTCGAGATTTCGCTAAACGGGGTCAGTTTCTTGATTCTGCTAAACGGGATCGGTTTCGAGATACCACCAAACGGGATCGGTTTCGAGATACCGTCAAACGGGATCGGTTTCGAGATACCGTTCATGTGATTTCATTTCAAGCATTTGTAATCATATCGCATAGTATTTTGTGGTAATTCAATCATGTCAATGCATTTGCTATGAAAATGAAATTTAAAAATGAATAAGTGCTCAACTCAAAATGTTTTGTAAGCCTCGCTTTAGCCTAGCATGTTGAAATGTGACCTAGTATATTCTAGCTAGTGCTATTTGTGCTTGCTTCTCCCTTAGTATAAGAGCCACCCGTGCGCCACTTCTCTGTAGTTCATCTCTCATTTTGTTTTAGGCCTTAATTACTCGAACATGCACTAAAGTGTCTTCTTTGAGCTTGTGACATTTAGGCCTAGTCAATTTAATTCAAATGAACTATGGTGGTCATATTTAAGTGGACTTGCACTTGTATAATCTCCAAAGCTCATGACTTGCTCCACACTAGTGCTATCATTTGAATTTTACTCCCTATTGCATCTCACTTTGACATATGCTTTAGCAATAAACGTGCATGCTAGATCTAGGGGGAGATGTTATTGCATATATGAAGAGGGAGCTCATGGGAGCATGTAGAACTTGTGCACTTTAGGTGGTAGCCAACTTCAGGTGGTTGATTGCTAGACTAAAGAAATGTCCATTGATTATGCATGTGCTTAGGACGTATTGTTGGGAGAAATGCGCTAGACTTGAATGTCCTTTGTTGGTTATTGATGACAAAGGGGGAGAAATTTGTCATCATCTATCTCCCGCACATAGGTCTTGTGGTAATGGGGAGAATTAGTAGACAAAGGGGGAGCATTAGTGAAAGGAGGAGATTGCAATGGGCTAAGGGAAATTGTTGTGTAACTTTCCAAGTCTTGCTTAGTGGTTTCCATGTGGCATCGAGTGGAGTTAATTGTGCTGAAATTAGACTTGGTGGTTTGTATCTTGAGAGAACTAGTTATGCTTGAAAATTAGACTTGGTGGTTTGTATCTTGAGAGAACTAGTTATGGTTGAACCATAGGGTGAGATGAGCAAACTAGTGCTATGCTTAGCTTGTGATTGGCTTGAGCTTAGCTTAGCTTGTGCTTTGTCCTAGGTAGTGCTAAATTTCATGTGATATATCATGTGCTCAAGTCCTTGAGATGTTTTCACGTGGTTCACGTGGTATCAACTAACCAATGCTTGAGATATACTTGTGCAATATTTTGGAGATAGATGTTGCAGGTTGTCATCAATTACCAAAAAGGGGGAGATTGTAAGCTCAAGCCCCATAGGATAGATTTTGGTATTGATGACAGGACTCCAAGGATAAGAACTTTGTGATTTTTCCTAGTTTCTTTTGATTATTTGTGTGAGTCTTCTGGTCCTGCCACATCTACATCAAGTTCAAGCTATCAAGATCAAGAGAGCACATGAGCTAGTCCTGCCACATCTACATCAAGTTCAAGCTATCAAGATCAAGAGAGCACATGAGCTGGAGCACAATGTGTTGGTCCAGTCATCCTAAGCCAAGCTCATGTCAAGCCTTAGCTATCCTTAAGCCTAGAGCTAGCCAGGATTCCTTGTCTTGCTAAGTGACCATGATCTTGCCGATACCTCTCGTGCTACAACTAGGGGGAGCAACTACTACCACACTTGGCAATATGCTAGAAACCCTCATCCTAGGACACAAGCACCCAACACTTGCCAGCCAAGGTCTTGGATTAGAAATGGGCAATGGATGAACTCTAGGACTTGTCCAGGGTACACTAGACAAGGGCAAAACTATAGGCAGAACACTTGGAACACTGGTGCCTGGAATGGCTATAGGAGTGATTTTTGGGAAAGGTTCCTAGCTAGGCAAAACTGGTGGGATAGTTGGGATGAGTACAGGCAGTATAGGAACTACATACCAGCTAGACCAATCCTAGTGCCACGTAGGTTTCAGGGAGCACCTAGGGGTTTTGGAGGTAGAGTACCACCTAGAGCACAACCTAGTACTTAGCCTAGACCTTACACGTGGACTAGACCTAATCCCAACCTTCCTAGGAACCACTTAGAGCTTGATCGGAACTACATGCTCAGGATAGGTGAGCATGGTAGAATAGTAGCTAGATTTGAGGGACTTCCTGAAGAGAACGACCATCGAGCACGAGTTTGGGTCAATAAGTCACTAGTTGATGCTTTTATTGTTCCTAAGACTAACCCTCGGGGACCCATTAAATGGGTTCCTGAATCTTCAAAGTGACTCTCTTTTCAGGCTGTGAGTGCAGGTGAACGGCCCGGAAGGATCCGAGGCGCCTTGTGACGTGTACGGGCAGGTTTCGTAGCCACCAAGTTCACTCAAATCCCTTAGGCGCAAAAACCTCCCGCCCAAGCCAAGTCGATACTATCCAAAGCCCAAAAGGCGACAAAATATGCCCAACAACCTAGCCAAGGCATTCAAGGAGTGAGTGAAAGAGAGAAGTGAGAGAGGGTGAAGTCTAGTGGCCAAGATTGGGCCACTGGACGCGTCCGTCCACTCATCGGACGCGTCCGACAGGGCATCGAACGCATCCGATGACTCGGGGACAGGAGCGCGTAGTTAGAATTTTGGCTAAGTCCCTCTCGACTTGTTTGACATAGTCACTGTTGGACGCGTCCGATGAACTTATCGGATGTGTCCGATGTCGACCACGCACTCGGTCGAACACACCGCGCGCAAGGGGATGGACGTGCCCAGGCTGGCTCATCGGACGCGTCCGATGAGCTCACCGGACGCATCCGATGAGCAGTTCGAGCTGCAGTCAAATCTATCCCAGCCACCCATTTGAGCTGCGATTCACCCACGGGCTGACACGTGTCCTAGGCCGTTGGGGGTCTATAATTAGAGCTCGGGGCGGCCATTTAGACTTGAGAGAGCTCATTAATTCCATCCCTCTTGGCTTGTGTGTTCTTGAGAGCTTCTCCCATGGGTTTTCCCTTGCCCATGTCCACCTCCACCTAGGGTTAGGGTGAGAGAGAGAGAGAGAGAGGAGAGGAGAGGAGAGGGAGAGCAGGGAAGAGGTAAGGCATGGGTTCCCCCTTCTTCTCCGATGAGTTCCCCTCCGTTTGGGCGGTTCTTGGTGAGTCCTCCGGTCATCTTCTCGAGTGCTCTTTGGGTCCTTCTCGCCGGAGTTGAGACTTCGCCTCGCCATCCGCGAGCTTCACCGGTACAAGGTCTCTCCGTCAAGCGTACTGTCGGTGTCTAGGAATCGCGCTCCTGAAGAGCAGCGGGTCCACGGACCAGCAGACGAATTTATAGTTGGTGTGAGGCCCAACGACAACCCTTCTCAGCAGCCCGGGTGACGGCCGAGCCTGTGGGGGCTCAGGCCATGCTGTCTTCCCGGACTAAGCCTGGTGCGACTTGGCGATCCGTGTACAAATCCGTCGTACGGTGAGAGAGGAGAAGAAAAGGAGAGAGAAGGAAGAAAAGAATACAAACCACGAAGATACAAGCGATTTACCCTGGTTCGAGCCCCCACTACCGGGTAATAGCTCTACTCCAGCCCTGTTAATTATATGGTGGAAAACAGTACAAGGGGTGCCGAGAACGGGCTTGGAGGCACCGATCCCGAGCTTACAAAGGTGGTGACTACGACTACTGCTAAGGAAGCTTCGGAAGCGTGTGTGGCTTGAGTGATTGCTTGATGGAAATCCGGGGTCCCCTCGAACGTCCAGGGATCTTCCTTTTATAGGCGCGGCGGGTCGCCCCGAGCTGATGCGGCGGGCCCCGCGCCGGTCTTTCCTCGAGGACCCATTAAATGGGTTCCTGAGTTTTCGAAGTGACTCTCTTTTCAGGCTGTGAGTGCAGGTGAACTACAGGACCGGCGTCCATCATTGGATTATGAACAGTGGGTGTACTCAGCATATGACGGGCAATGCGCGGTTGTTCACCTCACTCGAAGAAGGAAGCTTCCCGAAAAAGGAAACCTTTGGTGACGGGAGCCAAAGTCAAGTGATCGGTACGGGGGAGGTACATATTTCTCCAGAACTTTCAATTCAAAACGTCCTCCTTGTAGAACCTTTGCATTATAATTTGATCTTCGTTGCCCAGTTGCTCGACCTAGGGTTCCATTGTCACATCTCACCAACTGAAATGAGGTTCTTGGATCAAAATGATAATTTGGTGTTCAAAGATTTTCGTTTCCAAAATCTGTTTCTTGCTAAGTTTGAGTTGCCACCCATGTCAGACTCGGCTTGCGTACTCGCCAAAGTCGAACTAGGATGGCTTTGGCATAGACGCCTTGGGCACGTGGGAATGGCAAATTTGAAAAAGTTGGTGAAAAATGATTTCATTCGGGGTGTCAAGGACGTTACTTTTGAGAAGTCTAGACTGTGTAGAGCATGTCAAGCGGGAAAGCAAGTTGCTAGTCCACACACAGCTAAAAGCATAATGTCCACTTCCACTTAAAAATGACATGAGTGATAAAACTCTTAGTCCTTCCTTTAATCTGATTTTTTTTCAATATTTCTTATTTGCTATGAGAGTTTTAACTCTATATCCTCTATGCCATCGTCGTCGCCTACGTCAGATTTGACCATTAAAAAGCTTCTTTCATGCACAAATTATACCCCTTCGACCCTTCATAATATCTAGTTTTAAAACTTTGAAACCCCTCGTTTTAACTCTGAATTTTATACCCCCATCGTTCCATAATTTTACGTGTTTTATATATGTATTCCTATCACTTTAAAGAGACATAATGATAGGTATTGTCAGTACACGAGGTACCAAGGTATATTAAGCACCTAAAATGTTAAAAAGGAGAATAGGGAAGAAAAGCCATAAAGCCACGTGGCGGCCCGACGCACGGTGGGTGAACGGGCCCCAACGTCCCAGGTGAGCTGGCCACGTGGCAAGACCGGTTAGGCGTACTGCAGGCGAGCAAGGCCCCGGCGTCGCGACGAGCACGCCACGTGCCAGTCCAGCGTGTAGCGGGTAAGCAAGGCCCTGACACCGCGGGCGAGCACGCCACGTGTCAGCTTGGCGCCTCGGGCGAGCACGCCATGCGTCCGCACTGCATCGACTCAGTGACCAAGGCAAAGGGCACTCCTCTAGGCTAGTGGGCAAAGGGACGCACCTGGTAGTCTCACAAGTGAGGGGAGAAAGCTTACCATAGAAGGCTCGTCTCCGTTCAACGTGTCTAGGGCATTTAATGTGGCGATCCGGTGTGGGAGACAGAGGATGATGATTGCGGTCACCGTGGCTTTGGCAGGGGCACTGTAACGGTCATTCTGTCATTGTGCGCTGCAGGTCTGACTGACGCCGGTGTCAGGAGGCTCTTCTATCCCATCTTCACTCGGTGATAAGCGGGTGCAGGTGAAGCCACCGACGTCAGCAGCAAGGAGCAGTGGAGAGTACAGTGGCATGTCGCACATTCCCGTTCTCTCTCTCTCTCTCTCTCTCTCCCAGCCACCCTTGTCAGTATAAAGGGGGGCTCGGGGTACGAGAGAAGGGGACAGATCCCAGACTCACACATACGCTCTATAAGTTCTCCTGAGAGAACACCCACCTTCCAATTCAGAAATCCAAACACAAACAGGAGTAGGGCTGTTACCCACCTTGGGGGTCCGAACCTGGGTAGATCGGGTGCCTCCCTATGCGTGTTTGAGCAATCAAACTAGTTAGCGAAAACCCCCTCTAAGATCGAACACACATCACTAATAATCTGTCCGATGAAAAATCCACCGACAGGTATGTCGGTACCACCCCTTGAAACCACATTCCAAGACGAGGTGCCATCATGCACTCGACCCATAGGATCCAATATAAGTGCAGGATACATAGCTGGACATCATCTCATACATTGAAGTCTGAATATTATTACAAACGATGACATGATGTCACCACATAGTGTCAATGGGCCATAGGCCAAATACTTAAAAGTCTTACATCATCATCAGAGTACTATCGAACATGCGGAATTCTTAAAAACCAAAAGCACACCAACGCCATGTAGCCTACACAACGACTGGGGGAGATGTGTGGAACCAACTCCTAACCTACTATTCCTCATCCATGTACGCTGGGTCGTCGTCCTCATGACAGGCATACTCGTCCTCGTCCTCCATGAGATGCTCCAATTCTAAGGGATTTAAATGCGAGAGTCAGTGCTTTGTCCTCACTAGCACTGGCGAGCCAAAAGCCATCTAAATAATGCTTAATAGATGTATGTGGAGGATAAGGGTTCTTTGTTTGCGTAAAAGCTAGTTTTACCAAAACAAATCCTAAGACTTAGCTAGGTGGAATTTAAACCAGGGGAAAGACATATTGTATTTATTGCATTTGTTTTACCAAGAACAAATTCATGAATTCTGCCAAACGGTCATCAAAACACTTCTTACACCAAACATCTTTCCTCCGTACACCTGACAGTTTCGTGATACTGACAAACAGGGTCGGTTTCGAGATACCGCCAAACGGGGTCAGTTTCTTGATACTGCTAGACGTGTTGGTTTCGAGATACCACCAAACGGGATCGATTTCGAGATACCGTCAAATGGGATCGGTTTTGAGATACCGTCAATCCACTTCACTATTTAGTGTAGCATCGAGCTACAGCCAAACAACCAAACAATACCAAACGACTTTACCTTGCCAAACCACTTCACAAGTATCACAAGTTTATTATGAGTATGAATGTTTGAGCTAGAGAAAGTTGTTTCTCCACTCTGGGGTACGTAACCCCAAAATCAGTAAAAGAGTGACCTAAGCAAGTCTAAGCAGTTATTTACCATACCTAAGGGTCTAAACAGTTTTATTTTGTTTTCTGAACCAGGGTTATCAAGGTAAGTGATATCAAAGGTTATCACAAGCAAAGCAAAGGATATTGACATTATCAAGGCAATATCAATCATGGATAACAAATTCATCAAAGAACATGGCATGATAAATCATGATTAGCAATCTGGTCTCTAGGTTGATTTAACATGCAAGTTGATACTTTAAAGGTAAATACTTTGTAAAAACTGGGTAATTGAAGCATGCATGGTTAAGGTTTAACTTGCACTAGGGAAAGTAGGTACTCTCCCTAATAAAAGTAACCCTTGATGTTATCCCACACTAGGGAAGGTCCCACTCTTCCCTAATAAGGGCAAACATACTATAAGATAGAATTTGACTCGCCTTCGTTGTCGGGATTGAAGGGGGTCAACAGCAAGGTCCTCGGAATTGTCGGGGGCACCTTCTATCGCTATTCTCAAATATAATAATCCAATAAGATCCAGAATAATATAAATTTGACATGATGCATGATGCTTATGATGCTAACGAAGGTTGTCGATTTCTCATGTGTTGGTATTCTAAGTGAGGTAACGTGCAATAAAACTCATACTTATCAGGAAAATTCCATGAGCCATGGTTAGAGTTATACTCATCATAGGAAACATAGGATAAAGCATTGAGATGCAATAGTACTTATGAATGCATGAGCATGTGATCAGTTGTAGGTATCTATTAATAAACGATAGCATATATCCCAATAATAAGCCCATATAGGAGAAATTAGGTTTTTATCCAAACATGGTTGACCACTATATTGTTTAGCTTTAAAAGAATTTCTTATGTTTAGTTACTTAAGTTGCTTGATCGTATTGTAAACTTAATACAACTAAATTCCATGTAAACATGTAGTATCTCTAGTGATCACAAGGTCCCATGTTTTCAATCCTACTATGTTTAGATTTTATCTACAAGTATTTCAATTTAATCCTTGATTGGGCCTATACAAGTGTTATAATAGGAATGTACCCTATTAATGCTTAAAGGAGGTTAATTATTGCTAATTAAAGTCAACATCATGTGACTATATTTTTCTAAGGTTTCAGAGGCATAATATCATTTACTGTCATTTTCTAGAACATTTTGGGGCTCAAATAATATTTTTAATGCATATAATTCCATCTCAGGCTTTTCTGGATATTCTAGAAATGAATATCTATGCTAAATAATTCATTGCAGGGAATCTACTATTAAAAGTAGAGCATGTTATATTTTTTTAAAATCTCTAACATGTCATAGAGTGTTCTGTAATTTTCTAGAATATTTTAACGCTCTGATACTGTTTTTAAAAACCATTAAACTCATTTATGGATTTTCTGTTCAATAGGAAAAGGAGTTATAAGGCTACCAAAATGCATCCAGTGAAGTTTTCAATGGTAAGATGCACATATTATATTTTTCTAAATTTCCTCACAGAGCCTAGTATTTATAGGAATTTTCTCTAATTTATTATTCAACATTTGTTATTTTTTAGAAATTCCAAAATGGGCTTCCGGGATTTATTTAAAATCGAAAAGAAATATAAAACCGGCCCGCCCAATTGGGCCGGCCGACGTATAGGCAGGCCGAAGCCCAGCAGCGCGCGAGCGCGTGCGGCTCCGCGAGCGCGGGGCCCGCATGTCAGCGGCGCATCTGGAGTTTGAATCAAGACCGTTCGATCGAGATCCGACGGTTCTCCGTCATCGTCTACCTCTCGCCCACGCAAGAGAGCAAGGGGGTGTCCGAGAGCTTTCGACGACGATTGCGGGAGCTATGGTGCCTCATTTTGAGTGATTCAAAGTCCTACGGTTTCAGTAGCTTAACGCGCATCTATAGGATGTGGTTTCACCCCGTGGGGAAGTCTGTGGCGACGGCGCGACGAGCGAGAGCGGGATATGCTACGGGTAGCATGTCCACTCGATGATACAGGCTAGCCCATGTAAATATAACGAGGGCATGAGCAAAGCGAGAGATATTGGGTGCTTACCCTGAGGTTGGTTGCTCGAAAGCGTGTCCCGAGCGTGCTGTCCACGAGCGTGTCCGGCGAGGCAGTGGCGGCGCGACAATGGTCCTAGCATCTGGGTTTGATTCAAGCTGAAATAGGAGGGGAGTAGTTATTCGATTCCTATAGGAGTACCATGGCGCGAGAATTCGGCCAGAAACTCACCAGAGAGCGAATGGACAAGCTCGAATGCCAGAGCTCTGTTTCCGGGCGGCGAGCGCGTTCCGGCGAGCACAGTGGCTTAGAGAGAGATTTCTTCGGGTGGAAGCAGCGCGAAGGTGAGGCGATTCAAGAGCAAGTGAATGGAGAAGGAGAGCAAGGCGGGTTTGCTCTGTTGACGTGAGTCGTTTTTAAGGCCGATGCGGCGGGTTTGGGGGAAATCCGGAATTGGAGCGCCGTGGTCCGCGTCGGTACGCCGGAGCTATGGATTGAGTCACTGGGGTCTATGGGCTCCCAATAGAGGCGTTTGTGAGCCAGGATCACGAGCTATGGCCGCAAGTGAAACCATGGGCGGTTTCGGCCCGAGCGCGCGCTCTGGCGTGAGAGAGGGAGGGAGGCACTCATGGCCATGCAGGGCTTGCTTCTGATCACTTCCCAAACGAGGCGGCGACACGAGCTAGCATCCAAGCCGCTGGCCAGGGCAGCAGAGCTCCCTCGAGCATCCATTGGCGCAGGTGGGCGGTGGCGGCAAACTGGGACCCGCGGTGGCGTCTCTCGGGCAGGCGGCGCGACAGAGAGGAGGGAGGCATGCGCGCGGCGACGGCGACGCTCAATGGAGGGGCTGACAAGCTGCGGGGTGGCCCCCACATCAAGGTCAAGCTATGGACACAAGATGTTTGGTCAAGTGCCCCTATGGCCAGGTCTATGACAGGTGGGTCCCAGGGTGCCAAATGGTCACAATCTCAATTCAGAGTTGATATGTATGATCTTTTGTTCATTTGGGACTTTTCTACTATTTTCCATGATTTTTCCCAAGCCTTGGTGTATTTTTAGGATTTTAATTCCTTTTTTTTTTAGCTAAAGGGCAGGAGCTCTGCCATTTCATTAAGAAGGAGAGAAAGGTACAAATTACAAGGAAGAGAAGGGGAGAGAGAGGGAGGGGGTGTAGGGGAACTAATTAGACAAGATTAAGGACGAGGATGCAGCGGACCAAGCCGCAATCCCATCTCTGATTAGGTCTACAATGTGGCTCGTAGAGAGTGATTGTCCTTGAAAAACTCTTCTGTTGCGCTCCTTTCAAATCTCCCAGGCGGAGAGGATGATCAGGCCATTCAGCCTCCTGAAACAGCCCCGCGAGGCCCCCTCAAGACGAGCACACCACCAACCACAAAAGGTGGAGGAATCCGAAGGGTAAGGCCCGTCCGGAAGAATAATCTGCCAGATCGAGATGGCGAAGGGGCAGGAGCCCCACAGGTGATCAACGGATTCCAGAGGCCCACTACAGAAGGCACAGGCGGTATGGTGAGGCCATCCCTTCCTAGCAAGCAGGTCCGCCGTATTCAGGCGGTGCAGACTAAGGGTCCAGGCGAAGAATTTACATTTGTTGGGAGCCGCAGCGCTCCAGATCGCCGACGCTAGAGGGTGCTCCGTACTGCCGTGCAGCTGTAGAGAGTAAGCTGACCTCGCGGAGTAGCAGCCGTCGGAGGAGAAGCACCATCGGATAGAGTCCGGGACGTCAGAGAGAGTGACATGACGAATCTTGCTCCAAAGAAGGATGCACTCACGCAGCAGCGTGGCAGAAGAGATGGGGCCAGAGTGGAGAATCCACTTGTGGGAGGGGAGAAGTCGAGCCACGGAGCTTTTCTGGAGCCTTGCCTGCTTGAAGAGGTTAGGGGCGATCAGCGCTAGAGCAGAGCCCGAAACCCAGCGATCGCTCCAAAAGGACGTTTCGGCCCCATTACCAACGGATACCTCTGTGGCTGCCCTGAACAAGTCCAACTCTGGCGTCGTCATCTGTAAGTCAGACCCCTTCCAAGGCTTGGACGGATCGGAGCGGCTTGACCAAAGCCAGCGCAAACGGAGGGCGCGGTTGAAAAGGTGAAGGTCCAGGACGCTAAGTCCCCCCAAACCTGTCGGCCGACAGACCATATCCCAGTTGACAAGAGCATGGCCGGAAGCAGACCCCTCTTCGCCCTTCCAGAGGAAGGAACGTCTGATCCTGTCGATCTGTACGATCACCCATCTAGGAAGATGAAACACCGTGGCAAAATAAGTCGGCAGGGCGGATAGGACAGACCGAACCAAGGTCAAACGCCCTGCTTTGGAGAGAAGTTGACCCTTCCAAGAGGGAAGTCTGGAGCGAATTTTTTGGATGAGGGGGAGAAAGTGAGTCCGACCAAGCCGCTTGAAGTGGAGAGGGAGGCCTAGGTAATTGCAGGGGAAGCTGGCTCTGGTCCCCGGGAAGGAATGCAGAACTTCCTCTAGGTTGATGGCGTCACACTGGATGGGGATGATGGAGCATTTTTGTAAGTTGATCTTAAGGCCCATGAAGAGATGTCGCCGAAAGTGTGCAGAAGCTGAATAACTGAAGAGATGTCATCCTGGTGAGGGCGAATGAAAAGAGCCGCATCGTCTGCATAAAGGGAGATTCTCAGCCTGAGGGGGGAGTTGCCAATTGGTCCAAGAACTCCCTCTTGGACGGCGACGTCAATCAAGCGCTGCAGTGGGTCAATCACCAAGATGAAGAGCATGGGAGACAAAGGGTCTCCTTGACGGACACCACGGCCGTGCCGAAAGGAGGGGGAGGGTCTGCCGTTAAGAAGGACCGTGGAGGAGGCTGAGCCAAGGACCATGGAGATCCACTCCCTCCAGCGCGGTCCAAAACCAAGCCAATGAGTAGCTCGAGCAGATAGCCCCAGCCGACCGAGTCGAAGGCTTTGGCAAAGTCAAGCTTGAGGAGGAGGGCAGGTGTTTTGCTGGTCTGAAGCCGCCTCAGAGTGGTTTGGACTCCGCGGAAGTTATCCTGAATACATCTGCCCTTGATGAAGGCGCTCTGGCTTGGAGAGATTAGGTCGTTGAGTCTAGGGGCAAGGCGATTGGCCAACAGCTTGGTGACAATTTTACTGAAGCTGTGAATCAGACTGATGGGCCGGAAGTCCTGAAGCCCCTCGCAAGACTCCTTCTTATGCAGAAGGACAATGTTGGCAGAGTTGAGAAGAGCAAGGTGGCGTCCATCCAGGGAGTAAAGCTGGTTGAAGGCGTGCACCAAGTCGTCCTTAACCATGTCCCAACAGGCTTTGTAGAAGGTGCTCGTGAAGCCGTCCGGGCCAGGGGCCTTGCCTCCCGGAATAGAGCAAACGGCTGCCTTAATTTCCTCCTCCGAAAAAGGCTCATCTAGGTCGGAAAGATCGTGCCTGGATGTCCCAAGATTGGGCCAGTGGAAAGCAGCGTTTCTAGATTGAGGTTGGCCACTCAGGTTAGAGAAGAATCTCCAGCATTCCTCCTCCTTGTCCACTTGAGAGAAGGAGACTCCGAGCGGAGTGGAGAGGGAAGGAATGAAATTCTTGCGGCGACGGCCACTCGCTCTGGAGTTGGTGTTGGCATCCCCTTCACGGAGCCAGGCAATACGAGCCAACTGCTTGATGTGGCATCGTTGTACAGCTGTGACCCCAAGGAGATGACTTCGGAGTTTTTGAAGAAGGAGGTACTCCATATCCGAAAGGGGACCGCTTTCTCTGGCCACCTCAAAAAGGTGGATGATAGAGCGGATGATAGCTAGTTGGAGAACGGTACAACGGACGTTCTGGCGGGCCCAAGCAGCAAGGGCCTTGGCCGTGCGGGAAAGCTTAATGTGGATACCGCGGAAGGGGGTGGTTGGCGCTAGCTCTCTGTTCCACGTGGACTGCACCACCTCCTGAAACCCAGGTCTGCCAACCCAGTAACTCTGGAAATGGAAGCGCCGGAAACGCCGGATTGGGTCAATCTCGGAGAGCAGAAGAGGGCAGTGATCTGACATCAAGGAAGGAAGGCCTTGGAGGACGTTGTGCTGGAGCATGAGGTCCCAATCCGCCGAACACAGAACGCGGTCAATCCGGCATTGGGTAGCGATGAGGCGTTGGTTGCACCAGGTAAAACGTCTCCCAGAAAGGGGGAAATCCCTGAGGTTGAGGTCGTTGATTGTCTGGTTAAAGACGGTCATGAGGGATGTGTCGACGTTTGCGTTGCTTTTATCCTCAGGTTGAAGAATCATGTTGAAATCGCCGGCGACCATCCACGGAAGCTCGGGATCAACCGAAGAATGGTCTGCGATCTCATTAAGGAAGGCGAACTTGTCTGGGCGCGTCTGGGGGCCGTAGACAACCGTGATCTTCCACCACCTGCTATCAGAGCGCGAAGTGATGGTGGTCGAAAGACAATGAGTGGAGGTTTGGCACGGTCCAAAGGAGAAGAAATCTTCATGGGCCAGAAGAAGGATGCCTCCTCTAGTTCCTTCCACGTCGAGGGCCGCGAAGGAGTTTGAGAAAGCCGCACCAGCGCAGTCGCAGATGATTTGGGAGGACACAGACTCTAGCTTGGATTCTTGTAAGCAGATGAGGTTGGCTCTAGTTGAGGGGATGATGTTCCGAAGCACGGAACGTCGCACCGGAGCGTTTAGGCCACGGACGTTCCAAACCAGCATACGAAGATGGTTCGTCATCGTAAACAAAAGGTAACACTAGGACGTGGGCGAACTCGAGGATTAAGGCGAGGTTGATGCGGATGGTCGAAGGAGATCCCGTCAGCGGCGGCAGCAGAAGTTGAGAGGACGCCCTTTGAAGTGAAGCAAGCGCGGTACATGCCACTGAACGGGCTTAAGTTACAAAATACTGGGTACACATCCCAGCAACCGCCCACGACATCTGATGGGCCTAAGGACCAAAATACGGGGGACACAGCCACCCACGAACAGCTAGTCCGGCCGAACAAGGCCCAAAAAATGGGGGACACATCCACCCACCAACCGCTAAACGAACCAAAACAGACCCCCAACAGAGGCAGGCCTAGGAGGCGTGGCGATGACCCAAACATTAAGGAACCGCGCGGAGCACCGAGGGGGGATCCTGGGCCGCTGGGCTGAGCATCTCCCCAGACGGCCCATTGACAGTAGAAACGTGCAGCCCATCCGCAGAAGCCCCTGAGACAAGCGAGGCCTCGGCGACGGCCGAACCCGAGACCTGCACGAAGGGCTGCGGCGGCAAACCGGCGATCTCCGCCAATGCCGTCGCCGCTGGGGCCGGCAGCTCTCGGTCGAAGAAGGATTTGAGAGCCGCCTCATCACCTTTGCTTGGCTGCACTTTGTGGGATCGGAGGCCAGAGCGGAGCCAAGGCTGAAGCTTGCGAACCAGCAGTCGCTTGGCCTTGGTCTCAGGAGAGAGCTTGCTGTCTGCTCGCCCCGATAGCCTGGTGCTGCGGCGGGGAGGAGCACTGTTGGTGCGTCTGGAGCTGACGGGTCCCCTGGATTGGCTAGATGGCAGGCGGCACCGGAACTGTAAGCCTCCGAAGAAGGTCGACATTAGAGGAATTTGTTAACGTTTCGGAAGACAGAAGTTGAGCGGTGTTGTCGGCGTCAGGCGAGACCACGGCTCCAACGTTAGCGACCTGAGGCGGGGTGCGCTCCCGCAATGGCTGACCACCACGGCCGGCGAGGAGGATGAGCAGCGCGGCGCGGCCCAAGTCTTCCGCTCTCGGCTCCAAAGGAGAGAGCACCTGGGGCGAGGTGGTGTGCTCCTGGCGCAGAAGTGGAGCACCTCTCAGCGGAGGATCAACCTGCAAGGAGGGGTTGAGAGAAGGTACAGACATCGGCTCTGGCACGGGGAAGGGACCCAACAAGGACGGTTCCTCGATGGAATGAGTGACCGGAGGAGGCGGAGATCGCGGATAACGTGGCCTAGAGTGCACAGAAGGGGTAGCGGGAATCGGGTGACAGTTTGATTGGTGCTGTACCTTGTTCACCTCAACCCAAAAGCGCTTTGTGACGGGAGGCGGAGAGAGGTTCCGGCGACGACGACGATTGCCACTGGATTGGCCTTCCTCTCTGCGGCCGCGGTGAGAGGCGGTGTAGCCGCGACCCACGGAGGAGACGCTGCGCACAACGCTCCGCGCCACCCTGGCCACCTGGGAACGGGAGCG
Source organism: Raddia distichophylla (assembly GCA_005191435.1). Lineage (NCBI taxonomy): Eukaryota > Viridiplantae > Streptophyta > Magnoliopsida > Poales > Poaceae > Raddia > Raddia distichophylla. The sequence goes on from SPJY01000102.1 coordinate 2,339,844, forward strand.
GTGGCGCCAACGGTGCCGGGGGTTGGCATCTTCATCCTCATCCGACTCGTCGTAGTGCGGCGGACGGCGACGCGAGGGGCTCCCCGCAGGAGGGGGAGGAGGCGGGAGATCACCGTTTGCACGCCCAAATTCCCATGCCGGGTAGGAGATCCGCGTCTGCCCCAGGGGACCCGCCGAGTAGTCTTCTACGGTGTCCAAGTGGATGAAGATCTTAGAGGTCGCGGCCATCTTGACATTGCGCTGCGCGGCCGGCCCGGTTGGAGAATCCACCAAGCTGAGGTAGTGAACTTTAGGGATGAGGTCCGGGTTCGCGCACCAAGCCCAGATGTTGAGAGAATTGGTGATGTCCCTCGTCTGGCTGAGGCAGCGCTCCTCCACGCCTTGCAGCGCACAGACGGAGTTGACGATGGTGCGCGCCGTCTCGCTGTTCCAGGCAAACAGGGGCACATTTTCCAGGCAGAGGCGCACCCTGAACCTCATCGGCGTAGGATCTTCGCAAAGAGTTGGTCTCCAAGGGCGGAAGCTGACCTGAAGGGAGCCGTGCGTGAAGCGGCCCAAGCGAATGGCATGCTCCCGCTGCTCCGGCTCGGGGAAGCGAACCATGAAGGCCTCCGGGAAGTGGGAGGCGATGGCCAGCTCATCGTGCCTCCTAGTAACGCGCCCGGCGAAGAAGGCGGCCATCCGAACCTCATCGCGAGAGCGGTCCGGGTCGGCCTGGCCCCCTTCGTGAATGTGCGCCACCGCCCATCTTGCTTCTATGCCGGCTTCCGCATCCGCCATGATGGGAGTGCGCTGAAGGGCTCCTTTGCTTCGCCGGGGCCGGTTGGCAGGGTCGCCGCGAGCCATTGCGAGTGTAGCTTGGAAAAGGGGAGCAGAGAGGCGAGGTGGAGAAAAGGAGGGACGGCGACGAAGTGGACCAGGGCGAGGAGGAGGTCTGTTGGGGCAGGAGGAGGCTTTATGGCCGTTACCCCTGCAGCTTAGAGAACGAAGAGGGTCTCTGCATGAGCTAACTAGGTGCGAGGTGGCCAAGCAGCGGAAGCAACGCTGAGGATGGGAGGAGCTGGAGTTACTGCGGGCGGCCTGCAGCGGGGGCTTCCGGTCAAGATGGCGAGGCGGCCGAATCTGAGTGGGAGATCTCCTTCTCTTCCTCGAGGTGACCTCCTGCCAGGGAGCATCGGAAATCGCGGCAGCCGGCAGGACGATGCGACGGAGCGGCTCTTCCTTTGAACCATCTCGGAGTAATTGCGGTGGTTGAGCTGGTTGAGCTGGGGAGGAAGAGGCAAAATGCACTACCTTTAATGCGCGCCCCTTGCTGGACACCGCGTCAGCGTAGGAGCGAGGCTTCCGGAGACAGGAGCGCAGGCCTAGCCTCACCAGTGGCGGAGGAAGCTCCTGTTGACTGCCCGGAGCTTGGCGGCGCTCTAGATTTGAAAGGGGGTTCCAGATCTAAGGGTTTGGCGGCGAGGAGGTCTCACTTTGGCTTGCGCGAAGGGACGAGGCGGAGAGCTGCGGGGAGGGGAAGCGCGAGCTGGAAGGCATCTTGGGGAGGGGAGGATGGCTGCCGCACTAGGCGGCGGCGGCGGAGCGGAGCGGTGGCGTCAGGGCTTAGTCGCCATGAGAGGCGAACCTCGTGATTCCTAATTAACCATATGAAAATTACTCAATTTTCACAAATGGATATTTCATAATCATTTTGCTAAGTAATTCACCATGGTTTGTTTATGATCAATTTTGCTAAATTCAAATAGGCTAAACCTTCAATTTGACCAACATATGGACTATAGGTGTATTATTTGTCATTTTAACTTAAACATAGAAAATTAGTTTATTTGTCAAGCACATATTTGAGTAATTGGTGCTCTAAGTACATTGATCATCAAAATAATACACACCATGGTCAAGCAAGATAGGTAGTTAAGTTTTTGGGCTATTACAAATCCCACCCCCCTAAAAATAAATCTCGACCCAGAGATTTGATAACCTAGTCTTGGAAAAGTTGGGGAAACTCTTGGCGTATCTTCTCTTCGGGTTCCCACGAACATTGTTCGTCCTGATCGGTATTCCATTGTACCTTGCACAACTTGATAGTTTTGTTCTTGAGATTCTTCTCACGATTCTCTAGAATTTGCACGGGTTGGCTGGAGTATGATAGATCAGAATCCACGATGTTGGGTGGCAACTAGACTTCTTTCATGGGGGTCCTTAGCATTTCTTCAGCTGATACACGTGGAAAACATTATGTATGTGTCCTAGGTCCTTGGGTAACTCTAACTCATATGCAACTTTTCCCTTGGTGGAAAGTATACGATATGGTCCCACATATCGGGGTGCAAGCTTGCCTTTGACTTGAAATCTTCTTACTCCTTTGATAGGTGACACTTTTAGATATACGGAATCTCCCACCTTGAAGGTAAGTGCTCGACGTCGGTGGTCAGAATAACTCTTTTGTCTTGACTGAGCAGCAAGGAGTTTGTCTCGAATAAATTTAACCTTATCTTCGGCACCTTGAAGGGTGGTCTTTCCGAAGTCTTGACTTTCTCCGGTTTCATTCCAGAACAGAGGGGTTCTACACTTGAGTCCATAGAGTGCTTCAAAAGGTGACATCTGCAAACTTGAATGATGGCTGTTATTGTATGCAAACTCAGCATAAGGCAGGCACTTATCCCATTCTGTGGTGAATTGCAAAGCTCATGCCCTAAGCATATCCTCAAGAGTTTGTATGGTTCTTTCACTCTGCCATCAGTTTGAGGCTGGTAAGCAGAGCTGAAAGAGAGAAGGGTTTCCATAGCATAGTGTAACTCATCCCAAAACTTAGAGGTGAATTGTGATCCTCGATCTAAGATGATTCTCTTGGGCGCTCCATGTAAGCACACTATCCTGCTGTTAAACAGTTCAGCTAGCTTTGGTCCTTTGAAGGTGGTTTTTACCGGAATGAAATGGGCTATCTTCGTTAACCGATCGACTATTACCCAACTAGAATCGTATCCAGTATGGGTACAGGGTAATCCAATGACAAAATGCATGGTGATCTCGTCCCACTTCCATTCAGGTACTTTGATTGGCTGGAGTAGTCCTGCTGGCTTCTGGTGTTCGGCCTTAACTTGGCAACATACATGACACCTTGCCACATAGTCGGCCACATCTCTTTTCATTCTTGGCCACCAAAATACTGTCTTGAGATCTTGGTACACCTTGGTTCCACCGGGATGGATAGAGAAGGGGGATTCATGGGCCTCCTTCAGTATCAGTTCCTTCAAAGTTGGGTCATCGGGAACAACCAAACGCGATCCCATCCAGAAGGTTCCATCATCATCCCTTCGAAGATCTTTGTGTCCTCCACTATCTATCAGCTTGTTAATTCTACTCATGTTTGGATGAGTCCCATGTAGGGTCTTGATTTGATGGAGTAGATCAGGTTGTACTTCCAGGCATTGAATAGATTCTCTAGGAAGGAAATTGATGCACAAAGAGTTTATATGATGGATCAAACCTTGTGGAATATTTTCAGCTGCTGGTGGAGTAGAAAGACATATTAAGGCATTGCATTGATTCTTTCGGCTCAATGCACCGGCTACAACATTAGCCTTGCCAGGATGGTATAGGATGTTTAACTTGTAATCTTTAATCAAATCTAACCATTGGTTTTGCCTCATGTTGAGATTTGGTTGAGTGAAGATGTGCTTCAAACTTTTGTGATCTGTAAAGATATCACATTCCTTACCCATTAGGAAGTGCCTCCAAATCTTAAGAGCGTGCACCACGGCGGCTAGTTCTAGATCATGGGTAGGGTAATTCTCTTCATGCTTCCGCAACTGTCGAGAAGCATAGGCTACAACTTGATCTTCTTGCATCAACACGCATCCCAAACCTTGTCGGGAGGCATCACAGTAAACCGTGAACTTCTTGGTGATGTCAGGAGTTATTAATACCGGGGTTGAAGTCAGCATTTTCTTTAGCTTCTAAAAGCTGTCCTCACACTCCGGTGTCCATACGAATGGGCGGTCCTTCTTGAGCAGTTGAGTCAAAGGTCGAGAGACGGTTGAGAATCCTTCCATGAAACGACGATAATACCCTGCTAGACCAAGAAAACTTCGGACTTCTGTAATGGTGGTTGGTGCAATCCAGTTCCTAACTGTGTCCACTTTTGATTGATCAACCTTTATTCCGTCAGCTGAGATAATGTGTCCTAGGAAACTGACATCATTTATCCAAAATTCACATTTGATGAATTTGGCATACAACTGGTGTTCTCTCAGCTTATCCAAAACCAACCTTAAGTGTTGTTCGTGCTCGTCGTCATTCTTGAAATATATCAAGATATCATCAATGAAGACGACAATAAACCTATCCAAGAACTCCATGAGTACCAGGTTCATTAGGTTCATGAAGTACGACGGGGCATTAGTCAACCCAAATGACATGACTAGATATTCAAAATGACCATACCTAGTGGTGAAGGCGGTCTTAGGTATGTCTTCCTTTTTGACCTTCACTTGGTGGTATCCAGACCGGAGATCAATCTTGGAAAACCGTTGAGCTCCTAGCAGCTGGTCAAACAGGTCATCTATTCTCGGTAGTGGGTACTTGTTTTTAATGGTCACTGCATTCAAAGCTCGGTAATCAACGACTAGTCTCCTTCCGCCATCCTTTTTGTCCACAAACATGACAGGTGATCCCCATGCTGACGAACTAGGGCGGATAAGACCTTTTTTGATAAGGTCCTCTAACTGCTTCTTCAGCTCTTCTAACTCTTCTGAGTTCATCTTATAATAACTAGTAAAATGCCCGTGCTCTGCCACGGACCATAAAGGGATGAAAGGAAAACATAATTCGTAGACAAAAATATAAGCATGAAGGGTGATTTGCATGAAAGATAGCTCCAAATCCAACAAAGTAAATTCAACCTCGAGTGATGTGGACTATCAAAATTTTTCACTCTAAACAAACAATTAGAAACATAAACCACACAAAATGATTAGTAGATTATCTACCTTAGAATTATGTCAGATATGAGCAATTCATTACGCATGGCATGGTGAGGTTGAACATCTATCGAGTTTGTTTGGTAACCGAGGTCACATGTGAATATTTCAATGCAAATATGTGTGAACACTGAAGTAGAGACTATCAGCGCTCATCGTATCGACGCTACGACCAACAAGTAAATCAAAGCTAAAGTATCCAAGTTAAATCACATCATTAAATCACATAAGGGAGAATGCAACAATGCGTTTGCACAAAAATCTAACTATGATCAAATATCTTCGTCAGCTTGTGGAAGCAGTTGTCCATATTATTTTATTTCCCTCTTCGTCAGCTTGTAGTACATATCATACCTGAAAACATTGAGAAAAAAAGAAGGCAATGCTAAATGTTTCAAAGTAGAAACATAAAGGTGCAATCTTTTACACTAAGTTAGGTAATAAGGAACCCCTGAATCAAGGAATACCTAGTTCATCGTGATTTCAAATTTTAGAAGACCTCGCTAGCAGGTTCAAAATTAATTACAGCAAGGAAAGTAGACATGTTTGCAATGATTTGAGCGGTTAGATCTATTCTCTTAAACTTATTCAGATTACAAAGGAGATAGGAAGGCACAATATGTCGTAGAAATAGACTTTATGCAATGGCACCCACCAAACCCATGTAAAATAAAAGTATAATGGATTTGTCCATTGCGAGATTCACTAAATCAAATTGAAAAATGTATGACATTCTTGTCATTTTGCTTCTAAATTTCTGAAAATGAAATAGGGATCTGGTTATAGATCATAGGTTTTTCACGATTAAGGACCATAAAATTATTTTATCTTGCTCAGCTTTCTCGACAATGGACATATTTGGTGTACTTAGCTACTTGTGCAGAAACCTATATGGATTCAATGGCTTGTATTTTTAAAGGAAAAGTTAAATTTTCTCATCTGCTCAGTTAATGCATCCGATGCACAGGAACACAGTCAGGAGCAAAATCACATAGAAATCTAGGTCTACGAGAAAAAAAAATTGACTATGAATTCTACATGGAACCTGTGCCATTCTTGCATATCAAATTGAAAAACAGATATTTCATTTTAATTTCAGTCTAAGTATTCATACAAAACATAGAATCCACTTTTAGTTTCAGTTTTTCATTTTGAGAACAAAAAACAAAGGGATTATTTTTCTGTTATGAATACATAAAAGCAACTCATCAACTCCAATCAGTGATGGTACCAGACTATGTCCTCCTTATGGTTGCCATTGCTATCTGACTATGTCCTCCTTACGGTTGCATTGCCTACCAAAAAAAACTTCAAAACCTCAAATTGAGAAACAAAAAGGAAAGGCTTGAATGGATAATAACATTCATGTAATTGCAGTTCTAGCTCAATGAATTACCTTTAGTGGCTTGAATGGATAATCTTGTGGGAAATGATACCCAACCAGCAAAATGGGTTGTCTGTATGTCCCATGATGATTGTTTGACAATGGAACATGTACTCGCCCATAGGACCTAACCACATAAACAGTCAGCACTGAGACATTCCATGCTAGTTGAACTACATGCCAATAGAATTTTAGGATTGAAAAAATATTTCATCTAGTAATGCAGTGTTAAACTCCATATTTCAACCATTTTACATATTTCAATTATTCAAACAAGATCTACGGAAATTATAATGCAAACTTTATTAAGTCAAGTTGACACAACAGTGATATTTGAAAAAAGAAATGATGTGGGGGAGCGCGCGCGCACACACAGAGAGAGAGAGGGGGGGCTTACCCGGCGGCGCCGGCGACAGGGGGGCGGCGGGAGAGAGGGAGGGGCGTCGGAGGGAGAGGGGGGCGGCGGGAGAGAGGAGGCGGCGGGGGATTTGCGGCGGAGGGAGAGAGGTAGGGCGGCGCGGGGGTGGATGAGGCGGGGCGCAACTGGTGAGGACGGGAAGAGGAGGGGGAGAAGTGGAGGCAGGCGCGGCGTCGTGGCGGCGCGGGCGCAGCGGCGCCAGGCCGGGACCGTGGCGGAGGACGCCGGGGCGTCGGCTTGGGTGAGGGGGAGGGAGGGGGGCGACGGCGAGTGGGAGGGGGACGAGGGCAGCGTGATCGTGGGAGGCGCAGGGGGATCGTGGGAGGCGGGAGCAGGGAAACCCTAGCCGGCGGCAGGTGAGAACGAGACCAGCGTGGAAATCGAACGGTGTGTAGAGACAATTCTGGTTAGATGGTCCAGATTGAAAGTTCGAACTACCACCACCACCACCACCACCACCACCACAAGGTGTTTTAATATAGTAGAGATTCTTGTAGATAGGTTCAGCTTCGGGAACTATCTCTATAGCAAACTCGATTTCCCGATCTGGTGGCAAACCAGGAAGTTCATCGTGAAATACGTCCGGGTATTCACAGACAACTCGCACCTTGTCTGGGCTATCTTCCTTCATATACCATAAAGTTTTAGTGTTTTTTTTTTCCAGAAAACAGCCCAAAGGAATAAATGGTAGAGCTGCGAAACCTGGACGCGGCAATGGCCCAGTAAGGCCTATATATCACGGGAGTCACTGTCCCAATGGTCACCCACTGGGCCCACCTAGCAACACACGGCTGATTCAAGCGATCGAGTCACATAGATACATGAAGACACTGACAGAAGTATATTTTCTATATTTATTTTTACTCGTTATTGCAAAACTAAGGCTCCGTATGCAAAAAATATATGCATTCACCCCCTAGCAGATGGACAATCTTCCATAGAAAGATGATGGGTGGACCTACTAGATGCGAGCCGAAGGGGCCGTTGAGTTACAGGTGGCCGATCATTGGATCGATGTTTGTTGCTTAGTGGCACTACCACATTAGCATTAGGGCTAGTAATCTACTCACGAGCAGTTAATTTTTTTCTTGGCTCATGGACAAACGAGCCTAGGCTCGAGCATTTTTCCACCTTGATCAAAAATCAATCCAAGCCGAGCTAAGGCCTAGATCTCTCATGACTCGTTCGTGACTTGTGTAGTCAGCAGGAGGGCACACCTACACTGGCTAGGCCATAGGCCTACATTCCCGTTATCATTTATCCCCTACCGCACCACCACTCACCACAGTCGCCGCCAAACCGAATTGTTACCTGCCTCTGCCTCCTCTTTCTACTTCTTCCCCAAAATCTTCAACCAACTCGACCTCGATGGTGAATCCTGTTGCCCTACTTGCCGGTCAAGCAGCAACCGCAAGCGGATCGACAAGTGTCACAGTTTGCCGTTCTTCATCAACGATCGTCGCGAAATCTATAAGCATCGTTGTTGGGCTTCTTCATCAACAATCGCTATAAGTGCCAACCCCAACGGATCTACATCACATGTCGCTGATGTTACAACCAATGCACCATTTACATCCCCGTCCATCGGATCAGTCTCATGAGCTCATGCGGCCTATCATGAGCTTCGAACAAGTCTGAGCCAAGCTTTTTCTATAGCTTGTTTTGCCACCAAGTTGAGTCTAGTCCAAGCCTAGTAGCAATCGAGGCGAGCCAAGTCAGCACTGGCTCGCTGATCAATCTTGTCTCGTTGCCACCTCTAGTTAGCACATGTTGTCCGATGGTTAGATGAAACGTCTAGCCCAGTGGCCCAATCTCTTTGGACGCCATTACACATCATTGGGAATTTGGGATAGGAGTGGTCGCCGTTTTAACATGGGACGAATACCTATTTTGTTTCAAAGTTAAAACACAAACCGATACCTATTTTTTTTACGATAACTAAGAATAATATAGGAAAAAAATAAAACTCTAGGCATGCACATGTGTGTCACGACGCCGTGGTCACCTCACCGCCACACACCACATGCACGCTAGACACTATAAACTAACATCAAGACACGTGTGCGCGTATCAAGTACCAGTGACTTCTAGAAAAGTGAGAATTAGATATTAAACCCTCGGCCTAAACCTTTCACAACTGTCATACTATCTGCGGACGCTCAGCTCTCAACGTTGTGGTTCCCGTTGGGCCAGGCCGCAGTCTCGCTTGTGCACGGAGACCCTACACGTATAGCTAGCTGTGCGTGTGGTACACCGATGCTGCACCGCCGTATCGCCAGGGCTCGATCGGTGTCAGCGACCAAAACATGCATGGTCCCTGCAAGTTTCGATCGGCCGATCTATTTTTCAGTACCTGGGCATTTACTCGCGGGGCTCCAAGGATCCATCCGTGGTTAATGGGAGGAACCAACCAACCACCGATCGCTGTCGCCGATCAAGCCAGGGTGCTGGTGGATGGACCGATCGAACGGACTGCGGTTGGAAGAGGCTTTCCAAACGATTATTGCGATGATTATGGGCTTATGACTCACTAACTGCTGGTACTGCTCCTATTCGTGTATCAACAGGCAATCAACGGTGATGCTCCCCTGTGCGAGTTTTTTTAAAAAAATTATTTGCCAAAAGAAAGTTGAATGAGGACTGATTAAGGGTGTGTTTGATCGGCTACATGAAATTGAATGAAACATGATACGATGATGGATAAAAATTATACGGGTTTGTTTGACCAAAACAATTGAACCATGTCATATAGCATAAATAGGAAATATCCTCTAAATTTGAACCATTCTCTAAATTTAAACCATTATGTACCATCTCATACAACCTCATACCACCAACCAAATGTCTGAACGAGGAACCAAACTATTTTACCCCATCAACCAAACGTCTGAACAATACCGCACCATTCCAAACAACCTCATTTAACCAACCAAACACACCCTAAATATCGTAGCTCAGTTGCTGAGCGATGTTAGTTGACTCTCGACGACCCCTGTTCTGGTCTGCGTCTTTGCTGAGTTTCTCAATAACTAGATGGTAGGGTACAAAATGTGATAGTGCTAAGTGTGTGCATATATGCTTAGGAGGCTTTGTTAGTCCCAAGTTACTAGCACGCATACGTGTGACATGTGCATTATAGTTGATCATTAGAAGGTGTGTCCGTAGTAGAGAGGCGTGTGAGCCTCCAAGTTAGGTCCCTACATGGTGTATGGTGGCGTACATGTGTGTGTTTTGCGGTGTAAATTGCGTGTCTTCTTGCATCTCTATTTTTAAAAATGTTACTATATGCATTACCATGCTAAGGACATGTTAACAATGCCCTTATTTATGTGACCTATTTTACTATTCATCTTCCTACCTCACCTAGTCCTATTTTACCTTATCTTCAATCCCACCCTATTTTTTAATCCCAACATATCTCTCTTTTGTCTTACTAAATGTATGAAGCTACAATATTAAACAATGTTAATGATACAATGGTTTTTTTGTAAAGCAACATTGGGCACCGTGTTTGCATACCAAAAATACTACTCACATAGTCATATGTGCATGCTCTCGCTTCGGCACATAGATGCATCCTTTCGGGAATGATTTGATTAGCAAGAAGCTTTCGATCCCGACAATGGATTAACTCGCGATCCAAGGATATCGACTTTTACCAGTTAATGTTGTTGTCCTCAGTGTCGGAGCAAATTGGTTCCCTGTTCGCGAGAGCCGGAATGGCGGGGATTTTAAGGTTGCATCACACACGCAGTCACTCTGCTGTTCCAGTTTGACAGGCAGCTCAGTGATGATCACCTCTGCCGCCAACAGTGCTCTAACTATGCTTGAATGTCCTTTAGTTGTAATCTTCTTGGCACCTTTTGGGATGGAACAATCGGGCGTACATAATTTGAAATGAGTAAATATATTACACGCATCGTTGCATGCCATTGATCTTCTAAGAGGTACGTATTCATCCATCTATCTTACGGGGTTTAGTTCTACATGAAATTTTGATAATAGAGAAACACAACTTACAAGGTGGAGATATCACTCATCATCAGACTAGCCTTTTAGGTTAAGCTGGATAATGACGTTCGTTATGATTTTCAGTTGAAACAAATGGATATATGAGACATGGGCACTCTAGCTAGGCCAATAGATGTAGAAGACATGGATCCAATACCAGGTGTTGGCTTTGGGATAAACTAGATCACGGCTTTGAATAAGACGAATGGTCAAAGGCGTGTTCAAAAGTCAACGGCGACTTCTTTTTTTGATTAGAGGGAGTATTATACAGAGGACCATATGTATCGGTTTCATAATAAAAAAAACCAAACAAATTTCACTCTTTTTTTTTAGCTAATGGGCAGGTGCTCTGCCATTTCATTAAAGGCGAGGGAAAAACTGTACAAAGTGCAGGAAAGAAAGAAGGAGAGAGTGAGAGAGGGGGGCGCAACAACGAGGCACCACAACGATCGCACACGAACCCAAGCCAACCACCGTTGGCACGACACCCAGCGACAGAGTTAAAGACCAACTAGGGGGCAAGCCACAGTTGCACTTCACGGCACGCACTGGAAGAAGAGCGTCGCCACCGCAGAAGGAGGGGATGACGACGAGACCCGAGCGAGAGTCGCAACGAGGTCTACAGCCGCAGATGAGACGGAGAAGAAGGCATCACCGCCGCAAGAGAAGGGAGCTACAATGCCTCTTCAGTTGCGCCACAAGCTCCAGGGTAGACAACACTGCTACAAGCAACCAGGAGGAGGACGGTTCACGCTGTTGTAGGAGAAGGGGATGACGGAGCCGCTCCAACTGGTGCACAAGCTCAGCACGCCGACAAAGGCCTTGGGGAAAAAGAACCACGGTGGTACCTCCAGGGAGGGACACGACGCCCACGAGCATCGCCATCACCGGCCCGAGCAAGCTAGGCTTTCGCCCGGGAGACTCCACGACAAAGCCTCCAAGGAGGGAACTGGCACCAGAAGGTGTCAGCATCGTCGGCCGCCAAAAGGCGAGCGGGCTTTCGTTCAGAGAAGGATCCCCAAGAACCGACCACCCACCACGGACGCCGACTACACGCCCCTAGTGGTCCAAAGCCAAGCCACCAGAAGGGGTGGTGTGCAACGCCGCGCCGCCAAGATCGTCGCCACGACCACAGCGCAATAGGGCCGCCGGAAACGAAGACACTGACGAACTGGCCACCGTGCGGCCACCACCAACGAGCCCGGCCTCCACGCCGCTGCGCTCAGAGCCACCAGCCAGGTCTGGTCGGAGCCGGCCGGCTACCACGGCCAGATCTGGCTCCCGCGCCGCCACTGCGGCCGCCGCACGACTGGCCCAAGCAAAAGCACGAAGAGGGCCACGGCCCGCCGCCCTGGCCACCGAGCGCCGCCAACCGCCGCCCTACGCACAGCCGCGCCGCCCACCGCCGCCAGGGGCCGCACGACCCCGCTGCCGCCGGATCCGGCCTCGGCACCGCCGGACAACCGCGGGCCGACCACGGGTCGCCGCACCGCCGCCGCGCTGCCCGGCGCTAGGATGAAGCCACAGCCGCCGGATCCGGCCTCCACGCCGCCGAAACGGCCTCTGTGCCGCCGGCCTGGAGGGAGCAGACACCACGCGCGAAGACGGGGGAAGGAATGGGAGGAAGGGAGCATGAGGGAGGGAGGAAAAGGAGGGAAGGGGGAAGGAGGGAACAAATTTCACTTTGAAAGTTCTAGATTCATGGTAAAAAATCGATCCATCCTTGTATAACTTAGCAGTTTCTTACCAATACTGAGTTGTTTCTTGAAAAATGTTTCTCTCTAAAAAAGAGTAATATTTTAGGAATACTTTGAGATTTATTTATAGTTTTTGAATTCATATTGAATTTGGGCCTGTTTAAAAATATTATTTTCTAACACTCCGCTATGGTTTGGTGGTTTACAATGTTTTCTCTGCTGTCGTTAAACCATGATGGGACCATAGGCCACCTAAAGAAATTGGGCAAATGATCATTTGCCGCCATGAAGATTGGTGTTCGATCATTTTTGTCACTCCATTTTCTATGACGTCGTGTGGACTTTAAACCCACATCTCATAGAAATATAGGCATTTTTGCTTCAGCTTAAATCCAATTAAATTATATTGTTTGAAAAGTTGAGAGCTCTTAAAAAGAAGCCCAAAAGATTTTAAAATATGTTGAAAATAGTTTGGGATCTTTAAGAATCACTAAAAGCTTCACAAAAAAGACTACAAAGTGTTACAACTTAAGGCTTACAAAAAATGCAGAATTTAGCCATGTTCTTTTCAGTTTGACGGCTTAACGATTTAACAACTTATCTACGTTTTAAAAGACAAATGTTTTTTTTTAAGAAAGGCGAGAAGCCTAATTTCATTAAGGAGGAGACGAATACAGGAACAAAAAGTACAACGCGGCAATCTTCCGCACTGAAACCCCGGACTCGGCCAGAGAATCACCCTCTAGCCTATGGAAAAATCTCTCCTAATTTTCGCCAGAACATCATCGGGCCAGCAGTCCTCGTGACGGAAAATCCTGGCATTCCGTTCCTTCCATATATGCCAACATATGGAAATGATGATACCATCATCGATTTGTCTGATCAGCTTGCTTCCCCGTAGGCCATCCCACCAAGTACCAAAAGATTCAAAAGTGGCCTCGTCAACTTTGGTGGAACCAAAGGATGACGCCAGACCATGCCAAACCTGCCGGACGAAGGTACACTCCCAAAACAGGTGTTTGTGGGTTTCAGCTGCCGCACCACAAAGAACACATGAAGGATTACATGGCCACCCTCTAGCGACAAGGCGATCCGCGGTGTAGAGCTTTCCACGAATGAGCACCCAGAAGAAGAAACGACACTTCCTTTGCACCTTTGCTTTCCAAATGCGAGAGTAGCGATGCTCGTGAGAAGAACCAACGAACTGCAGAGAATACGCAGACTTGGCCGAGTACTTTCCTGAGTCGGTAAACCTCCAACGAACGGCGTCAGGTGTGCTGGGCAGAAGGATGAGCCGCTGTACCGCGGACCAAAGGGCGGTGAACTCCTGGACCTGTTCGGCTGTAGAAATTCTTGTTAGGGGTAACATCCAACGGCCATTGGCTAAAGCTTCCTGAATCGAAATGTCGTCCTTTCGCGCTAGCCTATAACACCGAGGAGCAACCTCGCTTGGAGGTGAGCCATTCCACCAAGGCGAGTTCCAGAAGGAAGCCCTAGTTCCATCCCCCAAACTGAGTTCGGTCGCCGCTCGGAAGAGCGTGATATCCACCGAAGACCACGAAGAAGTTATCCCAAACCAAGGCTTTGGTGGAAGATCCCACTCATGCCAAAGCCACCGAAGTCGCAATGCACGACCAAAGCGACCGATATCTTTGACGCCAAGTCCCCCTAACTCCTTGGGCCTGCACACCGTTGGCCAGTTAACCAGGCATTTGTCGCCATGGCACTGCTCATCTCCGCTCCAAAGAAAACCCCGTCTGATTTTGTCGATCTTTTTAATCGCCCAAGCACTCAGCTCGAAGACCATAATGTGGTAGACAATCATCGAGGTGAGGACGGAATTGACCAGAACCAGTCGACCCTCTTTGGATAGGAGCTTGGCCTTCCATGTCGCCAACCTACACCTGACCTTTTCAACGATACGCATCTCCTCGTTTTTCCTGATTTTTGTGGGTTTCAAGGGCAGACCAAGATAGTTGCATGGAAAACTATTAACCTGAGCCGGGATTTCGCTTTGTAACCAATTGTCAGCTTGGTGGTCACATCTAATCGGGAAAACCTCACTCTTGGCCCAATTCACTGCAAGTCCTGTGGCCCCCTGAAAAACATCGAAGATCTGGCTAACAGTCTGTACTTCCAACCTGTCTGGCCTGACGAGCACCATGACATCATCTGCGTACAGCGAAATCGTAAGGTTACCGAGATTATGCGTGATCGGCTGAAGAACACCCCTGTCATGTGCGAAGTGAAAAAGGCGAGCCAACGGCTCCATGGCAAGGATGAATAGCATCGGCGAAAGCGGGTCACCCTGTCTCAGGCCTCGGCGATGAACCAGAGTCCTACCCTGCACAGAGTTTATTAACACCTGAGAGGTGGCGTTCCCTAACAGAAATGCCAACCAGTCCCTCCACTGTTGGCCGAAACCAAAGGCCTGTAGGACTTCAAGAAGGTACTCCCAACTTACGGAGTCAAAGGCTCTTTGCAAGTCCAACTTCATTAGGAGCGCTGGCACCTGTTTCCTATGGAGATTTTGGACGGTCGACCTTACCCAGAGGAAGTTGTCCTGGATGGACCTCCCTTTAATGAAAGCACTCTGGTTTGGGGAAACCAAATTCTGTAGGTGCCTGGATAGCCTGTTAGCAAGTAGCTTAGAGAACAGCTTCCCAACACTGTGGATTAGACTTATCGGCCTAAAAGCGGCTACAGTCGATTCACCCTGTCCTTTTGGTAACAGAACAATATGGGCGCAGTTCAAACTCCGAAAGCCATCCGCCCTGCAGTGCCAGAGATCCTGAAAAGCTGCAATGAGGTCGCCTTTAATTATCTCCCAACACGATTTGTAAAAAATCCCTATGAAGCCGTCCGGACCTAGAGCCTTATCAGATGGGAGATGCCTAATGATATCATGTAACTCCTCCTCCCGGAAAGGCAATTCCTAATCCTGTAGATCAGTAGTGGGAAGCTGCAACAGATCCCAGTTTAGAGTATGCGACCTCTCCTTCCTTTGGCCAAGAAGGTCGACAAAATGCGCAGAGAAAGCGTTGTCAATATCTTCGGCAGCCGACAACACTCCATGATCGGTATGCAACTCCGTGATCCTTTTGCGACCTTGCGCTGCGGAGACGCTTGCATGAAAGAACTTGGTGTTTGCATCACCTTCTTTGATGAATTTTAACCTTGTTTGTTGCCTTAATCTCAACCTCTGAACGGCAGATAGTCCTAAAATCCTGTTCTTGAGATCTTTGTAAAGCTCTACCTCTGGAAGCGAGAGCTCTCTCTCCTCCATCGCCTCGTCGAATCTGAAGATGACCTCAGTTGCAATGGCCAGCTGTAGCCTAACCTGCCCAATCAGATTTTTGCTCCATTTTTTCAAAGCCCTGGCCGTTCTTTTCAATTTGCAGGATAGACGATCTAGCGCTGTAGGCGCGGCGGCTTGCGCCTCCCAAATGTCCTTGACGACCTGGGTAAAACCTGGCAACTTTGGCCAGAAACTTTCTAACCGAAAGCCGGGGAACCTGTCACACAGAGCGCAGGAGGACAGCAGGAGAGGCGAGTGGTCGGAGCATAGTGATGAAAGGGGTCGAAGCTCCCTAAGAGGAAGGATGGCATCCCAGCTTAGGGTCGTGAAACATCTGTCAATCTTCGTCATGACTGCACCACCTCCCTGTAAATTGCCCCGCCAAGTGAATTTCTTATCCCTTAGCTCGATTTCTCGAAGCTCGATGGAGTCTAGGGCACTGTTGAACTCTCTCACTAGTGGTCCATTCAGATTAGCACCTGTGCTTTTTTCATGCGGGGCCCTAATCATATTGAAGTCCCCGACGACCAGCCACGCCTGCTTAGCGAAGTTCTTCAGAGTACGCAGCTCAAGAAGGAATCTTCGCTTGTCTACGACTGTTTGAGGTCCATACACCCCTGTCCAGGTCCACTCCACCTGGTTTTGGTCTTGGTGGATATTACAGGATAGGGAAAACTCGAAGGCTCTCATATTTGTGATATGAAAAGGTCTAGCAACCGCCATGATAATCCCACCCCTAGTCCCCTGAGCAGGAAGGAAGCAAAAATTTTCAACGAAACGTTGGCCCAGGCAATCTCGCACTATGGCGCTGTCGACGTTTTCCAGCTTCGTTTCCTGCAAGCACACCGATTCCGCCTTACAATCATTGACAAGGAGGCGCACCGCATCTCGCCGGGCAGGACAGTTGAGACCTCTCACGTTCCAGCACAGCAAGAGGAACTTATCCATAAACAACGATAACACCAACACCATTTGTAGAGTTGATACAAAAGCAGGTCATGGCCTTACAAGTTGGCTGAATAGGCAGTTCCCAGGAGCAGCCAATTACAAAAGTGCAATAAAAAGGAGCAGTGGAGCAAATGCCCAGTAACACATCATGGCTAACACGGCAACACCTAATAAGGGTCAAATAACCTGGAATAAACATTGGAGATAAGCTGCAAACAACCGTGCACGACCTGGAACACACGGTCAGGCCGCCTGGACAGCCCAGGAGGCTGCATCGAGTTCAGCCGCGAGGTCCACCCCTCCTACCAAGCCAGCCAGGTCCCGGACCGCCCCCAGTGCATCGGCGTCCAGATCGCCCTTGAAGAGGGCCTTGTAACGCTCTTCGGCGCCGCCTTCCCAGGCTTGGTTAGCACCCAAGACCCCCAGCTTGACTGCAAGCACTTGTTGCGCCTTTGCCGTAGCTGTGAGCGGGGCCGCCTTGGACTTCCTGGCCAAGCGGGAGCTCCTCCTTGGCGAAACTGCTTGATCAGCTTTCGGTGGCTGCAACAAAGGCGCTGGCAAAGCGCGCACGAGCTCGGAGAACAGGTTCTGCAGAGGTGACGCAGCATCAACAAGTTGATCATCCTTCCCCGAAGCAGAGAATGGCCCGGATGGCTGCACCTCCCGGGAGACAGGGGTCGGAGAATGGTTGGACCTGTGAAATGGCGACTGCACCTCACGAGATGCAGGGCTCGGGGGAGAACCGGCAACAAGAAGCTGCTGGGGTTTAGCCGGTAAGGGGGCCTGCGACAGAGAGACTGCAAACTCAAGGTTCATTGGATCCTGCCCGGACCAAAAACGCAAATCATAGCTGGAGAGACGAATCGGCGACAACAATTGACAGAGCTGGGCTGCCGGATCAACCGGACGAACCACGACTGGCGAATCATCAGAAACATGCGCAACATCCACTGGATTGGGAGGGATTGAAGTTGACTTTACCTGCCCACTGTCAGCAACAGCACAGGAGGCGCCAGCGTGAACGCCTCTTGGAGAAGATCCCTTAGCATCTAGAGCCACCTGCCAGAGGCCTGCAGCGGCTTGGCGACGACGCCCACCTCCCTGGTTCCTTGATTGGCGGCAGGAAGTTGAGGACGAAGCGCCCTGCGCCCCGGGAGCAGGCGCTAGCCGGACATCCCCCTGGGTGGTACGCCGCCCACCAGCACGAGGAGCGGGAGGAGGCGGAGGTGGCGGCGTCATATCGTCATCGTCCTCGCCTGGCCCTTGGCCAAGCCTGGCGTGGACCGGAGCCTGCTGCCCCGGCGGTCCATCGACCACCCCCAAAATCCAGTCAAAAGTATAGGTAGTCGCTGGCGACTCATCATCTGAGGAAGAAATGGAAACTGGAGTGAGCAACCCACTGATGCAACTGTAAGGGCTGGAAGGGTAATCGCCACCTCTGTTCTCCCTGCTTGGGCACTGAAAATCAACGACTGTATCAACGTGGATGATAACCCTATAGACGAGCATCCGGGGTGGGGAGAGAGCCCCCACACCTGCAACCCTGGGCTCCTCGAGGAAGAAGGATGCTTCTTTGGGGAAGCTGTTAGCGTCATCTGTCCACACCCAGGCGCAAACACATGCCTCTTCCCGCTCGAGACGAGGGGAATCTAGTTCCAAAACCAGGTACCCCGAAGGTGAAATGAGAGGGGCGATAGCCGACTCGGACCAGGCATGGCGGGGCACCCCTTCGATGCAAAGACTCACCTTGAAGCGTGCTGATTTGGCCCCAGCGACAAGGAATCTGGACCAAGGCCGCAACCTGAAACTCATTCCTGCAATCGAGACGTTAGGGCGTCGGATCACGTAGTCGCGAAGCTCTAAGGAGTCAGTCATGACGAAGAAGCTATTGGGCGAATGCCGCTGGACGCAGAGCCTCTTGTTGCTCACGTGGAAGAACTCCTCGAAAGAGGACTGGAGAAGCTTGGTGGTGATCTGAGCGTCGGTGTCACCTAGCACGTAGGCAACCAGCGCCTGGTCTTTGTAAATGTCCTCCAGATCTGAGGTAGTAGCCACCTGCGCAGCGTACCTGTAGGCGAAGCAGGGCCTTCCTGCTGGGGCGCCAGCAAAGGGCGTGGGCTCCATGCGCGAGTTGGCACCCACCCGAGGAGAGGCGACAGGAACAGCACGGCCCCCCCGAAGACGACAGGAACGCGCGCGGTGGCCAGACTCTTTGCAAAGGAGACAACGGGGGGAGGGGGAGCAGAACAGGAAGCCATGAATGTTTTGAGTTTTTTGAGTTCTTTTTTTACTGTTTTGAAGGTGGGTCCTAACACTTTAAAAAGCAAATCAAACGAAAATGGATCCGAATCTTGAGACGACCTCGAGAAGCTCTCAAAATTCAGTCATTTCAACCATTTCAGATCAGCTCAAAAGAACATAGTCTTAATCTTATTTATGTTGAATCAAACAGGACTATAGAGTGGAAAATTCTCAATTGCATGTTTAAAGAGGCAGATCATCTACCATTCCAAAAGAATTAGGTGTGTTGTGTATGCCTTTTCCAAATAAATGGCAGGATCACGGTCTGCTAATGGGTCGAAAATAAGTTTATCAATTAATTGTACACAAGGAGGAAAAGGCGGACGCAAAACTGGGTGCCAAACAAAAACAACCATTTTATTCATGGATAATTCGTTTATTCATGTGCATATGGCTTCATATAAATTTGGGACTAATGGATATACTCCAAGATTCCTCCTCACATGCTCTTTTTGCCCAAAAAAAATCTCATAAATTTTGCTTCCAAACAATCAAGGCCTTCTTCTTTCTCTCCTATCATTCTCCTCTATTTTAGATGAGCCGATCACCCTTCACGAAGATACCACCAATGACCATCCGGCGCACGCTCGATTCGCCGCTACGCTGAGTTGAGCGCCAATGGATGCAACAACGGCTCGAGTGTTCACTCTGATGGTCATTGTATAGTTGTGAAAGTTGTCCGACCTAGCTAGTGTGGAAGGGAGATGAGCTAGGAGAGACTTGATTACTTAGAATTGAATATAAGGACCAACTATTTGACAGGCGCCTCCTATAAGCGTTTCGTAATAACTTCGTATAGCATACATTAGAGCCGATGCCGCCAAACCTACTGTTGTTGCTCCCGCCGCCGGCGCCACCGCTCCCACCGCTGGCGCCGCCCAATAGAAGGGGAAAAAAGAGAAAAAAGGGGGAGAAAGGGGGGGAAAAGAGGTAAAAAAATGGCAAAATGGCATTTTGGAATGAAATTCATTGCCTCAGTGGCATATGGGAATTGCAGACGAATTGGGTGGCATTTGGAAAAGTGGCAGCGAATTGGGTGGCATATGGGCAATTTCCCCCCCTCGGCGTGCCGCCGTCGTCCAAGCCGCGCCGCCGCCACTGGAGGGCACGCCGCCGTCGTCATTCATTGGCAGCCACAACGCCGTCACCACAACCGCCGTGCCGACGGCCGGACGCGCACCGCGATGGTAGCCTCCTCCTCCTCGAGCTCCTCCAACCCATAGTCAGAGACCGACGACGCTGACGCGGGCGCCGCTGCCGCGAAGCGGAGCATGGCGCGGAGGCTGAGCCGCAGCGCGGCGCAAACATACAAAAAATATAAGTAATACTTAAAGTATCTTTTATGATAAAACAAATCACAACAAAATAAATAATATTTATATAGTTTTTTTTAATAGGACGAGGATGATAAGGTGCCATCCGGCGGGCTCTGGTCAAAGGACGGCGGGGTGCCCTCGATCTGGTGGGCTGGACGATGGCGGAATGCCCTCCAGACGCATGGCCTCGAAGAACATCGGCGGCAAGGTGAAAGAGGACGCCGAGGGTCACGGCGGCGGTGGCATGGCTGCCAGTGGCGGCGCCGTCGCGGCTGCAGGCGGCGACGGCGACGGCGTGCCCTCCGGCGGGCTGGACTATGGCGGAGTGCCCTCCGGCGGCATGGGCTCGAAGAACATCGACGGCGAGGTGAAAGAGGACGCCAAGGGCGGCGGCGCGGCTGCCGGTGGTGGCGTCGTCCCGGCTGCCAGCGGCGACGACGCCAAGGCTTGCAGCGGCGGCGTTACGGACTGGAGAACGGAGCGATTTGGGTTTTCCAATCGCTTATCCGTGGCTGTGCTTGGAGATTAGAAGTGATGACACGTGTCGACGATCAGGCAAGGTCTTCTTTATTTTGGAAGGACCCGGGTCCTTCCAAATTTTCTTCCATGTTAGGGGGAGTGGAACTAAGCACAAATTTTAGAAAATATCCGATCGTCACAAACATATATACATGAAACCACATGTATT
This sequence comes from Raddia distichophylla, assembly GCA_005191435.1. Taxonomy (NCBI): domain Eukaryota; kingdom Viridiplantae; phylum Streptophyta; class Magnoliopsida; order Poales; family Poaceae; genus Raddia; species Raddia distichophylla. The sequence goes on from SPJY01000102.1 coordinate 2,360,887, forward strand.
AGGGGGAAATCTGTTTTATTCTACGCTTGATTGAAAATTATAGGTTACCCTCACAGAAAGAAGAAAACTACTCGCCAAAACTTGACAAAACTTGCCATTCTATATATCTCCATATATTTGATTTCCATCGTACGCGTCAGATCAACCGTTAAATTGGTTGAATCGATCGAACGACGCATTAAACTTCTCGCGGCGCCAAAGCTACGTATAGTGTACATGGCTATACAGCTCCCTTTGCATGACGTACGTTTAGGCACACGCACGCGGAGCCGCCTAAACCACCGCGCCGCCTCAACATTTACGGCTGTCGCCGCCGGCGTGCTTGGCGACGGTGACGGAGTTCTTGCAGTGCGCGATGGCGGCCTGGATGGCGCTCTGCAGCTCCTCCATCGTGCTGTGCTCCGACGACGTCGTCACCGACGCCCCCAGCGAGAGGTGCCCGCTGTTCGCCGGCGACCCCCGCAGCGACGCCGGCGCGGAGGACAGTCTCCCCATGTGCCGTCTCGACGACGGGCCGCCGCCGCCGCTCCAGCCGCGCCCGGATGTGAACGAGTGCGGCTGCCGCCGCAACTCCTGCCGCTCCCTCTCCCTGCCGCCGCCGGCGAAGGATGCGAAGAACTGCTCCGCCATGGCCATGTACTTCTTCACCACCTGCCCTACGTCTAGGCCCCCTCGCCTGCTGCTGCTGTTCCCCCTGGCCGACCGCTTCCCGCCGCCGCCGCTGCGCTCCGCCCCGGCCGCCGTCGTTCCGCCACCCTCGCTTCTCCTCCACGCACCGGCGCCGGAGAAGAGAAGCGAGAGCCTTTGCCTGACCTTGCCGCTAGCCTTCGTGCAGCCATCGTTGCTCGTGCTTTGATGGCCGTCGTTCGTCGCTGTCGGGTAGTTCCTCCGGCGGAGGTCGCTGCCGGCGGGGCGGGACATGTGTATCCGTCGTCGGTGCACGCGCCGGCCGGCGAGGGCGGGCGGCGGCGCACGGCGGCGTCGTCGGTGGCGGTGGCTGGGAGAGGGGGCCGGGAATTGAAGCGAGCTGGGAGGAGATGCTATAGGAGAAGCTAGATGATAGTGGTGGTGGGGGAGAGGGTTCCATGGATGGAGAGCTGTGTAATTATTGGTTTGGACGCTGATGGTGGTGGTGGTCATGGCTTTGAGACGTAGGGTTTGTGTGAGTGCACGTGTGTGCGTGCAGCAGGTGCATGGCCAGCGACAAGATTAACATGCCATGGCGGCAGTCGCAGCCAGGATCTGTTGATATGTTCGCTAGTGCCCAGGTCGATCATGATTCATGATCATGAAGTGCATCTAGAATTTGTTACTCTCTGTTTTTAGTAAGACATATAATCTAAATAATTTTAATTCAAAATATAACTTATATATATCCTTATTTAGTACTCCCTCTGGTCACAAAAAGAAGTTGCCGTTGACTTTTAGACACACATTTGACCGTTCGTCTTATTTTCAAAAAAATTATATAAATATTATTTGTTTTGTTATTATTTGGTTTATTATTAAATGCATTTTAAGTATATGCTTATATTTTTACATATTTGAACTAAATTTTTGAATAAGACGAATGGTCAAAGACGTGTCAAAAAATCAACGGCGACTTCTTTTTGTGACCGGAAGTAGTACACAATTCTATCTATGTGTTAGTACACAATTCTATCTATGTGTTAATTTAAAATGTGTCTTGTAGCGAAGGGAGTACTAATTACCAATTGAGAAAATGATTGACGCGGTGGATAACGTAACGAACCGTGGTTAAGCTCCTATAGGTCGAAGGTGACAGCTAATGCAGGGTTATCCCGGCCATTATCTGCAAAGAAGTACAATGTAATTAAGATTGGACGTTGGATTAGAACAATCCGGCGCCTAGCGACGCTGTCACAACTCGAGGAGTAACTCATTTTTGGCAGCTCATTCGTCAGGTCAGCCTAGAGCCCTAGAGCAAGGCATCCAACATATGGAATTTCACGTTTTCTGACATCCTAAATCCATCTGCAACCTTTAGTTCTTCGGCATCATTTCATATTGATGGCTTCAATACATGCGGAGGAAAAACAGAAAATAAATGCAAAAAAGCATCAGAGAATAAAAAAAAGTTGTACCACATCATAAAAACCGTATTGAACCGAAATTTTGAAATCACCTCTACGTTATAACATAAATCGTGAGTTGTGTAAATTACAACATCCGTTTGGCTAATCGGCTAATTAATTCACGGTCATCTAAAATTTGAAAAGATTATCAGTTCCATTTGCACAGCATTAAGCCTAATCTTGTTATTCAAATTTGGTACAATTATATAACAAAATTATGTTTTGACATCCTCGGTATTTTTACGAAATCACTGTAATCATATACTAATCTTAAAAGATCATAGCTAGAGTATATCATAGCGGTTTTTGGGTTCTTGGATGCCATGTACAGCACACTTCGAAAAGCATGCATCATGAGAGAGTATTGAGTAATAATGTCTTACCATGTTTTAGGTGAGCCCATAATGTATTGAGTAAAACCCTAGGTGGTGAGTGTTACATGCTCGATATGAACACGCGACAGTTGGAAATACAGCTCTTGACGCGGGCTAGACGAGCTGCTGTCAAATCTAGCGCCTATGCTATTATCGCAGCCACCGTCTATGAGATCTAATCTCGACTCAATTCATTGTTTGTGTGATAATAAAATATACATGATTCTCTCTTTTATAGGGAGAACAGATTTAGACCCTAAGAAAAGTTCGACTTGAACTCTAAAAAATAATCCCTAATAGATAAAAACATATGTAAAATAACTGTAGCTCAGGGCCACGAGCTACAATATCCACGGGTATTGTTCGCGCATGCTACAGTACTTGCGATACGTTCATGGCCCGTTCGGGCCATATTTGGCCATAACATTACTTCCCTTTCAAATCAATCTTGTCCTCAAGGTTGAAGCCCAAGAGATCTCAGTGGCATAGACCGACATAATGATGCCCATGGATTTGTCGCCGATGTTGAAGACAAAGTGCGTAACAATGAGCTTGATGTAGCCGTGAGGGCGTAGCATGTCCGCAACACATCTGCCGGCAAAGATGGAGGCATCGTGGTCGCCTACTGTTTGCTTGGCATGGAGAAGAACGTGGAGCGACGTTGGGCTGGATTCCATGATATTGTTCCGCTGAGACCCTCTTCACCTTAATTGGGAGCCCTCAAACGGGAGGCGCACGAATCATGGATGTGGTCTGCACCGACCTTGACCACCTTGTCGACCTTCACACTATGATGCGGCTCCTCTGTCTTGTCGACCTTTGTGATCTTTAGCGGTTCCTCCGCCTTGGCAGCGACGTCCACCTCGCTGAGCATAGCCTTAGCAAGGTTCTTTTTGCACGGGTCAGCCGTCGACGTGGTTGGCATTGCTAGTGTTGTAGCGCGCGTTGTCACATCATCTATTATCTTCATCATGTGTTGCAACTTGTCGATGATGGACTGGCAAAGGTCAAGAACGAGACCCTCCTTGTCCGGCTTGTCCTCTTCGTGCATCCACCTGTCATCGGAGATGCGATGGTGATCGTACGACCGCTAATCTTTGTACAACCAACGGCAGTTGTCGACACACCCACACTCATCGTGAAGTTGCTGGTAATAGAGGTATGATCGTTGTGGATCGAAAGCATGCCGCTCTTCGCCAATCTGCCAATGGTAGTGGTCAAGTTGACTCTCTTTTCGGCGTCGCTGATAATCGTTGTTTGGTCGCTGTCAATCGAAGGAACAACGGTCGTCGTACCAGCGACCATTGTAGTACCTGGAGCGGAACGGCATCCCGAGGGATCGTCCAGCTCTGATACCAAATTGTTACATGCTAGATATGAACACGCAACAGGAGGAGATACTACCCTTAACGCGGGTTAGACGAGCTGTTATCAAAGCTAGCGTCTACGCTGTTATCGGAGCCACCGTCTATGAGGTCTAATCTCAACTCAATTCATTGCTTGTATGATAATAAAAGATACATGAATTTCACTTTTATGGGGAGAACTGACTTAGACCGTAAGAAAACTTCGACCTAAACTCTAAGAAAGGAATAACTTGAACTATAAGAAAGTAATCCCTAATAGATAGAAACATATCCTAAAAAAAATGCAGCTCGGCGAGCAGCGGGGGCCCCCTAAGGCGAGCAGCAGCAACCCCCTAAGGCGAGCAGCAGCAACCCCTTGGGAAAGGATGAGCAACGGGGGTGGCAACGATGAACGCGAGCGGCGACGGTGGCCCCTTGGGTGAGGGCGAGCAACAAGGGTGGCGACGACAAGCGTGTGTGGCAACGGTGGCGGCCGGAGCTAGATGTTGAAGAAAGAGATAGGGACAATTTGGTAAGTACAATGGTTTATACGTATTTCGGGTGTTTTCATTGGGGGAAAATGGATACAGGGACCATAATGGCATATATGGAACAAGTGCGACTTTATAATGACATCCAACAAATTTGATGTTTTGTAATGGCATATCTCAGAACCCACCATTTTATAATGGCATATATTGAATTTTTTCGTAAAACATAAATCTAAAAATCTAAGATAAAACACCAATTGAACACATGGGGTTCATTTTTTCCCACCCTACTATCGCCTATCAACTATCGTACATTATTTCTCAAAAATAAAAAAAGTTAACTATCATACATGGGCTATGGGCTAAAGTTGAGGTACGGACGGACTATTGAACAACGCTGCATGCCTTCAGCGCAATCCGAAAGCGAATATTTGGGCCGATTCCAGGCCCATCATTTCTTTAATAAGACCGGCCCGTATATTACTCTGCTATTCTGCTGCCTCTCCCGTGGCGGCGAACCCAGCATCCCTTCCCGTCTCCGGCCACCGCCACCGAAGAGACCTAGGATCGTGTAGCTGCGTGTGCAACTACGCCGCGGCCGCTCAGATCCGTCGCCTGTACCAGATCGCCGACCTAACTCCGTCAAGGTGATGGGCTGCACGCGCTGCTTCTGAAGCGCCCTAGGTGTTGGACCTCGGCGCCGCCCAGCCCCGGCCGGCAGCTTCTTGACGGTGAGTTCGCCTGAACACTTGGTATCTCTGCGGTTAAATCGTATTTCGGATCTGGAATTCTGGAGCATAGCAGCTCGAAACAATTTTGAGATGTGGGATTAGGAGATCGGGCAGTTCGTACGTTTGGTCTCAGTTTCCTTCAAACACTCACGATCTCGAGGAACAGGACATATCGCGCGTAATTGTTTGGTTTGTTTATAGGCTGTTTGGTTGCCTTCTCTCATGAGCCTGGCCCGTCCGACTCAGCCAGGCTGGTGAGATACGGGATGTGCAGATGCAGAAACAATGTTTGGTTGAGTGTTTAGTAGGCAAATATTTTAAAATTTAATTATTTTGAAATTTATATAGCGAGTGTAGTCTAGTTTTGTTCGAAAAAATATCAGAAATTCATTTTTGCAATCGGTTCGATACTCCGATATGCTAATAAAAAGATACAAACAAAAAAAAATAAAAATAAAAACTTACCTGCCACGTTGGCAGTCCATGTATAGCTTGATATGGTGACTGACTGTGGCCCCATGCACAGAACATACGGCTATCATGCGTTGCATCCAGAGAAACGCTCATTTTCTGTGTTTCTCCAGAGCCAGACTGCATGGAGAATTTTGCATCCACAGAGCTAGGTTCAAACCCAGATGCAGGCAACCAAACACAAGAAAAAGCAAGATTCCGCATCTGTAGATGCAAATCTCTGTAAATGCAGCCAACCAAACAGCCTATTAAAGATTTTACTCTCCGCCTATCGGACAACCGAGTGACTGTCCAACTTGCAAGTTGCAAGCTTGCAATCCGTTGCCCTAAAAGAAAAAAACAAACACAATCGTTCAGTCGTTGCTTTGCGCCATTCCTTTCGTAGGTTCAGTCCATAGGGAGAAAAAAAGCAAATTTTGATCTTAGGTTTTGTTCCTGATATGGTAAATTGGTAATGCCACCCGATAGGGTGTGGAAACCGAAGCTGTGTGAACTCGATCAATATCATATTCTAGTTTCAGGAACTTTAAGATGAACAATTTCTAGGGTGAACTTATTTGGATTAGGCGTAGTTGCAGACAAGGCTGTTTCTTACATCGTAATGTATGTGGAGATCAAACAATTCTGCATTTTGTTTTTGATAAATTTGGAGGTAAACATCTAATGTTGTTAATGCTACGCTGACTCCAATTGTTCTTGTCTATAGTCTATACGTTATTATATAATGGATATGACTATAATTTAGAGCTGACTTTCCCATCCAAAAGGAGGCAAAAAACATGTTTTCTACTTTTTGTTCAATTTTTTTCCCCTCTTGTAATGCATAATATTATTTTATTTCTTTTCCAAATTCTAGCCAAAGACCTTCAAACTGGCATCGTCCATGCTTCCAATTGGCAGAGCTTCTGTACAAGAGAGCTACTATGAAATTCTTTCAGTGAATGAAAGCGCTACATATGACGAAATACGTGTGGGATATAAATCTGCTATCCTAAATGCGCATCCTGACAAGTCTCAGATAAACCCTGATTCACTTGCGGGTGAGCAAGGCGATTTTCTGAGCGTGCAAAAAGCATGGGAGGTCCTACGTGATCCAAACTCCAGAGCTGAATATGACAAGCAGCTGCAAGCGTCCAGACAGAACCGGGAGAACATCGTCTACGAAATTGGAGTGGAGGAAATGACCATCGAAACCACCGATGATGGGATGGAGTTGCTCTATCCATGTAGATGTGGAGATTATTTTTCCATCTCATCATCTGATCTTCGGGGAATGGGCATTCTGATCAGTGAGGATGGAAACATAGACCCTCAATCATCCGAGTGTTTACCAGCTTCTGTTGTTTTGGAGTGTGGCTCCTGTTCGCTCAAAACACGATTAGCTATATATATAATTTCTTGATAACTGTCAAAAAGTGTGCTTCATCTGTGATAGATATGAACATGGTGGCCTCTTATCCGCTGCTTATGCAAGTACATTTTTAAAAATTCGTTTTAAGCATTATTTGTCCACTTTTGCTAATCATTAGGTGACTGAGACTTATTTAACTCTCAGTTGATTTCCTCACATATCTAGATACTCCTGTTAAATCTTTTATATATGCTTTATGGAGGTGTTTGATCTACGGTCTACGAAATCAACTAGCAGTCGTCTAATGTTAAGCCGGTCCCTAATTTGTTCTCCTGTCTCTATCCGTTGAGGGTGCTCCTGAATCCTGATACCTGTAATGTAATGTGATATTGGTTTGAGCACCACTCTCCGACTATGTTATTGGATTGGACTTTGGACTGTTACCATACGATTGAGTGTGTCTTACTCTTTCCATGTTTCTGCATACGGCTTGAAGTTATTTATTTAAATGAACAAACTAGATGGATTTGAAAATTCAATGAGTAGGCCTTACAAAATCAAGAGAAAACTATTATATTACCCACTTGAACTCTTGCCAAGGCATTAAATACCCTCTTAACTCTAAAACCGGCCCCTAATCAAAAGCAGTTTTGACTGCATCTTCAAACAGTTTTGCCTCCTCTCCTAATCCCTAATCCCTTTCATTCCCAAAATCCCCAAATGCGAAGCAAGCTAAGGTCCCTCCTCCCTACACCGCTTCTTGCCATCCTTAATCCCTTACATTCCCAAAATTCCCAAATGCGAAGCAAGCTAGGGTCCCTCCTCCCAACGCTTTGATTTTTTATTTCTTATTATCTCTATGACGCACCTTAAAGATTTAAGAACAAGTGAAACGAACTAGACTTTACTATCGAGGACGTCTTATAAAGTTCTCAAAAAAGTTCGCGAGACATGTAAATGAGTAGATAAGGCATATTTCATGTAGTAAGTTGTAAAGAACATCATTGCCTCGATAGTTGTTCGCTTTTGCATGATATAACTGTAATTTTATATCAAAATTTCTTTGAACAAAAGCCAAAAGAACCAGCTTCTCTTATCAAAAGCCAATAAGATTTGCAGCCATATTTCCCAATTCTTTTGATCAGATTTCCAATACGTTCAGAGTGGTTGAGTTGGATGACTAAATTGACTGATTGAAGTTAATTGTGTGTGAATCTGAATAGATAAGCTGGCTGAACAAATAAAGTTAAACCACTTTGAATATTTTGTTTATGTGCGAATTGACCTAATAGGTCAGGCTTGTCGAGTGGCCCCCAAAACTGTTAAGTGGTTGTGCTAGCACTATTTCGTTCCAGTGAATCATGGTTGAGCCAGTGTATCACTGGCCTGGTGACTTGGCTTGATCCAATTTGTATAGTGGTGAATTAGGTCGAATGGTCCGATTTGTAATGGTCAACCAAGCTAGGTAGATCCGACTTGCTACTGTAGCATAGTGTTAAAACATAAATAATGCGATTTATAATTTATTTCTTTGATTTATAATCTATATTTGCTATTTTTAATCAATTTTTCTAATTACTTTAAACCTAGATGACCTGGTTCAGCCTTGTGCGTGGGCCTAAACTCGGTCTGTTGATTGGGTCGGTTTGCATAGTGATTGGGCATAGGATGCGTTTAATTGGTGATCCTTAATAGCCATATCAATTTGGATTTTTTAAAATACATACCATTACAAAGTTTGTTTATCTCCGAATTGCCATTACAAAGTGCATATTCTTTTTGATGCCATTACTTTTGCAAATATGTATCAAGGATGTCATTCTAGGGGTTTTTGCAGCATTTACAACATATACCAAATCAAAATACGGGCAAAAATACAATCTGACAAGTGGGGCCCGAATGTCATACACTCAAACCTTCTTCTACCTCTCCTTCTTCCTCCTTCCATCCATCTCTCTACCTCTCTCACTCCATACACATACGGAGGCGGCGCCCGTCGGTGTTGCAGGAGGCGGCGGCGAAGGAGGAGCTCGTTGCCGACACCTCTTGCCACGTCTCCTACGGCTGCCTTCGCCTCCAGTGCAAGCGGCAGCGGCGCCAATTCCGGTGAAAGCCACACGACCTCAAATCTCCATCTCTCTCTTGCTCTCTTGTGTCCAAAACCTCCGCCCAGCAACCTTGAACCTCGCCGAGCGGACGTCATCGCCGGAGCAGCACCGGTGAGCTCTGTTTCGCATTTTCCCCAATTTTCGTCCACCTTGTCGAATTCATGAAATTGTGCACACACGAATCGAATCTGTTCAGTAGCATGTGTCCATGAGGTTCCTAGAACACGCCCGCACCTTCCCCTAGCGTTGCACTTCCCAATTCTCCCTCTAGCCGCTGCCGACATTGGAGCCACCGTCTTAGAGCTCGATGGCTCATGGTGACACCACGGCTTAGACCTCCCCAAGCCCAACCAACGCCGCCAATGGCTTTGTATTGATCCTAGGATGCTCCAGCATTGTTCAGTGGAGCCTAAGCGCCGCTGCGCCATCCCCGTGAGCTCGCCGGTGGAGGAGGAGGCCGTCGGGGAGCTTGATGCCGCTGAGCTATGGAGGAAGGAGGGAAAGGGCGAGCTCTGGAGTGGAAGGAGGAGGCGTCAGGAGCTCGTCGGAGGTAGTAGGTCGCCGGAGCTCGTCGGCAGGTGTTGGAGCTAGATGGTAGCAGGTCACCGGAGCTCTCGCCGCCGCCGCTCAAGCTCGCGCCGCCGCCGCCGCGAGCTTGCGCCACCGCCGCCGGGTAGCTCGCCGTCAATAGATGGGAGAGAGAGAGAGGAGGAGGAGGAGGAGGAGGAGGAGGAGGATGAGGGAGGAAGAAGAAGCACTGCTGAGCATGACATGTGGGGCCTACCTACCAGGGGCCGTATTTCTGTATTTCGTTTATTCGAACCTCATATATACTAGAAAGCTCGAAAAACCCTGACAATGGCAAATATGATACATAGTTGCGAAAAGAATGGCATGAATAAGAATATACGTTTTGTAATGGCAAAACTGAATAATTGAAACTTTGTAATGACACTCATGTAAAAAATCCTATCAATTTTTGGTCATGACTAAATCACGATAAAAACATTGACAAAAACAGTGTGTTTGGATTGAAGCCTTGTAGGGTAAGAATAAGCTATTGTTTGGTTGAAAGCAAGATGATGTAACTAAAATTCAATAATTATGTGTGCATTGTTTTAGGTCAATCATCATATACAAGTGAACTTGCATAAATTTGAAATCAAAAAATTCCAACTTCAAATTTATAAATTTGAAAACCAAAAAGTTCAAAAAACAATAGAAAGATATATTAGGATTTTATGTGAATTATGTGTTTTTATCTCGTGTGGTTTGTGTCGGGGATTGGAACTCCGGCCTAGTCTACCTTGCGCCCCGGCTAAAATCCCCTGTAAGAGTCCCTCCGCAAGTGTCCCGGACAAACTCTTGCCTAGGACATGTGGCGATAGGAATATTATCTCGTAGGGTGCGAGAGGGGGCATAGTTGATCCCCAATTCAACTAAACAAACTCAGTGCCTGGGACCCCTGGTTCTCAACCACCGATAGTTTGGATTCATGATAAAATAGATAAAAAATTATCATATTGAAATTTTATTTAAAAAACTTTTGGTTGATGGCTCCCTACTTCGTACTTGATGGGTGGCTGACGCTGAGCGGTGCCCATGCACATCTAACAACCAGCAGCGTCCGATGCGGCGTGTCCGACGCAACGTGAGATGAGCCTGAGAAGCGAACCCATGTGCATGGCTTCCTGTAGAATCCTGGGTGCTAGAATCCTACGCCTGAAATGGCTGCAACTTTTTTTTTGAGAAAGTGACAGGAATTCATTGATTACCGAGCATCATTACAAAGTATGTCTCGGATGCAATCTGGGACAACATTGCGATAGACATTACACGGGAAATGCTCAGAACTACGAGCTAAAGTGTGAGCCGCCACATTCAAAGAACAGTTAACGTGCACAAAGGAGCAACTAAGGAATTGTTTTGCCCAGCGCTTGATATCTTCAATCACACAGCCCAAGCCAGATCGGTCTTGGATTTTTGAATGTAGTCGATTAATGACCGAGAGACAATCCGTAGCGAGGATGACCCTCCTGTCCCCCTCCTTCTTGGCCAGAGACAACGCGCGCCGAAAAGCAACCGCCTCAGCGGCTTCCGGCGACGCCAAACCGGGGAGAAGTTCAGAAGCCGCCAGTAGACAATCCCCAATATGGTTCCGAGCCACCATGCCAAAACCCATCGAAGGCGAACGAAAAACCGCAGCGTCGACATTGATGAACACAGAGCCCGCCGGCGGTGGATTCCATTCAGGAGCAGAGGGATGGACATCACACCTGTGCGCAGGATTCGTTGTAGAAGATTGCTGCACAATCAAATCCACATAAGCTGAGATCTTGTGAAAAACCCGACTCGGGAGTTGGGAGGAGTGATTGATCAGCGCCTCATTCCTTGCTGACCAAATGTGCCAGCAAGTAACAGCTAAGACGGTATTTTGCTGAGGTGAGCCGCGCCTCAGCCAATCGAAGATCCAATGCCTTAAGTTCCCCGAGCCTTCCCTGCACATCTTAAGGCCGAACAAGTCTTTCACAGAGTTCCACACCTCCAAAGCGAACGGGCACAGCAGGAGGTATGGGCAATATCATCATCTCTATTACAGAATATACACCCAGTGACGGCCGAAATATGTCGATGACGAAGTTGAGAACCTGTAGGTAAGCAATCGTGCGCTGCACGCCACAAAACGATTTTCATCTTCCCTGGGGCATTTATTTTCCAGAGCAAGCGCCAAGAATAAGAATTGGCTTCCAAGTCTGAAGGAAGACCCCTTCCACTCTTGCTCTAAACCAACAGAAACTGATTCATCCTGGCCAAGTTGTAAGCCGAACGGACAGAGAACACGCCCCGTTTATCATGTGGCCAAGAGACAAAATCCGCCCCACCTAAGTGACTAATGGGGATCTTCAGGACTTCGCTAGCCACCTCCTCCTCAAAAACCTCCTGAACCACAGCTGAGTCCCATGCAGTGCCATCATCCTTCATCAGACAATCAACAGTCGCATCAGAAGGAATGGGAACAAGGGTCCTCACGAAAGCAGCTTGGAAGCCAGGAATCCAAAAGTCCGATTGAATATTGATTGTTTTGCCATCACCAACTCCCCAGCGAACCCCCTCCTTCAACAAGTCCCTACCGAACAGAATGCTGCGCCACGTAAAGGAGGACGCCCTTGGCTGGGGAGCACTCCAGAAATTTGTGTCAGGAAAGTAACGACCTTTAAGCACACGGGAACAGAGGGAATCAGGATCCGTGAGAAGCCGCCAGCCTTGTTTGGCGAGCATTTCTTTGTTGAAAAGAGGAAAATCATGGAAGCCCATCCCCCCCAGAAGACAGCCACTCCCAAGACTTCCATTGCATCTTTTTCTTTCCATTTTCAACTCCCCACCAATGATCAGAGATGTACCTCCGCATGGTCTCACAGATGGACACAGGGAGCTGGAAACAACTCATGACATAAGTCAGAATTGCATGCGCCACAGATTTGAGAAGCACCTCTTTGCCCGCCCTGGACAAGGGGCATTCCGTCCACCCATTGAGTCTTTTCCAGACCCTATCCGGAAGGGACTTGAAAGATTTGGTGACAGACCTGCAAATCTCTGTGGGCATGCCAAGATAGGTGTCCTGCAAGGTTTCAGCTCTAACCTGGAGACAATTCATGACCGCCTCCTTAACAGCATTAGTGCAACACCTCCCGAAGAAAATGCTAGACTTCTCGAGATTGATTTTTTGACCTGAGGCTTCACAAAAGATTTGGAGAGTAGCTTTGAGAGCCCGGACACTCCTAGGATCGCTTCTAGCAAAGAAGATGCTATCATCCGCAAAAAGCAGATGGGAGATCAAGGGGCCTTGCCTTCCATTCCTGATACCCCGCAGCTCCCCCACCTCCTCCTTTTTCCTAAGAAGGCTCGACAAACCTTCAGTGCACAAGAGAAAGAGGTAGGGACTAATCAGGTCCCCCTGTCTCAGTCCCCTGGTAGGGATCACCCAGTTTGTAAGTTCCCCATTGACACGGACAACATATCTCACCGTTGTTACACAACGCATGACCGTCTCCACCCAAGGCTGAGCAAAGCCAAGCTTCTCCAAACACCCTCGGAGATAATGCCACTCGATGCGGTCGTACGCCTTCATCATATCAACCTTGAGAGCAAAGAAGGGTTTCTTGACCCGTTGTTTGCGGATAGTATGCAGGCACTCATAAGCCACAAGGGCACAGTCTGTAATGAGTCTCCTCGGGACAAAGGCACTCTGGGATTCAGAGATGATGTCTGGCAAGAGCAATTTCAGTCTATTTGCCAAGACCTTAGAGGCAATCTTATACAGCACATTACAGAGGCTAATGGGCCGAAACTTCGAGCGATGGTTGGCATTCTTCACTTTAGGAATGAGGACAATAATAGAGTCGCACAAACCAATCGGGATTTCCTCACCCAAGAGAAAGCTCCTCACAGCATTGCAGATATCCTCTTTAATTATCTCCCAATGGGTTTGATAGAAAAGTGCCGGAAAGACGTCCGGGCCCGGGGTCTTGGTAGGGCCAATTTGGAAAAGGGCCTCCTTAATCTCCAAGTCCGAGTACGGTTTGCACAACTCCTCGTTCATGGGCAAATCCACCTTGTTTGGTATCACGTCCAGAACATCCGCCATCGCAGCACACGGTTCCGAGGTAAACAGCTTGCCATAAAAAGTTTCCGCCATCAACAAAAGTCCCTTGGTGTCCACACATCTGGAGCCGTCCTCCCTTACCAGAGCCCTGAACCTGTTGGTGTTACGTCTGGCAGAGGCGCGAGCATGGAAGAAGGCGGTGTTTCTATCTCCCTCACGAAGCCAATCCACCCGCGAACGCTGACGAGCCAAAATCTCCTCCCTCTCAAAGAGCTCACAAAGCTGTTGTTCTAACACCCGCTCCTCGTGAACCAACCCGGGCACCATAGGGGAGGAGCGTAGAACCTTTAATCTTGTTTCAAGCTGCTTGATTCCCCGCCTAACAGACCCAAAAGCCACCTTACTCTAGTCCCGAAGAGAACCAGCCATCCTCTTCAGACAAGACCAGACAGATATTAGAGCCGAGGAGGAGAACGCATTTCTCCCCCAAGTGTCCTCCACAAAGGCCTTGTAGCTAACATCTCGAAGCCACGCTGCCTCAAAGCGGAACCTCTCAGAACCTGAAGCTTGACGAGGGCGGGAAGCAGGCCCCGGAATCACGATCACCACCGCGAAGTGATCTGAGGACGACGTAACAACATTCTCCACCGCACAGTCCGCAAACCGACTCAAGAACTCACCATTTTCCACTGCTTGATCGAGCCGGACCATGATATGGCTCTGCTCTTTTTGCTTGTCAGTCCAGGTGAACTCTGGACCCGCAAAACCCAGGTCATGAAGACCGCAATCAACCAAGCAAGACTTGAACTGCTCCATTTGAGCATCGGTGCGATCACGGGAGCCTTGGTGCTCCTCCCGGTGAAGCACCTCATTGAAATCCCCACAACAGAGCCACGGCCCAGACCATTGGCCACGGAGCCTTCGGATAAGGTCCCAAAAGAAGTGCCGGAGCTCCCTCCTCGGCTCCCCATACACAAAGGTCATCCGCCAAGGAGCTTGATCCAACACCGACACCACCACGTCGAAGCAGTGAGGATTGTAAGCTCGAAGCGATACCGAAACGTTATCAGACCAAAAGAGAGCGAGGCCCCCGCTGAGACCCTCGCTCGGCACACCAAGAGAGCCCGAAAAGCCCAGAGACCACATGAGATTCTTCACTCTAGTCACCCCCATCTTCGTCTCGGAGAGGAAGAGGAGGGAGGGTCGGAAATGCTTCACTAGCCAGCGAAGCTCGCCCATCGTCGCAGCCGACCCCAGGCCACGACAGTTCCAGCACAGGAGATTCATTGCGCATGGCGGGGCTGCTCCGCAGCCACCGCCAGATCCGCTGATCCAAGTTCTGTCACTCTCAGCTTCATTGACGAATCCAAGTCATCCTCCCCTTCCTCTAGGAGCTGCTTTTGGCGACTCTCATTCACCGTCGGCACCAAAGCCAGGGCAAGGCTTTGAGAGCCCGCTGACGGATCAACGTGAGAATCACCAAGACATAACGCCTTCGCAGACTTCCGCTTCTGACCAGAACAACCCGCCGATAGCACTTTTGCCGGGAAAAGGTCGACCCCCTGCCCAAGGCCCTTTCCACGCCCGAGGCCCCGGCCAGCTCTGCCACCCCGGCCACCGCCCTTCCCCCTGCCAACAGGTTTCGAAGGCGAAGTAATCTCAGGATCCTTCTCTAACCCATCTTGGGTAACACCTCCTTTGCTACGGTTCCTCGAGGAGCCACTCCGGTTAGAATGCTCCGGGGTCGTGAAGACATCGCCCTCTGCACCACGAACATCCGGCGAAGAGGAGGCATGGCCCAACGCCATAGAACCGCCTTTCTTGAACACCCCTTCCAAAACGCAGACCCTCTTCGCAGCATAAGGCAGGTCACCCTCTTCGTCCCTTTCCGCAGGAGTCGAACAAACAAGGAAGGAGTGTCCCAACATCCTGCAAGAGAAACAGTAGAGCGGAAGACGCTCATACTTCACCTCAAAGGATTCCAAGTAATCATCTTTGGGGGAGTAAACTGTGGCATAACGCCGAATCGGCTCCTCCACATTGATCTCCACTCTGACGCGCATGAAGCCACCCCAACAACGGCCTCTGTCATCAGCAACTTGTGGTGCTGGCGAGCCAATTTTTTCAGCAAACACGCCAACGGTTTATCACTAACCAAATGGAGGCCGAGATTCAGAGGCATGACCAAATTTTGGTAAAGTAATCCAGAGATGTAAACCAAACGCATCCTAAGCCACGGCCAGTTGCCAAATATATTTCTCTCTACTTAGAAAAAAGTGCCGATTTAGTCCCTCAACTATGCCCATCGGACCACTTTGGTCCCTAAACCTTAATACCAGACTTAGCCAACCCCGAACTAGTAAAACCGGACCTATTTGGTCCTTTGACCGGTCAGCAGAGCGGTTTTGAAGATTTGTTCGCTGACTTGGCTTAGTTTTGCTAACATAGCTGCCACCTCATCTCCTAATCCCCCTCCTCTCTCTCACACGCACTGCCACTAATCTCTCTCTCATTCGCTCGCCCTGCCTCCTTCTCACTCTCTCACTCTCACTGATCTCTCTGTCACTCCTCCCTCTCTCTATGCCACCGTAGCCCGGACGGCGCCGGCGAGGCCTCTCCATGCAGATCTTTGCGCCGCCCACCATAGCTGATGTCGTCGTCCCGACGGCACCGGCTAGGCTTTCCCCTGTTGATCTCGGCGCCGACAAGGCCTCTTCCCCCACGGATATCGGCGTCAACGAGACCTCTCTCTGCAGATCTTTGCGCTGCCCGCCCTGCTGCCGCCGCCAAGCTCGTCACCCCGAAGCCAACGAGGCTGTTGCTGATCTGCGAAGGGAGAGGGAGAGGCACGGGGCCGCAAGATCGACACCGTCGGGGCTGGACGGCGAGCTCAATGTTGGGGTGGGGCGACGAGCTCGACGACGTCGATGAGGCGGGGGGACAGAGGAAGGATTGTGGAGAGAGATATCAGAGAGTGAGAGAGAGGAGGCGGTAGAGAGGGAGGAGAGAAAGAAAATAGAGAGACGGAGATGAGGTGGCGCCCATTTGTCTGCCATGTGTGCCAAAACTGCACGTGTGGACACCACGTTGGCGAGAAAACTGTAATACCACTGTTTTGACTGGTCAAAGGACTACTCAAGCTTGGTTTTACTACATGAGGGATCTAATAAGTCCGGTATTGAGGTTTAGGAACCAAAGTGGTCTAACGGGCATAGTTGAGGGATCAAATAGATACTTTTTCCCTCTACTTATAAAGCAATCTCTTTAAAGGAAGCCAATTATCCGTTCTAGTCCTCAAAAGTTTTCTTATTTCACATGCCGGGGCTAGTAAACATTCCCTCTTCCATCCGCTGACTGCCGTGTGCCGTGACTCCCCACCCCGACTTGTCTCCTCTCTCGCTTCGCCCTGCTCGGGCACACCTCTCCCCTTGCGGCGCCGCCTGGATCCCGGCAAGTCGTCGTCGAGCGGCCGCTCCCCTCTGGCAGCCGCTTCCCGGCCTCCTCCTGCGTGCGGATCCCAGTGCCAAGGCGCCGCCCTTGACTCTGGTTCTTTTCCTCCCCAGCCTCATCTCCCTCCCTCTCTCTTCCCTAATTTCGTCGGATTTGATCCAAATTCGATCGAATAGTTTTTTTTCCAAAAAAAATCCATCGCAAACTCTTCAAAAACATTGGTACTACGTGTAGGAATTCTTATGAATTTGTCCCATTTTTGAATCTAAACCCTAAATTGTTCGATGATCTTTGCACATTCATGGGAGCCCGAGCAGCCAATCCACCACTGATCATAGCAATGGCGGATTTATGTTTTTTTTAATCCTGGGCAACCTAATAAATATAACTTTAAAAATACCAAAATATTTAACTTAGTTAACATATTATTAATATTAGAGCATCAGGTAATATATCTTTAACTTTAATAGAATCTTGTTAAAACTGTCCAAGAAATAATTATTTTGCCCTTCTTTTGAATTGCAGGTTCAAATCAGTTTTGCACAGCATCAATTTTTGACGATATTGAGTAGAGTGCAAGACCTAAAGCCTGAGGTCCCAACCTGAAAGAACCAGGTACATCTGCCCACATTTCTTTTTATAGTCCATATTGTGTACAGTTCAGTCCTATCCTTCCCATACAATAATGTCATTGCCTGAGGAAACAATATAACACAGAAACTGTGAATGCAGTCATGGTCATGATTCAGTCCTTGCATTATTTATATGATTATTTGCTCGTAATCCTAGGTTTTCTCATTTGTTCACCAAAAGCTCACATGGGCATGTCTTTGTGCATAACAATTCACTTAGAAGAGAAAGATAAGTAAATTATGTCCAAAAGGTACAACTTGTGCTATACTCCATGTAATAAGATACACAAACAGGGTAGAACCTAGTAGTAAATGTGTGAAACCATAAAGACAATATGTACAAGAACTTTAGGCACACTGGAATTACTCACTAAGGCTGTGCCAACATATATAGGCTTGCTCTGGCCCAACCTTAGTTCAAACTTCACTTTCTCAGGCTGTTGGATGAAAAGGTTGTGATTCAATCAGTTGTTAAGTAAAGGAAACCAATTAAAACATTTTAATACCAACAACATTGTTCGGAACTATTTGTTTACTTGTTGGATGAAAAGGTTGTGATAATGTGTTTCTTTCTTTTTTCACGCAGGCTAAGAAAGCAGAAAGCGAAGCAAGAGATCTGAAAGGCACAATGAGGAAGAGGATGGAGTTCTGCTACATTTGTGGCATCTGCTATATTTGTGGGATTAAAATGGCGGCATCTGCTATATTTGTGGGCAGATGAAAGCCCCTGAATCTCATGATTACACTGTGTCTCATGCTTTTTGTTAGCCTGAATGCTTTGGATTGAGTCCAGCGAATGGAGTGGTTTTTCTTACCGTAGTAATGCTACTTGTGTTTATACATTTTCACATTCCTCAGCTTATTTCGCTTCACATATTTTTCTGCTTGTTAGGCTGCTAGCCTGCTTCGAAATGGTTTTTTCCTTGTTAGGCCTGTGCTGGTATGCCTGCCCTGTAGGATCGTTCAACTGTCATGTCTGGGTTTAGCAATAATAATATCTCCAGTCTGTTGCTGCTACTGGGCATGCAAATGAGTTGTTGATGTCGCTGCTGTCTCGGTGTCCCCATCCGTTTTAATATGGTTTAGGAAGAAATTTAGTAATAAAATTCAATTATTGAATTCTTGAAAGTGGGTCGACCCTTTTGACCCATTGGGTCAAAAGCATGATCCAATGGGTCGATCCATTGACCCTATTTTTAGAAATGGATCATATGAATCGGTTCCAATGGATCGAGGGTCACCCCATTCCCACCCTGGGATGGGTCAGGTCGGGTCGGGTCGAGTCGAGTCGAGGCTTGACCGGGTCCCGCCCTGTCCCATTAAGAAATCTAAACATAAAGTGTGGCAAAATTAGGCAAAGCTAACCTACAACCAAACAACTCGATATGTGAATACATATAATTACTTTCTTATAATTTCACTATTAATTCTGTTACTTATTGTTTAAGACTTGTAATTTAGCAGCTATGAAATTGTTATTATGGGAATTACCTAACAGGAGTATGGACATGTGTATGTGTAATGTGTGGCTCGAGATTTTTTGAGACCATATTAATATTTTGGCTACGGGTGATATTAACTAGTCGATTAAGGTGTTGCACTGGTTTCTTATAATTTTTTTTCCCACCATAGCTATTGCTCAAACTAAATCTGTGCACCGGATTGTGCCGGGCTTGAAAAGCCTGCTCCCATCGAACCAGGCCCAAGCCCATATCAGCCCAAACAATCGGGCTTCAAAAACCGGGCATAACCCATATCGACCCAAACAATCAGGCTTCAAGAACCGGGCATAAGTTTTGCGTTGAATAAAGTTGAGTTTTATTATAGCAAAAATTGAGATTTCTCAAAAAGTGGTCTAATAATTATAAAAAAATAATTGAAATTTTTTTTTACAATTTTGAGATGAACCACTAAAAGTCATGAAAAAAATATTACAAATTATTGCAACACGAATACTATATAAAAATAACAAAATAAAAATTATTGCAACACAAATACTATATAAAAATAACAAAATTTGGTACAGTAAAACTCTACGCAGCTTTTAAGCTGAAACAAACAATGCCTTTATTTTTGTTTTGGTCGGGCCTGGGCTCGGCCGGCCCGACAACCGGATGCGGATGGGCCGGGCGCTAGACCGGGGCCACCGGGCTGCCCAGGTCTCGCCTCCTCCACGACGCCGCCAGAGCCAGACCGCCGCCTCTGTCCGCCTCGCCCGCAGGTTGCCTCCTCGTTGGCGCCGCCTCGCCGCTGTGCGTTGCCTCGTTGGCGCCGCCTCGCCGCCGTGCGTTGCCTCGCCTCTGGTACCGCTGCCTCACCTCCCCCTCTGGATCCTAGATCCAGTGCCGCCTCTCTCTCTCTCTCTCTCTCTCTCTCTCTCGGTTTTCCCCCTGTCGTGTTATCTCGGATTTGATCCGAATTGGACGGAATAGTTTGTGTCTTTTCAATAATCGGAATTCGGCGGAATAGTTTGTGTCTTTTCAATAAATATAATTTAGTTTTTTATTTTGATGATGAACCCCTAAATCCCTTGATCATTCACGGGAGCCCGGGCAGCTGCCCCCCTGCCCGGGCGGTGGATCCGCCACTGGATCATAGCATCTTCATCTCCTCAAGATTTTGTGGCATTTAACTGAACCCTCACGCTCCACTTCGAATGTGTTCCTGGTAAAATACTGTTAATTGGTTAATAGTTAATGCAGGTCAGACGCCCACTTGCTGCTGCTGCTGCTAAGGGCCTGGTTCAATTGTGAAAGCTGAGCTTCTTCTAAAGAGGCTTTAGCTAGATCAGCTTGATTGCTGAACATGTCTGAGTTCCTTGAGCTCGAGGCCCAGGATGGGATAAGGATGACTTGGAATGTCATACCGGGAACGAAGCAGGATGCCGTTAACTGTGTTGTCCCTGTATCTGCCATATATACTCCTCTGAAGCCAAACCCTGCAATTCCTGTTCTAAGTTATGCCCCCCTCCGCTGCCGCATTTGCCGTGCCATCCTCAACCCTTTCTCAATTGTCGACTTTGTTGCCAAGATCTGGGTCTGTCCTTTCTGCTTTCAGCGCAACCACTTCCCCCAAGGATACTCCACTGTTTCGGAGACCAACCTCCCTGCAGAACTGTTTTCCCAATATACTACTGTGGAGTACATGTCCACTGTCGAGACAGGTCCTGTATCACCACCAGTCTTCCTCTTTGTTGTCGACACTTGCATGATCGAGGAGGAAATTGGCAATTTGAAGTCTGCTCTAGCGCAAGCAGTTGAGCTCTTGCCAGACCAATCTCTTGTTGGTTTCATTACTTTTGGGACATATGTGCAGGTTATAATCACTTCTCTCTCATTAATGCTTCTCGTTTTGTGTACTGGTCAATGATTGATATGGACAAATTTTCACCCATGACTCCATGCAGGTGCATGAATTGGGTTTCGGCTTGTTGCCAAAGTCATATGTATTCAAGGGGACAAAGGAGGTTACAAAGGATCAAATTCTTGAGCAAATGTGTTTCTTTGCAGGGAAGACAAAGCCCACAACAGGTGTGATCGCTGGTTCAAGGGATGGTCTTTCAGCAGAGAGCATTGCTAGGTTCCTTTTGCCAGCTTCTGAGTGCGAGTTTGTGTTGAATTCAGTTAAGACTTGAGAATTCTGCTTACTTACATAAGTATCATAAATTTATCAGGGACTTGAACAAAGTTTTAGGTCTCATAATACACTACCATTTTTTTGTTAATTGCCAAGTATTGACTTTGTGTGTGTGTGTGTGTGTGTGTGTGTTTTTTGTGTAGATTTTAGAAGAACTGCAAAAGGACCCATGGCCTGTTTCAGCTGATCAGCGTGCATCAAGATGTACTGGAGCTGCATTAAGTGTTGCAGCCAGTCTCTTGGGGGTTTGTGTCCCAGGATCAGGTGCTAGAATTATGGCATTTATAGGTGGTCCATCTACAGAGGGACCTGGTTCTGTAAGTCAATTTTCTTTTATGAATGGCATATTCTTAAGATTTGCCCTTATCTATATTCATAACGTAAAACATGACTTTTTTATGGCCTTCCCACCACCCACACTCCATCCCTTTAATTTCAACCCCTTATCACAGCTAAATTGTTCTTTTGAGTTAATAGCCTTGTATTTGTGTCGAGCTCATGAACATAGTTACAAAATGAGTTAATGGCCTACTAACAACAGAAATTAGTCAAACCTTTTTTTTCTGCATTGTGCTGGACTATTTGTAACACACACCCTTGCACAGTTTGGATCATGCTCTGTCTTAGTGGTGGGTTTAGTCCAACCTGGCTGGTCTAGCTGCATTAGACTTGATAGATTTGGATATAGACCTCAGATAGCCATCCATACCAATGGGGTTGACACTTCTAGTGGAAACAAGAATGAAAGCTTTATTGTTGGTATGGGTGACATACCCATGTGCTATATATTTAGATCTTAAGACTTCATGGATGAAATTTTTTTGGCTTTGCTCACTTGCTCTATGTTTTGCTGTTGTAGAAGTAGAACTCTAGTGAAATTATGAAGCTTTAGGTTTTAGACTCCCCCTACATTTTGCAGTAATTTTGAAAATAAAAATCAGATTTGAATTATCTTCTTAAACTATTTCATTATAATTGTGATATCTTTTCTGATAAATAGTGATGTTATTTCATTTCTGTTTGTGCTTGCATAACTCTGTCTATGATTACGCCATACACTCCCAGCAAATAATGACGCACATATTTGTGATTTATGTTCACGATACTCCAGTTTGGAAATTGATAACCGTTAATAGTTGGGTGTCTTGAATATGATGATTTTCTTAGAAAACAGCAAAATGAATTAATGTATTATTGACTATAATGATATTCTTTGCAAAATTTCAGATAGTATCAAAGTCCTTGTCAGAGCCAATTCGTTCACACAAAGACCTTGACAAAGGTTCTGTTCCACTTTATAACAAGGCTGTTAAGTTTTATGAGGATATTTCAAAGCAGCTTGTTCATCAAGGCCATGTGCTTGATTTATTTGCATGTGCACTTGACCAGGTTTGTTGCTTTTGTTCATGCTATTTTATAACTTGTTCATATCATGTTCTCTTGGTAAAGGTTGGGCATCAACTTGTTCAATGAAATTATTGTTTTACTTTCTTGTTTTTGGCAATCAATGTACAAGACTTGAATAAGAATTCAAGTTTTGATGTCTAATTATTCATAAACTGTTATTACGCGAGCATGTTTGTCTCAATAATCAATCAATACAGGGGTTGTCAATAAACAGAGACTATTTGTTTATTGGTGCATTAGAAGGACGTAATGCAATACTATTAACTTGATGCCTGATAATTTAGTAAAGGAACTTTGGTAGATCGTATCAACTAATAAAATACATAGGAATGTTGATCCACTGAATAAATAGTTGACAAATACAGTGACAATGTGCAAGTCCTCATTTTTTGCAATTATCTGATAGTGGTGTGTGCAACACCATTTGTCAAAAAGAAAACAGGGAAATGTTGAAGGCATAGGCTGGTGTTAGTTAGCAGAAACATTGCAGGGTATTAACTTAATTCATTGATCTTTCAGGTGTCTATGCATGGTTGCCTTGTTTTGAGTTAATACTTTATTGTTTATATTCTCATTTCAGGTTGGTGTTGCTGAGATGAAGGTTGCAGTGGAAAAGACTGGGGGAATAGTTGTGTTTGCAGAAAGTTTTGGCCATGCTGTTTTTAAAGACTCCCTTCGACGCATTTTCCTGTCAAGCGACAATGACCTTGGCTTATCATTCAAGTATAGATAATCTTCCGCCTTCTTTATTTAGCTGGGTCACTATTTGGTAGCATGTTTTACTTGTTTTGTCTCATGCGCAAAACAAAATATTAGGGTTTTTTTTAGTCACGTACTCACATGTTTATACGCTAAACGCAAAAGTTAGTTTTTTTTATAAAATACTTTCATTGTTTTTTTATGGATCCAATGATGCATTGGAGGGAAACTGGAGATAAGTTTAATGTCTCCAGTACAAATTAACTCATTTCCCATGTTGCATTAGTCAACCATTTTCTTGAGGCAAGAATGTTTGTGTGATAAGTGATAACTCTTTTCTTTCTTCTAAAGTTTAGTTTGTAGTTGAATCATCTATATAGGTGTGTTATAGGTGAAAAAGGGTCTGAAGAGTGTAAAGTACCTTTGTGGCATGTGATAACCTGCCCTACTACATTTTTGAGATTTTTATTTCTGTGTCAAAATTATGTTTGCAGTGGTATATTTGAGATTAACTGCTCAAAGGATGTTAAAATTCAAGGCATTATTGGACCTTGTACTTCCCTGGAGAAGGTGCAGTATGTACTTAGTTATGTGCTAACATTTTAGAACAATGATTGTCCATCTCTATTCTCACCTGAGTTCACATATCACTGTTTGTGCAGAAAAGTCCTCTATCCTCGGATACAGTTATAGGCCAGGGAAACACTAGTGCTTGGAAGATGTGTGGTCTAGACAGTAAAACATCACTCTGTTTAGTATTTGACATTGCAAAAAAGGATGGCCCAGATGCAATTGGTCAATCGACAAGCAATCAGTTCTACTTCCAGTTCTTAACCTAGTAAGAATCTGCTTATTTTTTCCTTCACTGTTTCTAAACAATTGACACTGTTAAACGGTTAAAGATGGATATATATTTGACTTGGAGGTGCCACATGCAGTTACCAGCATCATGAGGGCAAGATGAGATTACGATGCACCACACTTTCCAGAAGATGGGTTTCTGGTTCTGGTGGTGTTCAGGCTAGTTTTCCTCTCTATTTACATCAACAATTAATTTTAAAATGTTTTCCTCATTCTGTTTGTACCCTTTACTTAGAACTAGTCAAGGTCTTATGTATTAATTTCATTTCTGCCTTGCCTGGATGCTACAGATGAAATTGTTTTTCCATCATAATTCACTAGTTTGGCTCCCCTGGCCTTAGACAATTATTTTTAGTCCATTTTAGTGTGTTACATGGCGTTTCCTTGTTTATTTTCTTTGGAAAAGAATGGATATTGTTTCTTATTGGATTATATGTGTTGTAGGAGCTAATAGCTGGTTTTGATCAAGAGGCAGCTGCTGCAGTCATGGCACGCATGGTCTCATTTAAGATGGAAGCTGAGGTACTTTCTGATACACTTGTTAACAGTTAATGCACACATGACGGATCATTATGCTATGAGTTTACAACGTGCCTTTGTTTAACTCTCCGATTAACAATTTACAGCTCATTAATCGACTTGATGTGCAGTTTAACTCTTTCTGGCAGCCCGATTCTACTACTTATATCAAACCTTGATTGATCTGCTTGTTAATGGCACATTTAGAGTATCTTTAATTTAATTTTATCGTAATATATATAAACTGTTAGTGAGATTGGATGCAATATGTTAGTTAGAGGAAGGGAATAATCATGGAAATTGTCTCATTAATTGGGAATCAAAGAAAATATTTGTTGCATATATGCTATGCATGTAGCATTTATGGTACACATGGCATGCCAGTTATAGTGGTCGTTATTACTTCCTAAAGGTAACATTATATCAAGAAACACTTGTCTAAAAAGGATATGATATACATGTAAAATGTCGTGAACTCAATAGCCATGCCATATTTACGCAGGCTAAAAATGAAACCATGTGAGAAGAAAATTCTAAACATTAATTGGGAACTGGGAACTAAGATAAATGGTAGAAAACAAACTCCCACCATAAAGGAAATAGTTTGGTACTCAAAGGATTATCGATTAGCTTCATTAATAATAACTGCAGGACTTACTGCTGTTACCGCTCACGTTTCCTGTTGCGGCTGAAGGTTTGGACCGTGTCTACTATCGTAGGGCTAAGCAACAGCCGCAGGTTAATTAGTTCTTTTTTGCTGTTTTGGCTTGTGCTTTGTTTTTCCTAAGTTAGTGGATCGGCTGTTAGCTGATCTGATCTTGTTGTTAGGGAGTGCGTGTGTGCAAGGTTCTAGAAATCGGGATTAATCGGCGATTAATCGGCGATTCCTAGTTTTTTACACTGCTCCGCTGCGATTTTAGGCACATCGCCGTGCTAGTCGGCTGACCCGATTAGTCGGTCAAAAATCGGAATTAATCGGAATTAGTCGGTCAAAAATCGGAATTAATCGGCGATTCCTAGTTTTTTACACTGCTCTGCTGCTATGTCGGTGTTTATTGCGAAATTGTGACGCATGTACTATTTCATGTTGTATACTTGTATGAATACATTATGACCCTTGCGTTTGAAATACTACAGTAGTACAATTAAAATAGATGAATGTCTCATCTTTTTTGTCAACATGTGTAGATTTATAAGAATAATGTACTCTAGACTACCGATTAATGGCCACCGATTAATTCCGATTAATCCCCGACTAATCGATTAATCCCTAGCCCCTAGGCCATCGACCGACTAGCGATTACCGATTTATGGAACCTTGCGTGTGTGTGTGGTTGGATCCATTTTGTTAGGAGGGTGTTAGCAGTTCAAGGAGAGGAATAAATGGAAGAAAGCAGGAGAAAATTGGCACGCTTTGCTGCCACCAAAAACAGTCTCAGGCGCGCCGACGAAAACCGGTCGGTGGCTCCGTTATAGCCAAGTTACCTTAGGCCTTGCCGACGGCAGCCACCTCGGCTGCGACGGCGAGCTCATCTAGTTCCCTCTCCGGTCTTCGGCCGAGAACGAGGGCTTACCTTCGGTGTCATCCGGAGCTGCCATATCATTTCCTGACAACAGACATAAGTTGTATCCTTCATTCATCCTATCTTTTATATTATATATTCATCTTATTGATTCTGGTATTTCTTTCAGGATGATTTTGACCCAATAAGATGGCTTGATCGAGCATTGATTAGTTTATGTTCAAAATTTGGAGATTACCAGAAGGAAACCCCCTCTTCTTTCAGTTTATCTCCACGTCTATCAATTTTCCCGCAATTCATATTTAATTTGAGACGTTCTCAGTTTATTCAGGTGAAACATTTGCCCTTTTTCATTGACTCATGTTGGTCAACATATCAACTGGAATTATATTTCTCATTATTCTAATTAATCTACTCATGCAGGTTTTCAATAATAGTCCAGATGAAACTGCATATTTCAGGATGATGTTAAACAGAGAGAATGTAGCAAATGCTGTCGTGATGATTCAGCCTTCACTTGTATCATATTCATTTCAATCAGGTCCAGAACCTGTTCTGTTGGATGTAACTGCAATTGCTGCTGACAGGATCCTTTTGTTGGATTCTTATTTTACCATTGTCATATTCCATGGGATAACCATTGCACAATGGCGAAAGGCTGGTTACCAGGATCAAGAAGGGCATGAGGTAATGTTTTGTCAGCCAAAACATGATAACACTGATTACAGTTTATTCAGCTCCATGTTTATGCAGAACCTTTCCCCCTAGATTTATCATAATTCTAATGATTTACCTTTGCATTGGAAGGACTAGATTAGCAATGTTAATTATTTTGCATTTGAAGGCCTTGATGCATGAGTCTGTAAGGCCATCTAAGAATAATCATGTGAGCTACATTATTTTTATGCTATAGTAATCTCCAACAGTTAAGTCTTTATAATGGTCAGGCGTTTTCCCAGTTGTTGCAAGCTCCACAGGAGGAAGCTGATACAATAATTAAGGAGCGCTTTCCTGTGCCTCGTTTGGTTGTATGCGATCAATATGGATCTCAGGTTACTTTTTTGCTTAAACTTGTTACTTTTTTTGCCAATATAGTCGCATCTGACTTCTTAGGTGAATGTATGAATGTATGAATTATTGAATTATCTATTTGAGTAATTGCTGACAGTTGTCCACCCTATTGGACTGCTGGAAAAAAATTCACAAACTTGTCCTTACAACTTTGAACGGGAAATTTAAGCTGAAAATTGTATTCAGTGAACTAAAATGTTCAAAGGGTACTTGTTCTAGGAGAAAAAAAAACATTATTTTCATAAAATTTAAACATTCACTTTGTTTATGAAATTGCAGGCTCGATTCTTACTGGCAAAGCTCAATCCATCAGTCACATATAACTCTGACAATCCTCCAGCACCTGGAGGGGATGTGATATTCACAGATGATGTGAGCTTCCAAGTCTTCATGGATCATCTCCAGCGGCTGGCAGTCCAGTAGAACATAATGGCCTTGCAGCAGTTTTGTACCAATGAATCTTTTTTGGTGTACAGTAAGGAACTGTAATAACTTCGTATAGAATACATTATACGAAGTTATACGACTACATCTTGTAGATTGACATGCCAGTGTTAGCTCTACATCGACACATCACCCTGTTTATAGGAAGCAATGCTTCTGTTCTGTACTTTTCATGATGGAAAATTCATACGATTGTGTAAATGAAGTATCACACCCTCGATTGGCCATTGCTAATAGTAAAAGTGAGCGACGAACCAGATGTATTTGTGCCTTTGGGTGTGGTGCGATTTGCCAGTGTGCCTGTACATTTCCAGGAACTGTTGTAGGCATTCACGGTGCACGTCTGTTGATGAAAGAGAATTCTGTGCACAAGAACTGCGTCTGGTGCACACATATTGCAACACCTTCGTAATTAGTGCAGCCTAACAAAATTCAGATGGTCGAATTCTTATCCATTCTAGCGCACCGTAATTATTACTCGACACTGAGCTCGCCCTGGACAGTAGCATGTGGGCTTGACGCTTTCACTACCCTACGCATCCATTCTTGAAGCTGTGCTCACTGGGTCGCCGTTGATGAAGGCCACCACCGCGTCCAGCTCCGCCGCCGCCTTCTCGCTGTCCGGCTTCAGGAGGAAGTAGACGTGGTACTCGCCGGGCGTCTCGTACAGCCGCGCCTCGCCGCGCCACCCGCTCGCCGCGAGCGCCTCGACGTACGCGCGGCCCCTCGGGCCCAGCGTGTCCAGCCCCGCCACCGTCACCAGCACGCGCGAGCACCCAAGCCGCCGCCACTCCTCCGGCGCCATGGCCACCGGGTTGATCACCGGGTCGTCGATCCCGTACCGCCCGCCGCACACGAAGCCCCAGTTCCGGTCACGCCGCCGGCGATCCTCCGGGTCCCGCGTCTCCGCCGGCACCGGCCGCTTCCCCCAGAAGTAGGGATCCAGCAGCGCCATGCCCCTGATGGTGGCGCCGCCGTCGAGGCCCTCCTCGCCGGCGCGCATCGCCATGCGGTGGGCGATGTTGCCGCCGGCGCTGTCGCCGGCGAGGAACAGCCGCGTCAGGTCGGCGTGGCGGGACAGCCAGGGCTCGTGCCCCGACCGCGCGCTCCGGAGCACCCACCGGAGTGCCGCCCACGCGTCGTCGTAGCACGCAGGGAGGCGGTGCTCGGGGGCGAGGCGGTAGTCCACGGACACGGTGAGCACGCCGGCCTTGGAGACGAGCGCGTTGAGGTAGCGCTGGTACGTCGGCGAGAAGGCAGACTCCGTGACGAACCCGCCGCCGTGGTAGAACACGACCACCGGCAGCTCGCCGCCGCGCTTCTGCTTCCCCGTCGTGCCGTTGGCGAGGTGCGCCAGTGGCGGCAGGTAGAGGCGAACGGCGAGGCCACCAGCGGCGTCGACGACCACGTCCTTGGAGACCACGCCGGTGGCGGGGTCCCTGGAGGCCGGCACGGTGTCCGTGCCCATGAAGCGCTGGACGCGGCCGCTCTTGTAGAGGACGAGGAACGGGAAGAAGAAGAAGTCGACGTCGCCATCGTCGCCGGCACCAACGGTTGCCGGACTCGTAGGGGCGCGCGGCGCGAGCAGCGCCGCCGCCATGTTGAGCAGGAGCAGCAGCGCGGACGAGACGCTCACAGCCATGAGCAAGCTTGTCAAACCAAAGATTGACTGCTAGAACAAGCTGGGGCCTTTTATGCCGAGAGCCCGAGAGCATTATCAGTGCCTTTGGTCCTCGTATGGTCATCTTCCATGTCCCGACTCCCGAGGGTGTTAGTTCTCGCCAGGTATTGTTTGGAGCGGCTTAATTTCAGTTGCTCTGAACATCTACGCTATAAAAACTAGGAATAAGTCCATTTTAAGTGTCTCAACTATCATGAAAGTCCGAAAAACACCCTAAACTATGATTTGGTCTGTTTTACATACCTGAACTTTCAATACCGGCTCAAAAACCATCACAACCTTGTTTTGTTCGGTGGTTTTGCTGATGTGGCGCCATGTGGTAGTGGTTTTTGCTGACTTGCCTGACACGTGACGCCACTACGTCGCACCACGTCAGCAAAACACCTAAAAACCAGCTTGTGATGGGTTTTGGACCGGTATTGAAAGTTTAGGTATGTAAAACAGACCAAATCGTAGTTTAGAGTTTTTTTGGACTTTCTCGATAGTTGAGGTACCTAAAATAGACTTTTTCCTAAAAACTATAACAGACAGTAAAGCCTTGGCTATCTGTGAGCGAAATGTTATACTGAAATTTAACTGGTTTTTTACATGATTTTAAAAACAATATTTGTTTCGCATACATTATTTTAAGAGAAAATTATAATGTATCTTTCTGAACTTGTGTTTTTTTCCCTTATCTCGTGAACATGCATTTTGCATTTAACTTTGTCGCGTTGGACTTGTGTCGCCAGCCGGCCAACAACATTAGTTTATGTCGGCAGATTTAGAATATGTGTCGTCGGTAAAATCCGACCACAGAAAGATCGGTCTAGATGGAAGAGCTCATGCGACCACCGTCGCCACCGCACATGGAGGAGAAACCCAGATCGTCGTCGTGGCCCATGGAGAAGAGGAGCTTGGGCTGCTGCTACAAATCTAGGGCCCAGGCCGAGCCACTCTGGCCTCCTAGCTCCTCCCTGTCCCCATTCCTGGTGGCCTCGGCGTTGCTCTCCATTGCCATGCCGTCTCTTCCCTCTATGTCGTCGCCTCCTCCTCCCAAGTCGTTGCCGCCATCCTCCATTGATGTGCCGCCTCCGCCAAAGTCACCATGGCCACCTTCCATTGTTGTTTTGCCTTTTCCTCCAAGCTGCTGCAACAAGGTGGAGGGCTAGGTGCATCTATTGTGCTCGAGAGAGAGAAGAGGGAGAGGAGAGGAGAGGAGATTGGGCGAGAGAGAAGAGAGAAGGACAAAGCTAGATGGAAGAGGAGCTTGGGCTGCTGCTACAAATCTAGGGCCCAGGCCGAGCCACTCTGGCCTCCTAGCTCCTCCCTGTCCCCATTCCTGGTGGCCTCGGCGTTGCTCTCCATTGCCATGCCGTCTCTTCCCTCTATGTCGTCGCCTCCTCCTCCCAAGTCGTTGCCGCCATCCTCCATTGATGTGCCGCCTCCGCCAAAGTCACCACGGCCGCATTCCATTGTTGTTTTGCCTTTTCCTCCAAGTGCTGCAACGAGGGTGGAGGGCTAGGTGCATCTATTGTGCTCGAGAGAGAGAAGAGGGAGAGGAGAGGAGAGGAGATTGGGCGAGAGAGAAGAGAGAAGGACAAAGCTAGATGAGAAAGATGATGGCATGGATAGTGACTAGAGGAAAATATAGCTAGCCATATCTGCATTTAATGGACAAGTCAATATTTAACAACCACGTGATGCCAAGAGCCAACACGGTTTTTGGGTAATCGTGCAAACGGTGATAAGTTCAACGAGACGACAAAAGTAAAATGCAAGGTTAGGGGAATAAGTGAAATCTCTTAATTTAAAGAGATATTAAGGATGAATTCATGATAGTAAAATGTTGAGAATTGCAATACATACTTGAAAACTTCTAAATGAATGGAGAAATTATGTGGAGAAGATATTTATCATGAACCACCATGAACTATCTAGATTATGCTTCATGATTAAATAATATAATATCTATAGAAAGGTAGAAGTATAAAGAAATATGTAGAATAGATATTTAAATAGAAGATTGTAAATATTAGCGAGAAGAGGAAGATTTTTGATTTAAGTGGAGCTCTCCATGTAACACTATATATAGGGATGACCACCTCCATTGTATGTGTGCTCATAAGTATAAGAGAGTTTTATGAAGGCATAAATGTGCCTCATGATATGAGTGTAGGGAGAGTGGTAGAAGTATGAGGTAGAAGATAGTATAAGATTAATAAGATAAACACTAAAGTGTACCCTATTGTAATATGATTTACACATTAATAAAGTATCCAAAATACAAGATTTCGAAACAAGCTGAACGTGCTTCGGTGATTGTGGGTAGAGGGCCATCAAGGTCGCTTCCCCCAACATAAAATATAGTTGAAAATGCTAAAATATAATCGATAGATCAGTGAAACACAAGTACTAGTATGCCATTTGGAAGGTGTGGACAGAGCCTTAAACACAGAGAAAAACCCATATAAAAGCAACAATTTGACGACATCATCTTATATTATTGCTATAACGTATGGAATGAAAGAAATATAAGATTTTGAATTCAGAGTAAAATATGTTTCCACAGGTTTTACAACATACTCCCTCCGTTCCTCAATAGAGGGCGTATAAAAATTGGCATGAAGACCAAGGCAGTAACAATGCGCTGTCTTTTTTCCAGTCTTGCTCTGATTAAAACCATTGCCTTAATTACCGGGTAGAAGTTAATTACTCAGAGCCCGAGCTGGCGCCTGTTAGCTCCGCGCGGCCGTGCACATGTATGCGCTCAATTCAGCGTCCCTGTAGTTAGCGGCATGCAGCGAGCGAGATGTGCGCGCCATGCAAAAGCTGGAGAGGATGTTGGCGCCATGTAATGAAAAGCAAAGCTGTATCCAATGAAAAAAATGGCGACATGCAAAAGCTGTCCTGCAGCCAATGCACGCATGTCGTCCTCCGCTGCGGGCTGCGGCATACAGGTCGGCGGCAGCTGAGCGCAGGCCGATGGCCGCCGAGCGCAGCCCGTCGACAGCTGCACGCAGGTCGTCCGCCGACGATGCGCGCTGGTTGGCCGCCTCCGCCATGCACTGGTCGACCGAAGCCACCACCACACGCTGGCCTATCGCTGCTGCTACCGCCGCAAAGGTCGACCGAAGCTGCCAGGAGATGGAGGCCAGCCACCGCCGCCGCCGCGCGCTGGCCGGTTGCCGCCGCCAACGTGGCGCGCTGGTCGATCGCCGCTGCCGCCGGCTTCCCGTCCATGGCTACACGCTGCTCACATACTCAAGTCAAGGCTATCTCTTTTTTTTTTTTAAGGAAAACAAGAAACGCTCATCAAAAGGAAACATGCGGCCGTCATTAACGAACCTGTCAACAGCACAAGCAGATCGTGGGTTAACGGCAAGTAATTGCACCAAAAATCAACGCCTTAATGACTCTAGCCTGGCAGGGGTATTTTAGGAACAAAGAGAGAGTAATTGGAGATACGCCTTATATTATGGAATTGCATGAAAAATATTGTACGCCCTATATTTAGGAACGGAGGGAGTATTAAGTATGACCTTATTAACCATGTCATGGTGTTTGGAGCCGATGATCATGGCTAACTTATGCTATCAAGCCTAAAGTACCCAGCTTTTTAGCTGCCTTTAATCTTCTTATACTTCTCTTTTTACTGTTTATAAAGTTTTCTCCTTATTTGAAAATTGTAATTTATCTTTTATTTTCATCTAATTGAATATGACAGAGCCTGTCAAGTGTTTTAAAAATCCTATTTGTTCTTCTTTGTCATTTTTATATTAAAAAGGAAAAAGCCTACTTAACCCCTAAACTATGGCCTCGGGTGCCCATAACCTCCTGATCTTCAAAATCGTCTAACCAGACCGGCAAACTATTAAAACCAGTGCAAATAACTCCCCATGAGCGGTTTTGAGAATGGTTTTGCACGGGGGCAGTCCACGTGAGTGGTTTTGTCCATGTGGCTCATGATGTGTCATTCTGATTACTAAAAATATTACATAAAAAAAATATGGCTCACGTGTAATTCATACATCTCTCATCTCTTCTCCTTTTTCTCTCTCATAGACCGTCGCGCCTCCGCCGCCGCCGCCCGTCCGCCGTCACCACATCTCCCGTCGCGCCGTCCCTCCACCCGTCTGTCGTGCCGCCATATCGCCCGTCCGCCGCGCGTCGCACCACTCCTCCGATGCCCGCCGCCCCCGGGTCGCTCGCCTGCCCGTCCGCTGCGCTACCCCTCCACTGCCCGCCACTCCCACGACGTGAGCACCGACCGTCGTGCACCTGCCGGGCTGCAAGAGGAAGACAAGATGCTGGCCAGCGCCAACAACCTACTCGATGGAATGCCTAGCAGAAAGGAAGAAGAGATAAGAGATAGGACAGAGATATGGATGACATGTGGATCTTTATTGAAAAAAATATTTTTTTAGAAAATAAAATTGCCACGTAGGCTACCCGGTGGCAAAACAATCCACCTGTGCGGCCTCGGTGGCAAAACCACCCCCAAAACCGCTCATGAGGTGTTATTTGCACTGGTTTTAATAGTTTGTGGGGGTTGGTCAGATGATTTTGAAGATTAGGGGGTTATGTGTGTCCGAAGCCATAGTTCATAGGGGTAAGTAGATTTTTTCCTATTTAAATTTTTATCCAATTTATCAAATCATTGCGTGAAAACTCTTCTCTCTCTTTCCGTCGGTCCAATGGCTCCTCCACCTCCTTGGCTTGACTGCTGCTCAAGCACGGCGAAGATGATTAGAGGCGCGGGTTAACAGCTAGGGCCAACACCAGAAATGGAGGCAGAGGAGCCACTAGACTTGAGGGATATGAAAGTGAAAGGGCAAATGAAGAGAAATGATTTTATCCAAGAATTTCACAAAAATGAGAGAATGCAAGGTGGGTGCATGGATCTTAAATCAAAATTCAACTGCTCTAGATCTATAAAAACACAAATTACAGATCGGTATGTTGAGATCCTCTGCCCTCCAAGCACAAGTATGTTGAGGATCCTCAGCCCTAGCAAATAACTGCCAAATTGCGATATCGTTATGGATAAATACAGCCAGATACAACATGGGTACATGTAATTAAAACTTAATGTGGAAATTGATTGAGGGCCTGTTTGGTTGGTGCCACACTTTGCTTAACCAAACCTTAGGCAAGTGTGGCAAACCACATTTTTGTGGCTCAAAAAACCAGCGCCACATCTTAGGCAAAGTGTGTAAAAGAAACAGTTTATTACCCGTGGGTCCAATGGCTAAAAAAGTGTGGCAAACTACGGTTGTGGCGTGAACCAAATAACAGACATAAAAGTTGTGACTGTTTAAATTTAGTTGTGACAGATTTGACACTAAACCAAACATACCGTAAATGTGTAAGTATCTGTAACATCTACGGTTGAAGAAAACCATGCCATGCCGAATCACCCTGACAATCACATTGGTAGCATCGAGGTAGTGATTCGTTTTTAGCTTTTCTGAGCAAGCGACTGAATTGGCTGCACGGTTAGTTAAAAAAAAAAAAAGTATTTGGGCGAAGTAAAAAATGTCTGACGCCGTGTTGCATACTGACAGTGACAGCCTGACACCATGCATATTCTAAGAGCACACATCAACTGTACTCTTTCTTAGAAAAAAAAAATCGTCTATTATAATATCACCGCTTTGGGAAGAATGCGTCCATCGCCTTCTCAATTTCTCATCTTCCCGAAGATTCTTTCAAGAAGATCTCTTGGATGACACGAGACAAGATGCGTTGCCCATACAAAATAGAGAAATGAGAAGGCCGGCACCGCGGCTGTTGGCGCCAGCGAGAGAGATGGTTGATGGTTCCTCGCACAGTGCGCCAACTCGGTGACGCTATATACTTTTATTCGGATAAATCAGAATTTATCGTTCCAAAGAGACCGTCCAGCGTAATATTTTATAATTTTTTTAAACTTTTGGTGGTTTTATCGGATATCTTAATAATATTTTTTAATAAATTTTTAGCCATCTATAACTCCTCTTTTTTAAGCCCCTCAGCTTTTGTCACAACCAAACCGAACCTCGTTTTTAAGTCAACTCTTGTCTCAGCAAAATCGAACTGAATGGAGAAGTCAGGCCGTAGTCTGACCAAAAGCTCCAGCTCAATGACGACTTAAGAGCACAGTCTCAGCTCTTTGGTTGGAGTGGGCTTAGACCAAGCTCAAGTTGCTCCGTTCAAACGTGAACACAAGATCCATCAAGACATCAGAAAATCGAAACTCGTCCTATTTTAGGGCATGAATAATGGTAGCATGTATGAATAGTGAATTTAAAAGCAAATTAAAAGTTACAACTTAAATTTTATCGTTTTACTACCGTAACCTTTTATAGTAATATTTTTACGTTTTTAATGATTCTACACGATTATCTCAAAATGTTTTTATATATTATTTTTAGTTTTTTGAAACATCCTCAATATTTCAGCTTTAAGAATCCACATGGGAAGCTGTAAAATAAAGTGTCCAGTGATAGAGTGTCTGCTCGAAGGAAAATACCTTTTAGAATGTAGCGTAAAGTGTTAAGAAATTTTAGAGAAATGAATAGAATGTGCGGTGAATAATATTATATAGTGTGCATTTAGGTTCTATTCTTCTGGTATAATATGAACGGTTGAAATAACTGATTATTGAGAGTTTCTTGAGGTAGTCCCATGATTTGGATCTATTTCATTTGACTTGCTTTTTAAAACGTTAGAACCCACCTTCAGAACAAAGAAAAGATAAACTAAAAAAACCTAAAGCATTTTAAAACGTAAATGAATTGTTAAGCTATTAAGCTGTTAAGGAAAAAAAAACAGAGCCGCAGATGCAGACCAAGCAGCGGGCCGAGAAGCTCCTCTCTGTATGGGCTTGTTACTTTGTTAGGGAGATGCACTCCATGCGGGAAAGGAAGAGACGGCGGGCATGGTCGGCGAAGGTGGTAGGCCTGTAGGGAGTTGAGGCCGTAGGTAGCCCATTGCATAGGCCCAGGAGGCTATGGCCATGTTTCTTTCAGCGGCTCACCGCGATTTCTAGCTCCTGCGCGATCTGCTGCTGGGTTCATTCAAACCATGCGCCAGGCGGGAAAGTGGCGGGACCTCTGGCCGCTGGCCGCTGGCCGCTGGAGGGAAGAAACACAGCCTATATGGCGCAGTCCAGATGAAATTCGCGGGTATTGGGCTGATGTGCGTATCTTAGCTCTAGTTAAAACTACGAGAGGAAAAAAATATTTTTTGCCTTTTTTTTTTCCTTGATACATGTTCTCAATCTCCTCAAAGGATGTGAAAATCCAGTAACGCGATTACACGCTACAATACCTAAAATTTCATTCTAGTCAATGAAATATTAAAGTTCTAACCGTTGAGTTTAGTATAATTTAATGAAACGGCTGACACCCAATTTTTCATTTGAGTAAATTGCACTTTTGCCCCCAGAAGTTAGACGGAAATCTCACTTGGCCCCCTAAACTTTGTTTTGTGTCACGTGGCCCCTGGAAGTTGTTTCCGTGTGCCACAAAGCCTCATGAAGTTGGATTTTTTGCACCACAACCCCCAGAAGTTAGCTTTGGGTGCTGAAAAAATTAGCCTGTGTGCCATCCGGAAACAACTTCTAGGGGCCGCTTGACACAAAAAAAAGTTTAAAGGGCCAAGTGAGATTTCTGTCCAACTTCAAGGGGCAAAAGTGTAATTTACTCATTTTATAAATAGCCGATCTTTTCGAAGGTTCTGAAATCGACAAGGATTGAGTCAGATGTGGTATGGACGTAAACGAGGTGGAGGCCAAGCCATCTTAGAGGACAAATTAGGCGGTTTAAGATATAGTAGAAAAATATTGAATCAGAATCCATATTGTGTATGAATTTAGGGTCTAAGTTGTGTCAATCGAAGTCTGTATAAATAAAACCGAGATCAGCATGTAAAGGGTCCAATACTGATCTATTAAATCTATTTCTACACACCTTTTACTTTTCACTTTATTTAGTCTATCTTTAGTTTCATTATATTTCAAATCAAAGCACTGTCTAACTAAAATGGAATTTAAGGGCTCTTCAACACCATGTGGCACATCGGTTGGGAGTGACCGCACCGCTGCCTTTAGGCAGAGATTAACGAGGCACAAACCGTAGCCTATCATCTCACCATGTCCCCCTCATGGGCACACCATATACCCAACCATTAAAATTTGAATTTTGGGTATGTTCAAATGCGAGCCAAACCCTAGCACTTGCGAGGGGAGCTACAAAGAGGAACAATGCTGCCCCACCAGCTCGTGAGGGGGAGGAGGTCACTAGGTCGGAAGAGAGCTGTCGCAGGGCTCTCCGAGCATCTACCAGGAGGTCGACAACCTGTGGATTGAGGTAGAGGAACTTGAGGCACGAGGGATAGTGGCCGCTTCAATGCCCTCTTCAGTCGCTTGGCCAGAAAGGGACCATCTTGTGGCCCATTTTGATACCTGTTCTCATCGGCGTCCGTCAACTCTTTGTCATGTCGGAGAAAGAGGAAGAAGGTGAGCTCAGACATTGCAAAATGTTTAGTTCCGTGCCTGGTGTGTGATGAGATGTGAAGCGGTGTGTGTGTGTTGTGTGTGTGTGTGGGGGGGGGGAGGATGAGCTGAGAGATGATGGAGTCGACATGTGCCCTGCAGTGGTGGAAGCGGATTGGTCAAAGGGCCATTGGAAGAGTGTGGGAATAGAGCGTCCACGCCTTGGGGTTGGGGGCACCATCATCCGTTGGATTTAACATGGATGATCAGGATGATTTTGACAAGCCACCACTCACCATCATAAGAGGCGCAGAGATATAGAGTCTAGAGAGATGAGAAGCGTTCAAAAGAAGAACTTGTAAACTGGAGTACAGTGTAGGTGAATGCCACATCGATCGGCTATACTTGGGCGTGCATGTAGTAATGGACATACTGTACTGTAGTGGTCGTTGTGCTCGTCACACTCGCACTAACCCATTCCAACCTCCACACCAATCCCCATCACTCCGATCATAAAATCATATAACCACTGCCTTGTGATACAGAAGGCACTAACCCACTAATCCCGTGCCACATGCCCACGTCATTGATCATTCAGTGCCCCAAACAAGCATCAAATCATCAAAGCCCACAAGAAGAAGCAACCCCAATCATATCTTGAGAAGAAACGAATCCGAAAGCAGCAACAAATTCGTACGAAACGGGGATAATCTGAGCTGCAGTTCCAATCAGGCGTTCCACAGTGATCAGCTTCATTGACAGATCTTGCTGTTGTCATAGCTTCGTTTGATGAACGAGACGACGGCGTCCATCTCCTTCTCCGCCTTGTCGCCGCCACCGGATTCCTGGAGGAAGTAGACATGCCCCTCGCCGTTGGTCTCGTACAGCGCCGCCTCGTCCCCTCCCCACGCGCTCCCCATCAGCGTCTCCACATACCTCCGCACTCTGTCACGCATCGTGTGTTAGCTTTAATACTGATCTGGCCACGCTGCCGCGGTGTGTGGAGGTAGGAGGTGGAATAAGCCGGAGTCAGCCCGACAAATGTGTGCGTTGAGTGAGTCCATAACGTGCAGTCAGCACGATCTGTTTGTTACCGAGTAAAACGGATCATGGGATGGCGTGATCCTTCTTATTCGCTTCTTTTATATAGCTGTGTATTCTCTGTAAGTGTGGAGTTAATGAGAATTGAAGAAAATTGCCCCATTCCTCTGTTCTCTGAATACCGAAGCCTTCCTTCCTCTGTTTTTCGCTGCACTAACTGAATTGTGCAGGTTCTGCTACAGCGCCGATTCAGTGTTGCTCGCTTACATTCTGGTATCAAAGCCACCTGGTTTATGCCCAAGATCCTGCGGTACGAACCAATGTCGATCGTCCCGCAGGCAGCAGCGGCAAGAGATGGCAGCGGGGTGTCGTTCACTTACCCGCTGCTGACGGCGACGAACTACACGTCGTGGGCGATCAAGGTCGAGGCGTTGATGGATGCCCAGGGGATCTGGGAGGCGGTGCAGCCGGCGGAAAATGCAGTTGTAGACACGAAGAAAGACAAGACGGCGAGGGCTCAGTTACTCCAGGCGCTGCCGGAGGATATACTCCTCCAAGTGGCGCAGAAGAAGACGGCAAAGGAGCTCTGGGAGTGCCTCAAGATGAGCTTCGTCGGAGCTGACCGCGTGAAGGTGGCGCGTCTGTCAACCCTGAAAGGGGAATTTGACGCGTTGCGAATGAAGGACGGCGAGTTGCTGGATGAGTACGCCGGGAAACTCAACGGCATGTCGGCGAGGTATGCTAACCTGGGGGGCGGGGGGACTCTTGGTGACTCCATGATGGTGAAGAAGCTTCTCAACTGTATCCCAGATCGGTACTACCCCGTCGTCGCCGGCATCGAGCAATTATGTGATCTCGACACCATGGCGTTCGAGGAGGCCGTGGGGCGTTTGAAGACCTTTGAGGAGCGTGCACGCCTGCGAGCCTCGAGCGGTCATGGTGAGGGCCAGCTGCTGCTCACAGAGGCTTAATGGCAGGCGCGTCAGAAGGGCAATAACAGCGACTCATCATCAGACAAAGGGAAGTCTGCACCGCATGGGGAAACCAGCAATCGCGGTCGCAGGCGTGGTTGCGGCAGCGGCCGTGGCAGAGGAGGGCGTGGTGGCACGCCGTGGCAGAGG
The DNA here is from genome assembly GCA_005191435.1 of Raddia distichophylla. Classification (NCBI taxonomy): domain Eukaryota; kingdom Viridiplantae; phylum Streptophyta; class Magnoliopsida; order Poales; family Poaceae; genus Raddia; species Raddia distichophylla. Next base: position 2,401,001 of record SPJY01000102.1, read on the forward strand.
CCGGCGTGGGGCAAAGATGCAGGAGGTGGCTCTGGTCGTGGTGACCGTGATGGGACACTATGCATCTGAATGCAGGAACAAGCCACATGCAGAGGAGGCGAACCTAGCACGGGCAGAGGAGGAGGAACCAGCGCTGCTGCTGTCGGCAAGCAGGGAGATGCGCACCCTCATGTTCCTGAATGAGGAGAAGGTGGAGCCACATCTTCGACTTGAGAAGGAAGAAGATTTCACCACAGACGTTTGGTACTTTGACAACGGTGCTAGCAATCACATGTCAGGAGAAAGAAAGAAGTTTCGTGATCTTGATCAATCCATCCAAGGTCATGTAAAATTTGGTGATGGTTCAAGGGTGCAGATCAAGGGAAAGGGGACTGTACTGTTTCAGTTCAAAGGCGGAGTGCAAAGACTGCTAACAGAGGTATACTATATTCCTGATCTGTGCACAAATATTATTAGCTGTGGGCAATTGGCCGAAAGTGGGAGCAAGATTGTTATGCAGGGAGAGTACTTGTCTTTGTATGATTCTTGTGATAATCTGCTCATCAAGATAAGGAGTTCCTCAAACAGGTTATATAAGGCAATGATGTAGACTAGTGAACCAATGTGTCTGTTGGCACAGTTGAGTGATCCAGCATGGTTATGGCATGCTGTAGTAGTTTGGTACGTTTTAGTGACCTTAAATTCATTTCATCAAAATATATAAAGATGAACAAGAAACAATGGTGACAAATTTTCTTCTACAACGTGTATAGTAGGAAATAGCTGGCATGTGGATGGAAACAACATGATTATGCATCAAGTAATAATTACATGTCCGTAATAAGTGGAACGCCCATAATTAGCGGCAAGCAAAACACTGGTTGCAAAATACTCCTAATTGCATGCACGAGGCATGTGATTATATGGAAACATGAGTAATTAATGTTGCACTTATTCATATTCCTTTTTATTTCACTAATTCCATTCTTCTAGCTAGATATACTCTTTTCAATCTGATTTTTTGTTTGAAAAAACACTTGATTCTTGAAGAATCCATTTGAATTCATAGTCATGTTAAACAATTTTAATTTAATTATGGTCGATTTTTTAAAATCCCTAGCAATTTCCCTTTTTCACAAAATCTATCCAATTTAAATTAAAAATATGATTTTTTTTGTCCAATTTATGGGGTGTTGAATCAAAATGCATGCACATTTAATATATTAATTTAACAAAATACTTAGTATTTGTCAGCGTTTATAATTATACCTGAAGTCAATTATACCCTCCTAGAGATATACTACACTTGTAGTATAATATACTAACTTCGTAGTATAAAAAAACTTAAGACCAATCTAAACCTACAGATCGAGAGAATTGGACGGCTCATATTTACTGGTAGGTACCGTAAAAGAACCCTAAATAGATGGCCAAGGGCCAAGCAAAGGTGCAAGCTTTAGCACCGAGAAAATATTGTGCCAACGTTTTTTTTTGTGTTGTGTGATAACTAGAGCTAATTAGTTAGGCTAAACACGAGCACAACATGTGGACGTGCACGTGGCCGCTGTTCTAGGCGTGCTCTTCATGTTCCTCGGTCAGGAAGCGACGTCCTGCAGTACATGAATCTGTGCAGCTGTGGTTACCCGTGTTCCCGTCGATCAACCATCAGTATCCGAAAGGATTGATCCTAGGATTTTTCCAACAATCGAGTCTTGGAGTTGCCAAGAAAAGGGTTGCATTTGCAGTAGGAGCGCAAGCCTTCGCGATCCAGTGTCAGAACCTTTCGCTACGCGAATAATTCAATTCATCTTATTTGGAATCGATCTGGAATCATGAGCCAATCAGTGGTCACATGATAGCCACGGGCAAACTGAACAGTGCATCACCAAGGGGAGGCGAGGTTGAGCGTTTGCCGCCTCGCCACCTCCACTTCGCACGAAAGTTCAATGTTTTTGACATTGTACGGCCTTCGAAATACAATTTTTTACTACTAATTTATTTATAAAATTTATAAAAAAATTGTTATTGTGAAACTGTTTTTTTTGACGAATCTAAATGTATAAGTATAATATGCCGAAATGTAATAGCTCAAAATATTTTTTTTGCCTAAAGTTTTAAAACCACAATATACTTATCCCGTTAGAATGATAAACAGTTCCTAGTGCAGTGGCGTATGTAGGATAAAAATATAGCTAGGGCAAGTCTAAAATCTTCTTTGTCTATCGTTGATCAAATACATTGCACACTAGATAAACTATATGGAAACAACAATAAAAAAACACACTAATTCATAATCACATCCATTAGATAATCATATTATCAACGATAGAATGCCCATCAGTAGGGGACATTCCCCGTCGAGGAGTGCTTCCCCGTCCCCGTCCCTGTTCCCCATCTCGGGGATCAAAATTCCCCATCCCCAACCCCGTTCGGGTGGAGGGGCTCCGTCAGACACCCATCTCCGAAAAATTACGCATAAGAGAAAAACACTTATTATCATTTTTACCCTAAAATCATGTGGAAAGAGAAGAAAAATAAAATGAGTATGCTTTGGAGATTTGATTGATGCATATATAAATATGAATATAATGTGCTAGATAACATATTTACAACCTAACAATTCAAATAAAGTAAACTAATTTCAGGTTCCCAACCGGGTCCAGTGGGTACATTTTTCCCGTCCTCGTCCCCACCATCCCTGACGGGGAATGGTTTTCCCCCATTTACATCTTCGCGAGGGTTAACTTCTCCCCATACTAGTCCCCTAATATATGAATTCTCCATCAGAGATTGGGGAAACGGGTCCCCGTTGCCACCCTACGGCTATCACCCCAGTTATAGGCCAAAATATCAAAAATTTGTTATATACTTTAACTAAATAGGCTTTGAAATTTTAGATGGGGATGAGGCCCCACCAACCCTCATGGAGGGTCTGCCATTGCCCTAGTGTACAAAAATAGCTTTAGGCCAATATGACGGATCAATATTTTTTTGAATCAATGGGAAGAAGCTCTGCCAGTTCATTTAAATATGAGAAAATACAAGAAAACAAAAAAAACAGTACGATGGTGAAGCACCCAAACACACCTTGGCTCAACGCCGAACAACTTGGTAGGGGCAAAACTACCACAACACCACGCTAACACCAACCAAGCCTCACCACCAACAACACAACATCGGCGGTCGAACGAAACGACCCAACAGACATGCCGCTTGAGTGACAAAGTACGAATAGCTAGCAAACAAAGACATTTTAGAGGAGAGATCAGTAGTACTGGAGGACCACGACAACGCCTTCAACCACTAAACGAATGAGTCCACGTCATCGCTTGTCCACAACAGGACTTTTACCCGCAGACAAGAGAGAATCTTTAACGGTGCCACCAAAGGAAAAAAAACGGTAACGAAGAGAAGAGACGTCACCACCACCACCGGTCAAGTGCTAAGCTCGACTGGGCATGATCAATACGATCATTTGCTTCTTTTCTGAGTTGTCAACGGGACCTTAATTGTGCCATGCAGTAGAGTGATTCATAGTCCACAGCTGCAACCCCTTCGATCAGGTGCAGCGACCTCGGTAAAAAGTTGTACCTCAATGTCTGCCATTCGGAAAGCTAGCTTCCATTCAGACAATCGAGTGATTCATGACGTCGTCCTATATATACAGCGTAAATCCTAGGAGTAAAAAGGGCACTCCCATCTGAGAACGCAACGCAGCTAGGAGTAATCAAAACCCTACGCAGCGCTACGTAGAAGCCTACATGGCAAACGCATGAATGCACGATATATCCGCGCGGTTAATTGTGCACGTCAATTCTGCCACGGACACCGCGCGGAGGAATTGAAGTGGGGGGAACACACTTCAAGAACGCGCCGGCACGGGGCAAGCAATACGGCTATTCCGCGCCCACTACGGAGTACGGACCACAGTGAGTTACTAGTAGTGTCTTGTAGAGTGAATGGAGTAACTGCCGCGCGCGAACGAGCTGGCCTTAACGGAATTTTACTGCTTAATTCGAACCATATACATGCGTTAAATTCTCCGGCCTCCGTGAACAGGTGAAGCCACCTGCCACTGCTGTTGCAACGAAGTCGATGAAGAGCAAGAGAAAGCAGCACTGCAACTCTGCAAGTCTGCAACAGTGACATACCTCTCGTGGCACTCGCTATACGCTATGTTTATGTGGTTATTGATATTACTACAGTTACCATCACCATTAGGCGCGGTTAATGAACATGGCAAGCGTGGCCATATGCATGGCGGCCTTGGGGGACGAGAGGTTGTTGAGGAAGTAGCAGTGGCCCTCGCCGGGGGTGACGAAGAGCTGCGCCTGGCCGCCCCACCCGCTGCCCCGGAGCGCGTCGACGTACGCGCGCTGCCACGGGCCGAGCCTGTCGAGGTCGGACACCGTCATCAGCACGCGGCCGCTCCCGAGCCGCCGCCACGCCGCCGGCGCCAGCGCCGCCGTAGGGTTCACGTAGGGGTGGTCCATCCCGTACCGCCCCGCGCAGATGAACCGCCACGCCCGCTGCGCCCCTGAGTTGACGCCGCCCCCGAGGAAGTAGGGGTCAAGCAGGGCCACGCCCTTGATCCTCGCGCCGCCGCTGTCCAGGCCCTGCTCGCCGGCGCGCATGGCGAGGTTGTGCGCGATGTTGCCGCCGGCGCTGTCGCCGGCGACGAACAGCCGGGACATGTCGCCGTGCTTGGCGAGCCACGGGTCGGAGCCCGCGAGCGTCCACCGGAGCGCCGCCCACGCGTCGTCGTACGCCGCCGGGACCGGGTGCTCCGGCGCGAGGTGGTAGTTCACCGACACCGCGATGACGCCGGCCTTGGCGGCGAGCGCGTTGAGGTAGTTGTGGTACACGGGGTCGAACGCCGACTCGACGACGAACGCGCCGCCGTGGAAGTAGACGAGCACCGGGAGCTTCCCTCCGCCGCGGTGGCTCGGCCGGTAGAGCCGGACGGCGAGGCCGGAGCTCTTGTCGACGATGGCGTCCCTGGAGGCGACGCCGGTGCGCGCGTCCACGGACGGCGGGGCGAAGGTCGTGCCCATGAGCCGCTGCACGCGGCCGCTCTTGTACTGGATGAGGAACGGCGTGAAGTCGAACTTCACCACCATGTTCGGGTCCGGCGCCCGGGTGCGCAATGCCGACGCCTCCAGCTCCGCGCTCCTCGCCGCCGCCGCCGCTGCTCCGAGAACCCACGAGCACAGCGCGAGAAGCAGCAAGGCGCACGAGACCCTCGACGACGCCATTGCCGGAGCGCTAGTGAGCTGCAGTGTTGGCGATGGTGCCCCCGCGCGCGCGCTCTTATATGCAGCGAGCGATGCGGCCGACACGATGGGCAGCGCGCACAATTGGCCTCGCGTCACGGCGCGGATGGGCGCGCCGTGGTGGCCTCGGCTTCCACGGGACGCGACCGATGGCGTCCGCGGCGTGTCCCTCTCGCACTCGCGCAACGGCCCGGGTCGGTCAATGCGCGGCGTCGCCGTTCCACTAGTGGGGCACTGGGGCGGCATGCCTCGCCATTAGCGAGTGATCCGTAACCATCCAATGCCTAGTGCTCTACGCGCATGTCAACCCTCCAATCTCCAAGTCCAAATGGTAACCGACTAACCGTCGCGCGCGTAGCTAAGTGCTCGTTTTTTTCTTTTCTTTTCTTTTGATCTCACTCGAGGAAGTATGTACATAATCTTTTCAGTAATCTGTGTCATTAGGTAACCCCTATAATAGAGTTTATATCTCGAGCTTAGGGTTGGAGCCGGTGTTGGATCCGATCCTAGAGTGTTTTGGTCTTTGATTGAGCCAATAAGAGACATCTTGGGTTCGTCGATGCGGATGAAGGAGAGAAGCCTTGACGTGGGATCAATTCCGAGCGACGGCATACGGCTGAGATCCCGTCATATGGTAGAGTTTTTAAAAGTGACAAGGTTTGGTACAAGTTAGAGAAATTTCAAGCATTAGTGACCTCGATAGCAATGGTGGCAGTGTTCAGCGGCATTTGCTCGGTTTCGACCTTCTCGAATGGAACTACGACGGATATAGGTGTTGCCACTACTATTGTTGATTTTGATCTTTCTCCCTGCGTGGATGAGGCTAGATTGCTAGAAGTGATGGGGGCAGGGATGGCAATGGGTATGGATATGGGTAAATACCCACGATTAATTGCTCATTGGGTACGAGTATGGTGAGATTTGATATTCACGGGTATGGATATTGTGAGATTTGATATTTGCGGATAATTTTTTTGTGATACATTATGTTGTAGCATTCTTATTTGCATTGACAGGTCCATCCCCATTTTCGCATGGAACCACAACAATGCATTTGCGGAACTACGTTTTTGTCGCCTAAACTTTGTGTTTGTTCTATGGAACTTTATTGTTTGTATCAATTGCTCCTTCTTCAGTTTACACATGAAACCTTAGAAAAACCAAATTTTCCATTATATTTTTTTCATCAGTCTAGTGTGCAAGTTTCATCGGTCATTTTCCCAGGTTTCACCAATAATTAGCCAATTTTCACTACATTTCAAGGTTCATCAACACTTGCCGAAGTTTGAAGTTCTACTTGTAACTTCCCAAGTTTAAACATTTATTTTCCATGGTTTAACAGGTTTCATCAAGTTTTTCATATGTATATTTGTGAAGGTTCATTAGTATATTTGTCAAGATCCCGTAGTCATTTTTCCAAAGTTTGATGCCAACATCAGTAAGATGTTATGTGCCCGATTAGATACGTCCGATTTAAGACGCCCGTCTTTATAAAATAGGTTCGTCCAAATAACATGTGACTACTTTAAGGTTTATAACAAGTACACCTATCCGATAGTGGTTAACTCTAAAGTAAAACCACATTCCAAAAATCTACGGAAGTTAGACAAAATACTTGAATGTTGTTAACCAAAAAGCACATAGACCAACTTTTTGTAGCGAAAACAATAATAGACTAGTCATTCAACAAAAAAATTGAAAAACTAGAGCGAACATTGATATGTATTTTTTTAAAAAAAATCAACTAAATTTTCATTATCAAACTAAATGGAAGGATAGTGTGTATAATTTGAAAAATTGGTCATCTACATAGAACCAGAAAAAGCATGCGCCTGCTATTTAGAATATTCATTCCAGAGTACAAAAAGGTGGTGTATAGAGCCTAATGTTCTTGCTTGAAAAAGGTGTTGAATTCCGTCCTGAACTATCACCCAAGCACTAAATTGGTCCTGTGATACAAAATTGAGTAGGATTGGTCCTTTTGGTATTGCAAAAACCCCAAATTTAGTCCCTTGGCTAGTCAATGAGCAGTTTCATGGTGATGTGGCAGCAATTTTGATAATTGAACACTACCATGACTAATTTTGCTGATATAGTAGTCTGCATAGTAGTGCAAGTGTCATTTCCCTGTTTTATTTTATTTTCAACCCATCCTCTCTCTTCCCTTGCACAATTTTTTCTCTCTTCCCTTGTCTCCACTGCAGGCACCCAATTTTTTTCTCCACCTTCTCAAGTTCATTATCCCGCCACCTCCACATTCCTTGACTTCTCCACGCCTCTGCGCCCCTCACCTCCTCCCTTGAACGTATTGTCACTCCTACATGAGCTCCCACCACTCCCTTGTCAATGCAATAGCCTTGCTTGCCTCGTTGCCCCGCCACATGCGACGAGGACGCGCATGTCACTTGTGTTCTCGGCGAGGTCCTTGATCTCGCAAAGCACGTTGCCCAAGGCAAAGGTTGTCGAGGCCACGACTGTCGCCTCGTAGCCGGCCGCTGCTACCACCTCCCGTGACTCCTCCTCGCACCAATATCACCTCCTCCTCTCTCCGCCACCGGCTCCTCTTTCCTCTCCTCCCATGAGACCTGTTGTCGTCTCCTCCTCCCGCACGTCATGCCATCCGCCACCTCCTCCTGCGCGACTTGCCAGGAGGAGAAAGATGGGGATGACAGAGATAGGGTGAGAGGGGGTGGGTGAGAAAGATGGGGTGAAAGATGTCGAGGATGTGACATCATGTTCTGTCAATGCGAGGGTGGCATCAAAGGCGTTCGTAAGGGCAAAATTGGGCTAGTTGACCTCCATGTCAGCAAAAACCACTACAAAGCCAGGTTTGACCACTCAAGAAACTAAAATAGTGCTTTTGTAATACCACGGGGATCTATCCAATCGGTTTTGTATTTTTGGGCATTCCAACAACGTGCTTCATTTGGGGCGCTCCATCACTGTAGCAAATAGTGATGGGCAAGAAATGGGACAAAGAGTGAGAATAGTAATGGTGCAACCGTTGAAGAGATGATAGTGATGGAATAGTCCTATTTGCGAGGTGAATAGGAATAGCGTAAGGAAAAATAGGACATCTACCGAGGGTGTTCTTAGAGGCCAATTATCGGGAGGAAGCCGGCATTTTTCCCTTGCTGCACAAACATAGGCTCCGCGCGTCACGGGGGGAGAGCACGCCATCCGCGGCAGCGTTCGCTAGTAGAATTCGGGGAATTCCTAGATCCAGCACGTCATTTAAGAGCGTTTGGTGCCCGTGGCCACGGACGGGCCACTTTCCATCTGTAGTTTTGTATCCTCCCGTCGTGCGCGCGTTTGTTGCGCTTGCAGGAGATGCCGGCCGTATTCCAGCCCAGGCCCTGGGAGCAAGCAAGCAGAGCATCCACCGATCTCACTGCCCGCAACCCACCCTTATTGCGCCATCAATGGGTGTGGCGTTTCACTTTCACCCCCACCTGCACAGTGCCCCCTCCCCCTGCCCTGTCATTTATCCTAACCGAAAGCGATCGAGGCATGCATGGCAGGGGCGCAGGGCGGAGGGTTTGTTTAACCGGCTCCGCCGAGGCTGTACTGTGCGTGCCGTGCACTGGGGTCTCCTTTTAGGTTGCTCCCTGCCGCCGTGGTGGCCGTCGGAGGGGTGGGCGAGGAGGACCAGAGAAGGTACGTAGCTGCGCAGGTTCGACGGTACGGCTGCGCCCCTGATCGATCTGCATGTGCCAGGTACTCCGGTGTAACACTGCCCGCCTCAAACCGATGAAACCCTCCGCGTTGCTCACCCACTGCCACGTGGGTCCTAGGTTCACGTAACAGTGGAGGTAAATGCACATGTGCTTGTCATCTCAAGAGGGTTTGTGAATAGGGTTGTAGTAGCAAGCGAGGCTTATGCTCAGCTCAACCAAAGCTCCATTTCGTCTCGACTAGACTAGGCAACATATAAGTTTAGTACAAAATTGAAAATGTTGAGTAATTGTGAATAAAGTGAGCCAGGGTTCAAGTAGATTTGGTAACTTTGATTTTTTAATAACAAGAGTAGATAAGAGTCAAATGGACTTGACGACAAAGATTTATCTATTATCTATCTATGTATCTATTTATCTATCTACTACATAAAGAAGAATAAAACAGAGTCACACGTTGATCCTAAAATCCTATTAATTTTCGTGTTAACAAAAAATATTAGAAATTTTCACGTTAATTAGAGAGAGAGAAAACTGCGTCGTCGATTATAGTGGATCGCATTATAAAAGCTTAGATTAAAAGAATTAAAAAAAATAGTATGGAAAATGATGCGCGATTAATATGGTTCTTTTTTTATTTACTATTTTTGCTGCGTTGAGGTGCAACATAGCAAACACGCTCTAAGAATGCTAGGCATACCACATTAATTCAGAAAAAAAGAGAAAATGATCTATATGACAGCAAATACATTGTGTTAATTATAATATTGTGTCTTAACTATAACATTGTAAATCTTATATATTCTTTTAGTTAAATCTAACACGCATACTGAATCTAACAATAAAGTAACAAATCTAGTCATGCAAGTGCACCTAAAATATAATAGCGCCGATCTTAAATACTCACTCTGTTTTTTATGTAAGTCGTTGTATTTTGAATTGGCACATAGATTAAGGAAATTGTATAATCAAGAAAAAGTGAAGAGAAAATAATCGTGCTACCCATGTTTTAAATGCTTTAAAAATATGAAAAAGAACATCATGCAATAGAATTGTTTATAAATGCATGAGAGAGAACTTTGCCAATGCCCTTCCTTAGCAACTACGGTGTCTTTGGCATAAGGGATGTGATATGATATTTATTGGTCTAGTTTAGGCAACTTTAAGTTGTCTTTCTCTCTGCTCGTAATAAATAAAAGTAGACAAGAAAAAACATTAACAAATTTACATGCACGTCTTATATTTTAAAACAAAGTCATTCAAACTATATGTTCTATATAAAAAAAGGAGGGAGTAAGTTTTTAGTAATGTGACTAAAATTATATGGTGCAGATTTTATATATGTTTTAGTTGGACCTCAGTATATTGTGCTAACATTTTATTCTTACTTTAAAATATACTAAATAGAATCCAACTAATTATGACCCGTTCTGCATGACTTATTTTATTTGACTTATTACTAATCTGATTTATCTCTTAATTTCGTGAATTTCTTGAGGTGGCATTTTGAGTCAGGGTCTCTTTGTTTGATTTGTTTAAGAGAACATTTATTTATTTTCGAGATAGAAAAAATGAACTTAGAAAACTAAATTATTTATAATTTAAATAAAATAAGCAAATAAATATATAAGTCAAATAAGTTGTGTAGAACATGGCCTAAATCTAGCCGTGCAATTGTGCAGGTCACCATGTTAGTTTTATTAGAATACCGTGGCTCTAAGGGCATGTCGAATAATATTACTCCACTATTTTTTGTACCCAACAATACGGTAGTAGGATAGGGTTAAGCACTAAGTATGCCAAACAGATGAGTTGCCATTACTTATGTCTAAAAAGGCCTCGAGTCGAGCTCATATACAAACTCGTGTGTTTAGAATCAAGCTCGAACCGAGCTCGAATTATCGAACATGCTCTCAGGGCACGTCGAGCGTGGATAGTCGCGGGCTTCAACTACTAGTATTTTTTATAGCCCCATTTTTGAACGGCGGTGCATGGGTGCGTTGGATTCGGATCAGCGGACGTGATGAGCCGAGCTTGCTGTTTTCGGGCTCCAGGGATGGGAGGGGATCTCCTCGTGATCAATGCCAACAGTCAACAGACTTGAGCTGCTTTCGTCGTCGCGAAGTTAGACGTTCTTAACGGATCGAGTTGAGATCAGTTACTGCTCTGGCTCTGGCAGTTTCTCTTTTTAACGGTCCTCAAAAACACGTTTGGGTAAAGATCGTCTGAGCGGTGGCCTCTATTCTCTGCTCCAACCATCATGCTTAAGTAAAAAAGTTTCAGCTCCAATGCAATGGCACTTGGGCAGGTGTTTAACTATTGCAAGAAAGGTAAAAAAAATAGATGCAAGAACAACCCAAGAATTGTCGCTAAAAGCATCATCGGTGGGACCTAAGTTAGGTTGATCTGACTAATATTTACATATTCTCTTCATTATTCATCTGCATTCCTCAATATTCTCTTCACTATTTATCTGCATTCCTCTTTGTTCTATTTTATAATATAATACTATGTGAATCTAACTTAGATCCCCTTTGGTGATGCTCTAGCTTAAGCTTAATGACCCAGAAGTGTTATGAGGGTATCGATGATTTCTCGTGAGATATCACAATACCATAGAGCTCCTAGCCTATGTAATAAGGGGAGGAAGTGTCTCCATATCACTTGTCACGATGTGAGGGATGAGGTTGGGATGCGTTTAGAAGCACTTATAAGTGTTTTGTCCATCGAGATGTGACTTTGTAATACCCCAAATCAAATCATAAAACACATGATCACTATAACCTTACCATCAATGTACCATATTGAACACGTGATAATATCTGTGTGATCAGTATTAGGAACTTTCAACAACAGTGCATGCAGAAGCCAAAGAAAGGCACACGAGAGGCTAGGCACGAAAGTAGAGCTTCAAGATGGCAGCGTCATGAACAGTCGATGAAGAGAGGTTGTAAAATGCTTATTTTAGAGGAGGCATTGTGCCTATTGACGAAGTTGTTCCTATCGACGAGGGCGCTCATGATGATACCGATCTTGCTGAGGTTGGGTCGGTTAGGCACAGGGATATCAGGTATGACTATGGGCCTATGGTGTGATTATTTCGTACCCGTGGGAGAGAGATGGTGAAATTTGCTACCAACATCTGCATGTGTGGGTATAGTTTTTGGATACACATACCCCGTACCCGATACCTGCTAGTCTCCCTCACTAACCTAAATATCCCATCTTGTCACTCATCAAGTGGAACAATCCAATTTATTAACCCTAAATCACTAATATACTTTGTCGTATAGATGGTAATTAGACTGAGTACAATTGGTTCACAGACCCGGAACCGAGATCCGGATATTGTATTATTCGTATCTACGTAGATGAAAGTTGCTAGGTACCATCTCTCTACAATATGTAGATATAGTACGATGTGATTCGATAACCATACCGTTAATAAGCACGACCAGAAAAAAAAAACTAAAGGAAATGGATACAAGCTTGAGAAGAAAAATAAAGAAAATGGATATACCAGGCCAGGTTTGAAACTCCAATTAAGGCCCAAGCTAGAAATCAAGGTCCAGATGCTCTTGCCCTGAAGAACAAGCCAAGATAGCAGCCATAAGCCCATAAGTCCATCCCTGATTACAGAAAATAGCAAGCAAATTGTTCCGCACATTTGTGTGGCTAGATATCATATTTGATATGAACACATTTTTTTTAATCTTGTATTTTATATAAACTCCTTTTCTAATCTTGTACTTGATGTAAACTTTTTTAAATTACTTTATTTATTATTGTAGCTTTTAATCTAAGTTGTTATGATATGGACCCACAATAATTGATGGTGTAAATCTTTTTTCTCTCCGATTTATATAGGATTTTTTTTATTATTTTAGAATTAATGTTGCAACTCCGTTTAATTATGCTTTAATATAATGATAAGCATGGTGCTCTGCGCGTTTACGCAGATATATTTGTTTCAATCCTTTAAATTGACATGGATTCTTATTCCTATTATTTTCTATTTAAATTTATGCAATTCGTTTTGTTCTAGCAGATATGAACTATTTCTGTCAATCTCACATGGGCTCTTATTTTTGTTATTTTGTTATTTTAAATTTCTATTATAGTTTTGTTGTAGCCAATACAAACATTTTTTAACTTGGTATGGACTCATATTTCTATTTTTTTAATCTTGAATTCCTTTTTGTTGTACCTGAAATGAACATTTTATTTTAATATAAACCATTATAATTAGGGTCCACGGCCATCGATGGTGTTTTTTTGATAAACGTGGGAGTTTTTTTATTGGGAAAATACCCGTATGCCACTGAAAAAAAATAAAAATACCCTGTATGCCACTGGGCCCACACATTATGGACTCAGACAGTCCCACATGTCATACACACAGGATGGAATACAATGGATTGTAATTTTTTAGTGACACACAAGAAATTGTCCCTTTTATTTTAGGATTAATTAGTGCCCATCTCTAATACGGAGTCAACTTCGCGTATTAGTTTTCTAATACGGAGTCTAATACATGCATTACTTTTCTAAGACCTCGCATGATCTTGGTTTCATAATGTCTGGTTTCCTTGTTTGCCTCAGTTCAATTGCGCAAGATTTTGGTTCCGCATGATCATGCCTAGTAGTTGCACAATTTCGATACTATCAATATACAGTCTCGTTAAAGTTATGCTGTCATAGTCTAGCCCCAATGTAAAATTTGCCATGGGCTCTTTCTATTTTATCTTTTTTTTTTCAGAAAAAGAAGAGTTATCATTAAATCACCAAGCCGGCCATCAACACCACTGCGCCAACCTAGCCCCAAGCCAAAGCTCTTCATCTTCCTTCGTTGCGTTGCTACAATGAGGCCTTTTTTGGCTAGACTCTTGACCCTAAATCTTGTGGCTAATTATTTCCCAGTGTCGATCCATCGTTGTCCTTGCTCGCCAATAGTCTGAAGGCCACCATGAGTGAAGACAGTGGATGGATTGACGCCGGCTTCGAACTCCTTTTTTTTTCTCCTGACGACAGCGATGGCTAGGTTAGAAAGACCGCGAGACCTGTTTTATCTTTTGTTTGTAGCTGGTATGTACTTAGTTTTTAATTTGACACGAACTTATGTATATTTAAAGTTTAAAATTTTCTTTAATTGATATGAACTCATTTTTAGTCGAATATGAACAATTACATTTTATTCCAAATTTGTACTTTTTTATAATCAATAAGACGAAATTTAAATTTGACATAGACTTATTTTTATTTCAAATTTATGGTTATTATTGTATTTGATACAAACTCTTTCTTTTAACCTGACATGCACTTTTATTTCTACTATATTTTAGTTTAAATTTATGTAATTTTTTATTTTTTATTTTAAATAATATAAACTATTTAGTTTATTCTAACTTAGACTTATTTCTATCAATGTTTACCCCATATTTCTATTTTTTAAAAAAGTACTAGATACAAACTATTTATTTTAATCTTATATTTACGTTTAATTCTATTTTTCTCAATCCAAATTTCTATTTTTGCTTTATGTGATATCCAATATGAACTTCTTTAAATTCTGATGTGGACTCTTATTTTATTACTCTCTATGTAGCTGATACAAACATCTTCTTTTAATTTGACATGTACACTAAATTCTATGTTAATATAGTTTTTTGTATTTTTATTTTATTTTTTGGGGCAGCTGATGGAAAGCAGTTCGAACTCTTTCTTTTAATCTAAGATAAATTCTTATTTCTACTATTCTTTATTTTAAATTTATAATTTCTATTTTTATTTTAGTTAATACATATTCTTTATTTTAATGTAACATGTTATAATTTGACATCACTGTAATTGATGGTGTAGATTTTTTTCTCCAATTAGCGTAGAAAATAACTATATTTGGCACTACCGCTGTGGTTATATCGATCTCTACCTTTTTCTGTTGGCATCAAAATTCAATGCGATAATATTTTGCATGTAAGATTAATTTCCAGAGCAAACATGTTCTCTGTAACTGACAGGGTTAACTTTTCATCTTTTTTTATTACACAAGATCAATTTTTTTCTCTTCTTTTACTCGTGATCAAATTCCGTCCATACTTGTGACCAAATTCTGTCCATATTCGTAATTAAATAGAACACTTGTTCCAAACAGTACCAACTTGTTCTGAACGTACACAATGTGTTGCTGGAACATACATATTATATCAATGAAATATTTCGTTGTACATGTTTAAACATGATATTTTTGTTGACAGAACATGCAACATGAAATCGTCAAAAAAACAAACTAACTATTGAAACATTTTGATGAAATTGTTAAAACTTGTCAAAAAAACCGATGAAAAAATGAAAAAGACCTGATGAAACATGTTGAAAATATAGTTGAGTAGTGTTGAAACATGCTAAAAGAACCGTTGGAACATGCCATAAAAACGTTGAAATATATCGAAAAAGCTAATGGAACATGCAAAGCATCGATGAAAACATCAGATACCACATTGAATTCTCCACCCTAATACAAAGCAGATGCTCTGCGAGAATGAAAGTGATGTTTCGACAAGTAAAATTGAATATGCTAAACGTACAAGTGTGATGTTTCAAATGGCAAAAATAATGGCAAACCTTCTCTTCACCTTCTTTATTTTTTGGGACAGACACAAATGTGATGAATATGAATCTCTCTTTCTATCTGTGTTGGACTGAGGCTTGATGTTGCTGCTCTGTGTGCGCTCTCTCTCTCATGCTCTTACATCCTTTGTAAGATTTGACAAATAAGAAAGTGAAGAGAGAGATATTTTCACTCATTCACCATGACCATGCACAACCAACATACGCACAAGAGAGAGAGGGAGAGAGTGAGAGAGAGGAGGAGGAGGAGGAGAGGGAGGGTAGTTCCGATGAGCCGACGACAATGCCTCCGGCGAGCCGATGGCAACAACAATGGAGATCCACAAGCTACGTGTAGAGAGGGAGAGATGGAGTAGTTGGCAAAAGAAATGAGGATGAGATTTGTGTGGCTATGGTGCATTGGGTAAATGAGAGGGGCGTCCAATCTGGTCAGGTGTACAATTCTAAGTAATACTGTATATATAATAATAGATAGATAGACAAATTCGAGCCCTATCTCAACCTCGACAATGTTGAGATGTGGCCATGTCTCATGTAGGACTGGCAATCTGGCTCGAAGCTCACGAGCTGCTCGTAGCTCGCTTGTTTTTGGCTCAGCTCGGGCTCAGATCGTAGGCCAACGAGCATGAGCCCAAACTTTTTTTGTAGCCTGGTCAAAAAAACGAGCTGAGCTAAGCCTAGGGCTGACTCGCTTGTGGCTCGTGGATTCGTATATTTCTATGTATGTGTTCAGTTCATATCACTAATAATTAGCCTACCTGCTTGCATATAATTAGACATACCGCCAACATAACTCAACAAAAGTCCTCAAAGGCTCGAATTAAAGGCCTTCCTTGGCATAGCCCTCCAAACTCACTATTTTTCAAACCCCAAAAATCGCTTAATAAGTAAGCTCGCTTATCAACTTATTAAATGCTCGCGAGCCCTCACGAGCCGGACCGAGCCTCAAACGAGTCTAGGCCAAACTTTTCTCTAGCTCGTGTGGTGAACGAGCCGAGCCCGAGCCTGGAAGTGAGCGATCCGCTCAAGCTCGGCTCGTTGCCGCGCCTAGTCCCATGCGGGTATAAAAAAACACTCCAAGCCATGTCGAATGTGGACATGTCGTTGAAGCACAACCTACAGGATAAATATGAAAATGGGCGGAAAACACTCCGAGCGATGTTGACGTGGCCGGCCAGCGGTGCGGCCATGTTGCTGAAGAAAAAGCTTGGCATGCTGGCCATGTGGGTATCTTCTCACACAAGATACAAGGTTTGACTGCAGCAGAGTATTTTACTCCTGGGAATGCAATCCGGCGAGGAGCACAAGGTCATCGCCATGGGCGCACCTATACGTACGTGTCCCGTGCATCCACGCCCTTCCATCAAGCACCAATCTTGCGAGAGACGCTTGTGCCAGCTTCAAATACACCAGCGCACGCTGACGCTGCGTCGCTCACGCTCGCTCGCTCTCTAGTGCAGGTGCAGACTTGAAGCTGGTAGGTGGTAGCCGCCGCGCGATCGATCGCCGCCGTGTCGTGGAGATGGATCCGGACGCCGAGGTCACGTTCGAGTTCGTGCCGGTGATCCGGCGGCTCAAGAGCGGCCGCGTCGAGCGCCTCCTCCCAGTGAACCGCGTCCCGCCCGCCGTCGACGCCGCCACCGGCGTGGCCTCCAAGGATGTCGCCGTCGACCCTGCCACCGGCGTGTGGGCGCGCCTCTACCTCCCCGACCTCTCCGGGAGCCCCGCCGACGGCAAAGTCCCCGTCGTCGTGTACTTCCACGGCGGCGGTCTCGTCGTCGGCTCGGCCGCCGACGCGCCGGAGCACGGCTTCCTCAACCGCCTCTGCGCCCGGGCGCGCGTCCTCGCCGTGTCCGTCGAGTACCGCCTCGCGCCGGAGCACCCCGTCCCGGCCTGCTACGACGACGCGTGGGCGGGGCTCCGGTGGGCCGCGGCCGGCGGCGACGCGTGGCTCCTCGAGCGCGGCGACCGCGAGCGGGTGTTCGTGCTCGGGTACAGCGCCGGCGGCAACATCGCCCACAACGCCGCGCTCCGCGCCGGCGTGGAGGAGCTCCCCGGCGGCGCCCGGGTGAGGGGGATGGCGCTGATCCACCCCTACTTCCTCTCCGGCGAGAAGGCGGAGGGCGAGGTGAAGCTCGCGTGGGTGAGGGCGAAGCTGGAGGAGATGTGGGCGTTCGCGTGCGGCGGCCGGACCACCGGGCTGGACGACCCGCGCGTCAACCCGGTGGCCGGCGGCGCGCCCAGCCTGCGGCGGCTGGGGTGCGACCGCGTCCTCGTGTGCCTCGCGGACGACGAGCTGGAGCACCGGGGCAGGGCGTACTACGGCGGGTTGCTGGGAAGTGGGTGGCCAGAGGAGGACGCCGAGCTGCTGGAGTCCGCCGGCGAGGACCACGAGTTCTTCCTCCGGGAGCCCGAGCGCGCCAAGGCGCTGGTTCTGATGGACCGTCTAGTCGCGTTCGTCGGCGGGAACCAATAGCGAATCGAACCACGTACGCCATGACCGCCGGTGCGGAATCTGAAGATTGCGCGTAATGAATCGAATGAGCGTCCGTTCTATCCATCTTTTTGAAATGAGTAAAAAGCACTGACGGCCCTTGAACTTGGCAGGGGTGTCATCCAAGTCCCCGAACTTAGAAAACTAGCTATTCGGGTCCCTAAACTTGGCACGGGGTGTCATTCCGGTCCCCGAACTTAGAAACCAGCTATTCGGGTCCCTGAACTTGGCACGGGGTGTCATCCAGGTCCCTAAACTTGGCAGGGGGTGTCATCCAGATCCCCAAACTCAATTTGAGAGCCCTCAAAATGAGGTCTAAAGATTATAAAAAAATAATTAAAAAATAGTTTTAGAATCTTTGGAACGACTGCTAACAGTCACGAAAAAATCATCGCAAAATATTACAACATATAGGCTATATAAAAATAACAAAATTTGCTACAGTAATACGCAACGATACAATACGCTGAAAAGAACAAGACCCGTGTTTTGTAGTGTTGAAATTCATATTCCCTGGCCCACTGCCATTGATTCAGATGATCTCACTGCAATGATGTTATTTATGCATTACAAAATTTATGGATAAATTATTGGTCAAAAATTAAGAAGTTGAATCTTGAAATGCGTGCACACCTGATGTTTTTGTACAGAGGGTGGAAATACTAAAAGTCTGTTGCAATTAAATAACGCATCTATCTATCTATTATATTATTAAAGTAGAGGAAAACGGAGCCACCACATTAGTCCATATCACCCAGATTATTTCAGCCATTCGATCAACAGTGGGACAAAATTATAACGGCCTAGATCGATTAAAGAAATTCTCACATAAATCCAGGAAAAATAAAAGATCTATGACGCTGATTTTTGTAGGGCCGGATTATAACGACGCCTTACATTAAAAGAAAAATAGTAAAAACTCGGATTAAATACTAAAGATGTATAATATGATTATTTTATCCGTTTGATCAATGGTGGGACCAAATTATAACGGCCTAGATTAATCAAAAAAATTCTCACATAAATCAAGAAAAAAAAAGATCGATGCGGCATAGATTAAAAGAAAACATTAGAAATTTAGATTAAATACTAAAGCTGATATAATATATTAGATATAAACTCTAAATCCAATCTAATATATTAGAGATAGATTATGAGTTAGAGATAAACTATATACGCCTAAACAAATCTAGCCGCGCAAACGCGCGGGCTACCTCACTCGTTTGAAATGTAATTAACAAAAAATATACTAGCTAAATTCTGGCACAAAACAACAACAAATCATTTTATCTACAAAAAATTTACAAAACTTATGTCATCTTTATGTAAGTATTTTTAAATAACTACTAAAACAATAATATAGATTAGCAAGGAAAAAATAATCATCTACTTCAAATAGAAAAGACATGCGCATGCTATTTTAGCAAATTTGTTTGATTGATAACGTCCGAGTGCTAGCTTTACACACGTCTCAACTGAGCTCATCTTCCCAACTCATGGCTCGCTCGTGGCGCAATCATACGGTCAACAAGGGAGGATCAAGCCCCATTTGGTTCTTCTCCTCAACCAATCAGTGGCGAGCTCTGCAAGACGGCACGTCGGACCATGGACCTCTCTCACCAATCAACTTTCCCCTCTCTCTCTTCTTCCTCCTCCCTCTATACAGCTGTTTGGTTGAATTATCTTGGACAAACCGAGACCGTATTCCTTGATCCGTTGTTTGGTTGAAGATGAATCGTGCTAGATAAACTCATTCCTTAGCATGAAATTTCGCTAGTGACATGGGATGAACCAATCCTTGCTCAAACAATGAGCTAAGCTCATCCGGGATGGCTGATGGTTCCATCCTTCAACCCGGTGGCCGGCGGCGCGCCCAGCCTGCGGCGGCTGGGGTGCGACCGCGTCCTCGTGTGCCTCGCGGACGACGAGCTGGAGCACCGGGGCAGGGCGTACTACGGCGGGTTGCTGGGAAGTGGGTGGCCAGAGGAGGACGCCGAGCTGCTGGACTCCGCCGGCGAGGACCACGAGTTCTTCCTCCGGGAGCCCGAGCGCGCCAAGGCGCTGGTTCTGATGGACCGTCTAGTCGCGTTCGTCGGCGGGAACCAATAGCGAATCGAACCACGTACGCCATGACCGCCGGTGCGGAATCTGAAGATTGCGCGTAATGAATCGAATGAGCGTCCGTTCTATCCATCTTTTTGAAATGAGTAAAAAGCACTGACGGCCCTTGAACTTGGCAGGGGTGTCATCCAAGTCCCCGAACTTAGAAAACTAGCTATTCGGGTCCCTAAACTTGGCACGGGGTGTCATTCCGGTCCCCGAACTTAGAAACCAGCTATTCGGGTCCCTGAACTTGGCACGGGGTGTCATCCAGGTCCCTAAACTTGGCAGGGGGTGTCATCCAGATCCCCAAACTCAAAACAATTTAGAAAAAAATCATAAAAAATGTAAAAAAAGAGAGAAAAACATGTAAATTTTAGAAAGTCATTAAAACATTCAAAAAAAGTATACAATATTTAGAAATATCATAAAAACAAAAAAAATCTTATAAAACTATGGGAAAATCATAAAAACATAAAATCTTCCCATAGCTCTAAAAATTTTTGAAAAGATTTTATGTTTTTATGATCTTCCCATAGTTTTATAAAATTTTGAAAAGATTTTATGTTTTTATGATCTTTCCATAGTTTTATAAGATTTTTTTTCCTGTTTTTATGATATTTCTAAATATTGTATACTTTTTTTTGAATGTTTTAATGACTTTCTAAAATTTACATTTTTATTTTCTTTTTTTACATTTTTTATGATTTTTTTCTAATTTTTTTTTTGAGTTTGGGGACCTGGATGACACCCCGTGCCAAGTTTAGGGACCCGAATAGCTGGTTTCTGAGTTTGGGGACCGTGATGACACCCCGTGCCAAGTTCAGGGACCCGAATAGCTGGTTTTCTAAGTTCGGGGACCGGGATGACACCCCCTGCCAAGTTCGAGGGCCGCCGGTGCATTTTACTTGAAATTCATTCATATTTTACGCTGCTTCCTAGTTTTTTATTTTCCTTATAGCCTCTCTATCATGAAAAAGTTAGAGCTCTAGTTTTTTGCAGTGTTGATATGGATGCTCACTCCAAGTGACATGTTAGTATTGCAATATTTTTTTATTGTGTGGTAGCTTTTGAAATTAATATTTCCTGGCCCACTCATTGATTTATATGATCTCATACATAGAGCTGGATAACCATACGAATTAAGTGGCGAGCAACCTGTCATAGAACGTTGATGCATGTTGAAATCATTAAAAAAATTCAAAAAGGTGGACGCTAAATCAAAAACTGTGTTGTGGTTCTACATGTATTCAATATAGGGATGATAATTAGACCCATGGAGATGCGTCCCGATTGGGTTTTGCACTCGACGAGGTGGGTGTTGGTCTAATTTTGCCCGTAACAGGTTAGGGATCCGATTCCCACTTGTGTTAGACCCGAAGGTGGTTTCTAACCCATGGGTGCTCACAAGGCCTCGAAATCTAACTCCACGGTTAGCAAGCCTAGTGCTCCATAGCACCTAGTGGTCATCCGCCGGTCTAGCTCGACAAAATTCCCACTCTCAGCAAAACACTAACCTCCCCTTTGCGTTGCACCCCTAAAAAAAATCGTAAAATCTCCAAACGGCACCCCACTCACCCATGGTGGTGCTATTGGTCACCTTCACCTGCTCCTGCAACAGCCCTGCCCCCTCCTCCCCCACAGCTAAGGCTAACTAGCTCGAAGCTCACAAGTTGTTTGTTTTTGGCTTGGCTGGGGATTAGCTCACGGGCCAAAGAGTCTAAGCCTGAGGTTTTTCATGCTCAGTCAAATACTAAGCCGAGTCAAGCTAGCACTAAGACCACTCATGGATTGCTCGTGGCTCGCTTGGAGCACCCTGATGCCCACCATCCTCCAGTAGACTACCACTCCACTAGGATGGCCCATGAGCCACAAGGCCCACAACCCACAATGCCATTGCCCACCTACTATCAGCCAGCACCCATCGCCTAACCCACCACTCCACCAATCCACCATGTGTGATCCGTCTAATCACAACCTCGTAGGGTCTTTCCACGCCATTGAGACTCTATCCCCGTCCATCTCCTCTCCTCCTCCTTTGAGATCGAAGCATTCCTATCCCTCTCCTAAAACATCAACCTCGCCTTCATCCTCCTTCCTCCCAACCATCCAGGAGGACGTTGTCATCGCCTTCTTCCATCCATCTTTGGATCAAATGTCATTCACTGCCTCTCTCGGCCTCCATCCCTCAATCCTCCTCCAAACCAGATGTCATCACCTTTAGTCCGAACTCCATCGTCGCCTCCCTCCCTCCATGTCTATAATAGTCGTTGCCGTCGTCTACTTCCATCCTCCTCTAAACTAGACATTGTTGCAGCCTCCCTCCATCTATATGGCTCTAGATCGATTGGCACGCAACTTTCCTTTCCTCAGACGATAGCGCTTTGCCCCTTCCTCCCCACCTAGTGCCCAGCGACCGCCTTCATCCTCTTTGTCTTCTAGGCTCGCGACCCTCATGAGCTAGGTTGAATCGAGAGCGAGCCTGAGCTAAGTTTTTTTTTCCTTAGCTTGTCGAACCAGCAAGTTGAGACTAGTCCAAGCCATGCAGTAACCAAGCCAAGATGAGGAGAACCAGACCCTGACTCACTCGAGCTCAGCTCGTTGCCACCCGTACTTGTGGGTCGGCCTCCCAGCGCTACAATAACTACACCGTCCACTATTCAACTTCACGCCGCATTGTTACCCTTTGCAATTTCTCCCTTCTGTCCCTTCTACTTAGTATTGCCGACCCGCCACCCATTGCTGGCCGCGTCCAGAAGCTTCTACCCTTGCTATCCACCTCCACCTCACCAAGACATTGTTCCCTGCACCCCACCTCACCACCACCGCACGCCTCCAAGGTACTGCGTACTTCCCTTCTCGGCTCTAGGCCCTCAACCCTCTCCCTCAGTCTTTCCCGACTCTCTGTGGATCTACATGTACTCATGCTAGCTTAATAGCTCATTGCAATTTGCTTTTTGTCCCGGTACTTGCTCGAGTGGATTGAATTGAATTGAATTGTTGAATGCTAAATTGTTGATGGCATGATGCAGTGTGAATTGTGAAGTTGTGTGATATTCTCAATGCTCATGGTGTGTCACTGTGAACGACCCATGGGTGACCTGTCAGGTTTCAGGTACCTAACTAGTTCAAATTCATATATACTTTTGCACCCATTTCTCATTTAAGGTTTGTTTACTTATTTTCAGGTTTCGGTTCAGGTGTGGTTTTACTCCACCTGACTCTGACACGACCTATTGTCATTCCTAATTCAATGGTACGGTAGGTCCAGATTTTGAACACAGATTCTTGTTTTGACTTAGGTTTGGTGGCAAGTGACTCATTTTGAGATTTGTGACAATCACTTGTCTGGTACTAGTTAACCCTACAAAAAGCTACTCCCTCCGACCAAAAATTTAAGACGCAGTTTGATTTGTCACGGTCTTGAAGACTATAATATGATACTTAATTTCTCTTATTATGTATCATTTTTAATGACATAATTATAACCACTACAAAGTACTTATAAATACAAATGCAATTATGTTATTCGTGCATTACAAAATTTATGGATAAATTATTGGTCAAAGATTAAGAAGTTTTTACCTCAAAAAAAGATTAAGAAGTTTGAATCTTGAAATGCGTGCACGTCTTATATTTTTGTATGGAGAGAGTAAAATGTAATTAACAAAAAAACGCATCTATTATATATATAAAGGAGGGGAAAAAGAAGCCACCACGTTCGTCCACATCACCTAGATTATTTCAGTTGTTGGATCAACGGTCGGATCAAATTATAACGGCCTAGATCGATCAAAGAAATTCTTGCATAAATCCAAAAAAAATAAAAGATCTATGCCTAGAGATAAGCTCTAAATCCGATCTGATATATTAGAGATAGATTATAAGTTATAGATTAACTGTATATGCATAAATCCGATCTGATATATTAGAGATAGATTATAAGTTATAGATAAACTTTATATGCCAAAACAAATCTAGCCGCGCAAACGCGCAGGCGCGGTCAATATTAACCTCTGTAACAAACTACTGAAGCTAATCTATATATTCGAGATAAACTCTAAATCTAATCAGATATATTATCTATATCTTAACACAAATCCAGCCGCGCAAACGCGCGGGTCACCTCGCTCGTTTGAAATGTAATTAACAAAAAAGAAAAAAACTACTAACGAAATTCTAGCACAAAACAACAACAAATCATTTTATCTGCAAAAAATTTACAAAACTTATGTCATCTTTATGTAAGTATTTTGAAATAACTACCAAGTGGAAAAATAATATAGATTAACAAGGAAAAATAGTCATCTACTTCAAATTCATAGAAAAAACATGCGCATGCTATTTTAGCAATTTTTTTGACTTATAACGCCCGAGTGCTAGCTCTATACACGTCTCAACTGAGCTTAATTATCTTCCCAACTCATAGCTCGCCGTGGCACAATCATACGGTCAACAGGGGAGGATCTAGCCCCATCTGGTTCTTCTCCTCAACCAATCAGTGGCGAGCTCTACAAGGCGGCATGCCGGACCATGGAAGAGAAGAGTGGTGTGCAGCACGTCGGACTATGGACCTCTCTCACACATCACCTTTCCCCTCTCTCTATATCTCTCTTCTTCCTCTCTCTATGCCAGTACCTAAGGCCTTGTTCTTTTCAGTGTATCGTACCGTTGCGTATTAATGTAGCAAATTTTGTTATTTTTATATAGCCTATATGTTGTGATAATATGTAACGATTTTTTTGTGACTTTTAGTAGTCCTTCTAAAGATGCTAAAACTATGTTTTATTATTTTTTATAATCTTTAGACCTCATTTCAAGGGCTCTTAAATTTGCTACAGTAATACGCTAACGCAACGATACGATAAAAAAAACAAGGCCTAAGCCTCTCAGGTGGAGCAACGGTGGTTGGTTGGCAGAGTCGACAACTCCTATTGCTAGATCTCTCTCTCTCTCTCTCTCTCTCTCTCTCTCTCTCTCTCTCTCTATCTAGGATCAGAGGAGAACCTCTGTCGTTGAGTGCTAACTCCGGCCAGGGGGCGTGACGAGTGGAGGGGCAATGAAGGTCTAGGTAAGGAGGCCACTAACCATTGTGGCATGTAAAGGTTGTCTCAACAAGACCTGTGAGGTGGCGGCGTGCACCAACCATGGCGGCCGAATCTGAGGTAGTGGCGATTGGATCTAAACGATAGTGGAGCTAGGCTCCAGGCTGCCATGGAAGGAGGCAAGGTTTTTACGGTTAATGGGGAGGAACTAGGAAGAGAGGAGAGGATTCTCTGGCAGCTGAGTCTAGTGGCGGTGCCGCTAGGTAGCAAAAATGGTGAATGACGGGCGATACAATAGTCAAGTCCTGTGGCGGGAGCGACGAGTGGCACTAGGGAAAGATTGAGAGAGAGGAGGAAGAAGATGATGGCGTGGTGGCCATTACATCGTTGGTTGCATGGGTGGTTAGCCACATCAATATTTAACATCAATATTTAACAACGATGTGTGAGCATTTATCATACACATATACATCAACATCAACATTTAACAGAGATAATGGTTTTAGGATTATGGTGCAAACGGATACAGGTTTGAGCGGCTAAAAAACAAAATGAACGTAGCAATTCTGCAGGAGCATGCCCTTGGCTAGATAGCGCATACGATTTTCTATCATTTTCTCAATCTATTTCATATGTTTTTTGACATTTTTTCTAGAAAAAATGTATTGTTAGGTTGGAAAAAAGTATTACTAAGGCCCTCTTTGATGCATTGTTTAGTTTTAGTTGGAAAATTTTGACGACCTTTGAAAGTGGTATGAAAAGGCTAAATAAATTATTTAAAAAATTTGAGATCTTTGAGAAAAGCCCCACAAAGTTATAATTTTTTTTTTCAAAAAGTAAAGTGAATGGTCTATACAAAAATAATAAAATTGCAAACCCAACAAAAATTAAAACTAGAAGGGCATCAAAGAGGGCCTAAGTTTAGATGGATCCAACAAGGCCAACCTCTTTTACGTGATGTTTGCATGGTGGTTGCTGGCAGCCTGGCACCTTCAAAGGCAGCCAGGGCACCTCCTTGTTGAGCAGCGTGCCTGCACTTGGCTAGATCGCGCTGACGATTTTTGTAGCAACTTTTAAATCTAATTTATATGTTTTTCTTAATTTTTTCTTTCATCAAACTGTAATGCTATGTTGGAAAAAAATGTACTCCCTCCGTCCCAAATTATAGTTCGTTTGACTTTTCTGACACCAAGTTTGACCGGCTCGTCTTATTCAAAAAATTTCAGAATTATTATTTATTTTTACTATGATTTCGTATAGCATATAATATACTTTAAGTATGAGTTGGAATTTTTTGAATTTTTGCAAATTTTTTAAATAAGACGAGCCGGTCAAACTTAGTGTCAAAAAAGTCAAACGACCTATAATTTGGAACGGAGGGAGTATCGCTAAGCCAAAAAATTGGTTACATCGACTCTTAAAATACATGGTAATGCATATGAACCGCTTTTAAACAAAATTATAAGTTTAACGGACTAAAGGGGCTTTGTATACCACATTGATTCATTTTTACTATTCTGTTTTATTGTCTTTACTCATCCAGGATGAACTGAAACCCCACGATTTGTAAACTGTATTTTTCAGTTTGGTTCTAGCGTGCTATCAACAACATATAAGGGAGGGATGCATACGTATATGCAAATCCAGTATGCACATTCCCAAACGTACAATTCAATCGGTGCATAATAACATGAAGAACAACGTAGCAAAATTAATTCTAATATGCAGCAAGTCTAATAAAGGATGATGTCACGAAGAACATAACAGAATGACAAGTCTAGCATACAATAGTGGTCTTTTCATAGAACTCATGTTTGTTCAACAAAATTAACTCATGTCTATCATTCCACCCGGTCTCGGTCTCAACTTGTATGTGGTCGACTGGTTAATAGGCGACGTATCCCGTGTACACAGGGGTTCCCGTGTAAACCCCGTGTACACCAACTAGCAAAAATCATGAAAAATTCTGAAAAAAATTACAAATGTTGTAATGAACTTGTTCCACCTATGTATAATGTTTGAAGATGAAATTCATTTTATAGTAAGAGTTATAAAAAAGAGAAAACTATATCCATTTTAAACCATTCAAATTTGTCATTATTTTCTCTTTTTTATAACTCTTAATATATAATGAATTTGATCTTCAAACTTTATATATAGGTAGAGCAATCAATGAAGAACATCTACAAATATTTTTAGAATTTTTCATGACTTTTGTTAGTTGGTGTACACGGGTTTACACGATAACCCCTGTGTACACGGGATATGTTGCCTGGTTAATATGCCCCAACCAAACACTCCCCAATCAATGTAGCTCTCAACTTAAAGCTCTTTTGCTGATTAGTTTTGCCATCCTGCAATAATACAAATATAAGTCATGAACTAGGCAACAGAAAGCTGAAAAAAAATTATATAAACAACATTGCATAAATTTAATGGCACTACATTGAAAAACTGTTGAAACGCCCTTTTTGATTCGCGGTTTTGTCCAATTCGGTTTGATTGGGCTCAAAGTTGAGAACCATAAAATAAAGGTATGAAAAGATTAAAAAATTATGTAATTTTTTTTGAGGTCTTTGAGTAAAATTCTACAAAGTTCCAAAACATTATTACAAAATATTACACCGAATAGTCTATACAATTTTTTTTTTTGCCCAATCGAACCTAACCGAACAAATCTGTGAATCAAAGAGGGACGTATAAATTTCATAACTGCATGCAAAGAAGTTTAAGAATAGATATCTGTCAGGACATAATTCAGAGTTACAAACAAAAATGCATACATTTTTACCGATAGTGAACTTAAATGATCAACATATCATGTGAACTGATATGAACCAATAGTTCAATACCCTATTACAATCAAACCGAAAGAAGAACCTCTGGTTTGAGCAATCTGAATAACTATATAACTGAAGAAACATGAATAGCTAATGTTTCTAGATGGTAACCAAGCAGAGGATGATGATTAGCATC
The DNA here is from genome assembly GCA_005191435.1 of Raddia distichophylla. Classification (NCBI taxonomy): domain Eukaryota; kingdom Viridiplantae; phylum Streptophyta; class Magnoliopsida; order Poales; family Poaceae; genus Raddia; species Raddia distichophylla. Next base: position 2,429,169 of record SPJY01000102.1, read on the forward strand.
ATACCTCTGGTTCACGGTTACAACTAAAAACAAGGCCTTCATACAATGGTCTAAAAATAGAATTTGTGATGCATGTCCTTATAACAAATTAATGTAAATTATCAAGTATTCTGGAATTTGGCAACCTTTGCAGTGCAGCAGCTCAGTAGAGAATTGAGCACCACACTAGCCTATGCTAATGTCTATGACAGGGCAGAAGTGTAGAATTATCCAATGTGCATCGCTGAGAAAGGAGCCGAGCTCTATCTTACAATGGACTTTACATCTAACAATATGGTTAACTTGTATGAGACATCACTAAACCCAGAATGTAATTAAGCAACATGTAAAAGGACGGAATTCTACACACCTGACATGTCCTAACTTGAAATTAATTCACACCCATTTCTTGTAAATTGATTATGATCACATAACTATTCACTGCACATCACTATCAATTCGACATAAATAACATTCCTGAAATGGACCAAAAGATCCATTCCTGGATCACAATAGAAAACTTTTAAATAAAATTACATCACCTAGAATGGGCCAAAAGATCCATACCCAGGTTATCGGTTGTGGTTTGCAATAGAATGTCATCATAGAATGTTGGTTATAGCATACATGGTTGGATAAACAAAGCGAACACTGTTGCTTAAAAGTTTTCAAGAAAATTATCCACTAGCCTCTTATATTGAACTTCTTCAGTGAAATTTTAATGTATTGGCACTCAGTTACTTCTGTTATATCCTACTAATGCTCTTGTGTCACCATGAAGCAACCGTAAATTTACCCAATGGACTGATACACCAAATCCCAGATGTCAAGTCAGTACTCTTTCTCCAAAGAAAAAAGTCACTATTGTTGACTTTTTAATATATTGCAGAAAACATATTTATTTTTCCACAAAGCACACTAGATTATAACCAAAAAGGGGAAAATTAAGGGAGATTTACCTAGAGGCCACCCAATTCGACGGCCTTAACCCAAACGACATTAATTTAGTTTGCCTTTACATCCACGACACTGTAAGCGTGAATTTCTTAACTCAGCGACATTTTGACCATTTTACTTTCTTTTCCTACCATTTAGCTCCTTTTTCACTACTGAAATGACCCTTTTGCACCTTGCCCATTGTCCAATCAAAAAGCTAATTAACATGCTAGCTAGTCCAAATGCGTCTTAAGTAACTGATTAGAGTAATTTGCAACACGAAAATGGTTTGATCTATGAAAATAATATTCAAGAGATTTCAAATTAATCAAATTAGACAGAAATTCATCGTTTTTTATAAAAATTCATCAATTTGACCAAGATTCAATAATTTTGATAGAAATTCATCAAATTTTATAGAAATTCATCGATTTTAACCGGAAAAATCACCAAATTTGACTAGAATTCATCATTTTTGATAGGAATTAATCATTTTTTAATAGATATTCATCAATTTTGATAGATATTTATTGCGGCCGTCGCCGGGGGGAAGAGGCGGCGGCTGCCTGGGTTGGGGGGCAACTGCGAAGAAACTTGGAGAATAACAGAGGAGCAAATCGGGCATAGTATTAGGTCAATGGCAATGGGCAAAAGAGCCATTTCTGTAGTAAAAAGAAACTAAAGGACAGGAAAAGAAGGTAAAATAGTCAAAATATCGCTGAGGTAACAAATTCACGTGTACGGTGTAGTGGGCTTAAAGGCAGGCTAAATTAATATCGTTTGGATAAAGGCCGTCAAATTGGATGGCCTCTAGGTAAATCTTCTGGAAATTCAGGATCCAATTGCATTATGATATTCTGTCAAAAAGTAAATAATACCAAGATAAATGTAAGAACCAAATCACCTTAATGTCCAAGCAATCTTAACAAACAAAAAAAAATGATGCCACGCCGGCCAGAACCATCCAGGACGCTGGAACAAACACAATGTCCGGATCAACGGAGCAGGTGCAATAGTGACATATTAGCTGCATCTGCACGAAATAGCTAATAAAGTAATTTGGATCAAACTTCGCATCCGCACGAAATAGCTAATAAAGTAATTTGGATCAAACTTCGGTTTGAAGGAAAGCTTGGGGAGAAACATTCAGACCCCCCGTATTGTTTTTCTGGAAAAAATTGATGATTTGCCACTCTCAACATTGACGTTCGCTAAAATGCCACTCCTGTGTGTATTACATATGGGACCGTCTGTGTGTATTACATGTGGGCCAGAGTGGCATTTTAGTGAGCGCCAATGTTGAGAGTGGCAAATAATCAAATCTCCCGTTTTTCCGCAACCTTCCCATTCGAATCCCTCTTCCAGTTCCAATAGGCGTACCATTTGACTAATAAAATTAGGCCCAATTGGTCGCAATTTAGTAGTCTTTTAAGCTGTCTCGTAGCTCCATTAGTAAACACATCCCTCTCATCTGCCTACTCCCAGCTTTCGACTCCCTCCTCAGCCCTCGTCTCCTTACTTCCGCCGCCCCACCTCCATCGTCCGCCGGCCGCCGCCCACCGCTCTTTCTCACCTCCTCCGGCCGCCGCCGCCGCTCCCCACCTCCTCCAGCCGCCCAGATCTGCAGGGCGCGATGGCCGCCGCACCCACCGCGCCGCCGGCCGCCTCGGCCGACGACGAGATCGTCTACGAGTCGATGCCCTGCATCCGCATCTACAAGAACCGCGTGGAGCGCTACTTCGGCTCCGAGTTCGTCGCCGCGTCCACCGACGCCGCCACGGGCGTCGCCTCCCGCGACCGCACCATCTCGCCCAACGTCTCCGCGCGGCTCTACCTGCCCCGTCTCGAGGCCGAGGCCGCGGCGGCCAAGCTCCCCATCCTCGTGTATTACCACGGCGGCGGGTTCTGCCTCGGCTCTGCCTTCAACCCCACCTTCCACACTTACTTCAACAGCTTCGCCGCTCTCGCCAACGTCCTCGTCGTCTCCGTGGAGTACCGCCTCGCGCCCGAGCACCCCGTCCCCGCCGCCTACGCCGACTCGTGGGAGGCGCTCGTGTGGGTCGTCTCGCACATCGCTGGCGGCGCCGGCGACGAGCCGTGGATCGCCGACCACGCCGACTTCTCCCGCCTCTACCTCGGCGGCGAGAGCGCCGGCTCCAACATTGCGCACCTGGTCGCCCGCCTGACGTGTGGGGCCCTCGCCCGGCGCTCTGAGGGGCTCGCCCACACGCTGGGGCCTGGTCGCCCGCCTGACGTGTGGGGCCCTCGCCTTGTCTTCTTTCGGACTCTTCATATCCTGGTATTTATTATACCGACAAGGGCGTTCCCTAATTCATTCGGTCTCAGGAACGCATCTACATCTCAAGTAAGGTCGCGAGCCTCACTCTAGGGCAATAGTGACGAAACGTAACCGGACATCCTACGAGTAAGTGGTTAATGGGTTTCGTAGGGTGCTAAGCCAGGCTGAAGGCACAAGTGACTGTACGGTAAGGTTTGGTCTAGTAATACACAAGCTTATTAGAGAAGACCCTCGAATCTCCACCACTGTCCCGGAATCATCAATGTCGGGTCTCCTCTAAGCAATCTACATTAGTTTTAGTTGATTAGGGTTTTACCCAAAACAACCGTCGAAGCCTCGGCTTCGCAAAGGCTCGATAGCATCGACCACCGAGACAAGTGGAACTTATGTTTTGACACCAAACGGAGCTAATGCAACCGGTAAGAACGGATCCAAACAATCTCAACCAAACAAAAAAAAATAATGCCACGCCGGACAGAACCGTGCAGGACACTGGAACAAAGCCAATGAAAAATTGTGAGAGCATGGCTAGCAGGGACTCTAACCGATTCCCTAAAACACTATTGCGAGCAACTCCAGTCTCTATAACGTTCCAGCAGGGTCTCTATCTCAGCCTCTAAATTTAGAGACTATCTCCAGAGTCTCTATATTTAGAGACTCTCTACAGAATCTCTATATCTTTGAGCATCTCTAGCAGGGTCTCTAAAACGTTCCCTAAAACACTATTACGGACAACCTCAGCCTCTATAACGTTCCAGCAGGGTCTCTATCTCAGTCTCTAAATATAGAGACTCTCTCTCTAGAGAATCTCTATATCTTTTCGAGAATAGAGACTCTGCTGGAGATGATGGAAATATAGGGAATGAATAGTGATTTAGAGAAGGGATATAGAGAATGAAATATAGAGATCCTGCTAAAGATGCTCTAAGGATAGAGACTCGGCTGAAGATGATGAAAATATAGAGAATGAATAGTGATTTAGAGAAGGGATTTAAAGAAGGAAATATAGAAAACCAGCTGGCGATGCTCTGAATGGTTTCTTCTCGTGCTCCTGTCCGGATCAACGGAGCAGGTGCAACAGTGACATATTAGCTGCATCCGCACGCAATAGCTAATAAAGTAATTTGGATCAAACTTCGGTTCGAAGGAAAGCTTGTGCACCCCCGATATTGTTTTTCTGCAGCAACCTTCCCATTCGAATCCCTCTTCCAGTTCCAATAGGCGTACCATTTGACTAATAAAATTAGGCCAAATTGGTCGCAATTTAGTAGTCTTTTAAGCTGTCTCGTAGCTCCATTAGTAAACACATCCCTCTCATCTGCCTACTCCCAGCTTTCGACTCCCTCCTCAGCCCTCGTCTCCTTACTTCCGCCGCCCCACCTCCATCGTCCGCCGGCCGCCGCCCACCGCCATTTGCCACCTCCTCCCGCCGCCGCCGCCGCTCCCCACCTCCTCCAGCCGCCCAGATCTGCAGGGCGCGATGGCCGCCGCACCCACCGCGCCGCCGGCCGCCTCGGCCGACGACGAGATCGTCTACGAGTCGATGCCCTGCATCCGCATCTACAAGAACCGCGTGGAGCGCTACTTCGGCTCCGAGTTCGTCGCCGCGTCCACCGACGCCGCCACGGGCGTCGCCTCCCGCGACCGCACCATCTCGCCCAACGTCTCCGCGCGGCTCTACCTGCCCCGTCTCGAGGCCGAGGCCGCGGCGGCCAAGCTCCCCATCCTCGTGTATTACCACGGCGGCGGGTTCTGCCTCGGCTCTGCCTTCAACCCCACCTTCCACACTTACTTCAACAGCTTCGCCGCTCTCGCCAACGTCCTCGTCGTCTCCGTGGAGTACCGCCTCGCGCCCGAGCACCCCGTCCCCGCCGCCTACGCCGACTCGTGGGAGGCGCTCGTGTGGGTCGTCTCGCACATCGCTGGCGGCGCCGGCGACGAGCCGTGGATCGCCGACCACGCCGACTTCTCCCGCCTCTACCTCGGCGGCGAGAGCGCCGGCTCCAACATTGCGCACCACATGGCGATGCGGGTCGCCGCCGAGGGGCTGGTCCACGGCGCCAAGATCCGCGGCCTCGTTATGATCCACCCCTACTTCCTTGGCACCAACAAGGTGCCCTCCGACGAGCTGGTCCCTGGGGTGCGGGAGAACCTCGGGAGCCTGTGGCGCGTCATGTGCCCGACGACCACCGGGGAGGACGACCCGCTCATCAACCCGCTCGTGGACGGTGCGCCGGGTCTCGAGGCCCTGGCTTGCGGCCGCGTGCTCGTGTGCGTCGGCGAGGGAGACGTGCTCCGCGACCGCGGCCTCGCCTACTTCGATCGGCTCAAGGCCAGCGGGTGGAGCGGCGAGGCGGAGATATGGCAGGCGCCGGGCAAGGGGCACACCTTCCACCTCCTCGAGCCGAGCTGCGACGAGGCCATCGCGCAGGACAAGGTCATCGGCGACTTCCTGAACCGTTGACTTGGCCGGCACCGTCTGGAAATGAGTGAAATTGCATCAGATTACACTCAGAATAACCGCAGCATGCATCGCTGATGGATGCTGCTTCTTCATACTATATTTTGGATTCTGAAATCAGTGTTGTGTTTGTGTTCGTCACCATTGGGGTGTATGGATGGAAAGGGGAATTGCCATTCTTTTTAGGGAGCTTTGGTGTTGTATCAGAAATTTCGGAGAAAATACAGTCATAGTGTCATACGGATGAAATTATAAATATTGGGCACAGAAGAAGAATTCTTTCCTTCTGTGTAACATTTATTTGATCACTACAAGTATAATTTGGAGCTCAAGAGCTCAGGGGTTACTCTTAGAATTAAAGAAGTTGCAAGTTCATCTGCTCATTCATATGTGTCTTGTCAACTTGCTGGTTCACATGGCGAGATGCCCTCTGGGGTTATATAATTTGCAGCGGTCTCCATCTGAATATCTTTTTCTGCTTCCATGTTGCACACCATGTTCATGGCAATAATGAGAAGCTGCAGGTCAATGGTTCAAACTTCAGTATATTCTTTCTCAATCCCGCTGGTGCTATAAGGATTGTAAGACAAGAACTCTCTTCAATTATTGCCATGTATAATCTCACCAGTGCCATGTTTGTTCATGTGCTCCATGTTGATTCATGCCACTATCTATGTCCTGGATTTCGCTTTTTCGGTCTTGTCCAGGTCCATCTCTTCACGACTGATTGTCTGCTGCACCATGACATGAACTTCTATTGGGCACTTTTGGACTCAAACATCTGCGCGATGTTCAATGACCGCCTTCTTCCACTGGCATTCTTTCAGAGGCAATAAAATGAAATATGTGCTCACATTCGTCTGGCTGCAATAAACGAAATATGTGCTCTCATTGGCTTAACCTTTGTTCTTTTTAGTGTGCTATTTGGTTTCCTGAAAATGTTTATCCTGAATCTGCAAGGCAGAATTGTCCTAACTGAAAAAAAAAAACACACCGATGCGACTGAATCCAATTTTGTGCGGACTATGATTATCAGCTGAAATGTTCAGTTTTCTGGAGACAAAACGCTTCTTTCTTGCAAAAATGATGGAGCAGTTTCAATGTAGTCCCATTTTGCACATTTACATATACTGCAATTGCTGTATTTTTTACTCAATAGTTCATCAAACCCAGAAGATTCTAAACCAAGGTGAATTCGATAAATGACCCTAGATTAGTACCTCAATGTAGACAGAATTAAAGTTGATTCCAATGCTTAGTATAACCTTCCTTTGTGAGGCCAACCATGGAGATCGATCCAACACTTTTTTTCAGACAAGAAAAGGACGTATCTCCATCTATCACCAAACAAATTAGCAGGAGATGACCTCTTTTGCACCACAGATAGTAGCCGTACTTGTTGAATTTAATAAGACAATTGCCCTTTCCATAAACATATACGAGTAATTTAAAACTAAGGAGACAAAGACAGTTGGCCAAGGAATCTTAGTTACTTTTGTTGGATGGTAGCAAAATTGTGCAGCCATCATGTGGGAGCTTACAGGAGGTCTTGCTGTTCATAGCCCATAGTTCCAAATTGTTCAAAGGTAAAGATTTCTCTTAAGATCTGTGCAATGATTAAAAGATGATCTCTTGAATCTTATAAGACTAATTTTCTTGGTTCAGCTAAAAGATGATTATTTGATGGACGGAGCAGAATGCAAGTAAAAACATGAATGCAACAGCAAAGGCACCTCCTATGGTCCAACCAAGGAGTATCCCTGATTGTACCGTACAATTCTTCTCTATTTGTTTTTCTTCCAAAGCTGTGAATCAATGTTATTCGAACGGTGCGAAAATTTAAACGAGTACTCTCTTTCCGGTTGATACTTGCATGGTTGGTTAGTCACAAAACAAGAGCACTAGCTAGTAGTTTACAGTATTTTCACGGAAATCACTAGCGTCATTGGTTCCTGGAGTATATGTAAATTTTTAAAAAAAAACAGAAGAAATTTCTTTCATAAGACTTGACTCTTCAGCAATCAACAGCAAAAGTATCCGAAAAGGAAAAACCAAAATCTGATATGACACACAGGATAGTGGCGGCGGTCAGTACAGCATCAGTTTTTTCTTAGCTCAGTACAGCAAAAGTTTTTCTTAGCTCTGTACAGCATCAGTTTTGCACACTCATATAAACTGCTAAGAAATTTCTCTTCCCTCTCATCTGTGTGGTTTCTGCCCACAAGCAAAGGCCAACACGCATTTGCTAGCGTTTAGCACGTAGTAATAATCCACCTCCGATGGACAGAATTACACGCCCACACGCGCGTGCTGATGAACAGAAACGAGTTTCGCACACTGCCACTAGCATGTGTGAAAAAGAAAAAAACCAGGACGTTTTGGTTGCTCTTGCTTCGTTCATTGAACCGTTGGGATTCGACGTGGAGATACCAAGGAATCTTCCGTTCTTTCTCCCTCTATATATATGGGTGCAGAAATCCCTTCTCAGCCATCACATTAACCCCAAGAAACTTCACAAGTGTTATATAGTATAGAGTTGAGGCTCATTCAGCTTAAGGCACATCGCTCTTCCTCTCACAGAGTCACAGTCTCACGCAGCCACTCCCAAGTACCAAGTATACTTAACGTTCTAACATGACTGGATCCAAGGTTTTCTTCTGTTGCATTCTCATCTTCATCGTCTTCACGAGCCAGACCCAGGCGAGGCGGCTGGCGACGCCGGCGACGAGCACCGAGGGCGCCATGAAAGGTGGCGGAAGCTTCAGGGCGGCGCAAGAGGTGGCTCCTGACGGCGAAGGGATGCCAATGGCGACGACGGACTCCCCGCGGCCGACGACGCCTGGGAACAGCCCCGGCATTGGCAACAAAGGGAAGACCAACAACTAGTGAGCAATTTGATCCAAGGCTCGATCAATAAGCTAGCTGTAGCGTTAGTGTCGATAGCGTGTTTGCTTGCTCCTGATCGACTGAACTCGACGTCTCTAGTATTCTTATCACTTGATTTGCAGTGTTTAACTTGGTCAGTATGCGTGCGTACATTTTTCAGTTCATTGTCAAGTGTGCACTCTCGTAGTCTTGTACTGTTATGTATCGATTCAAATAAATAAAGTTGTGAGGGATAATTGCAGCCTCTTTTTCATTATCAGGAATATATGTTCTTAGTTAACATGTTGAGCTCGATCCTTCGTACAGCTTTCCATGGTTCTACTCATGAAAGGTACCTATAAGAAGGATGTCTAAATTAGAACATCTGAGCTGCAGCTCAAACATAGAAATAACATTTAAGAACTACTACAAAAGAGTAAGGATCATTCTTTAACCTATATGAACATTTATATATAGGGACCGGTTTAACAATATTAGACGACTGAGAATTATTTAACTCTCAGTCAATTTCTAAGCTTTAGGTCAAATATCTTCATAGGGCATATAAAAGATTAAAGATCCAATGAGAACATATCTAACAATGTAAAAAAAATCAATTGAGAATTTTTTAAAAATCAAACCATCTAATGATTAGCAAAAATGTTATATATATCTTAGTCCCAACAAGAATTAAACCTTAGTCAATGTAACTAGACATAAATTAGCCAATGGAATAGTCTATCTGACATATTTTGAATACTCTGCTTTCACTTTTTAGTAAGAAACAAAGTCCAGGAACCAGTGCACAGCAAAATATACTCATATTTATGGAGGGAATATGACGGCTGGCTGCATGAGTGCATGCTTGTTCGCAAAGATGCCACGTAGCTTAAATTATTCTTGCATGCATGGTTGTCTGAATTAAACAAGCCGTTTATGCTCGTGTACTAGTGTACTACGCAAAGCAAATCCATCGTGGAGACGTATCTTAGACAAATGTACGTGTCAAAGTTCGTAAAAAAAAAAGAACGGACGCTGCGATATATATCCGTATGTATCCACCTCCTTGCCTGATCTACTCCCCGTTCTATTTTACTATTACTTATTTCCTCTATCTTTTATTTTTCTTTACATTTTACACTGCTCTGTAAAAGATTTTTTCTCTTCCTCTACTATATTCAAAACTAAAATATACTGAAACGACGGCTATGGATACTCTATAACTCATGCTTTTAGTGCAGAACTGTAGAGATGTGCTTCCAAAGTTCTCAAGCTAGCTAGGGGCCAGTAGCCCAGTATACTCTCAGGCTCTCAGCATTCATAGGAGACGCGTACGCATGCATGTTCGCACAGAGTCCTCCCCCGTTTGACTGATTGCAAGTGATATCGCTCTCTATCTGCAGGGCCGAATGGTCGCTCACTATCTTGCATATCACCATCGAGAAAAGGTAGTCATGGATTGATCTTTAAGTTTTTGATGGATGTGTGAGCTTATGTGAATTATGTCATTTGTGCATCATAGTTGTGTGATGCACTATAAAAAATAGTCGTAGACTCGAGTATCTCTAACCTTCGGACGGTCACAAGTGACCGTCGAGCGAACTACCGTACCGACGACGATTAAAAAAAACCATCGAATGTAATATCTTTCCCGACGATTCAAATGCCAGCCATCGAGACTCATGAACGTGTCTCTCTCCTAAAAGTCTAGAAATTAAGTAATGTCGTTAGCTACTCTCGATAATTAAGGCGTTTGATTGAGAGTAGTCTTTACAGCCCATTGGTCGCACCTCTCTGTGTGTTGTACTCTCGACGGCTTCATGTGAAACCATTGAGATAGATTTTTTAGAAAAATGGCGCAATGTGGGGCGCGGACTCAAATATGCATCTTCGGAAGTGAGTACCACGTGATGCTTCGTTGTGCCATTTGCATTTAGTCAACCTTTAAGAGCAAGAAACCCTTTTGTGGCTCAAGACGGCTATAGTGCTCTCTCTCCGCGGTCATAGCATAAGCCATCAAGAGAAGCCTTGTATGGCCTCTGTATGCAGGTCTTTGACAGCAAGTAATTTGCAAAATTTTTTAATTAATTTAGGTGTTTAATAATTTATTTTAAAAAATGATTTTTGATATTTATTATGAAATATGTATTAATTGTGTGCTATGTAAGGTTTATTTAGCAATTTTTTATAAAACATATTTAAAATCTTCTAAACGTACTGTTTGAAAATGAAACTATACATGCATGAGTTCTACGAATAAGAGTGTTGCTAACGATGCATGTAACCGGTTTTACTTTCGAATTTCCCGAACTAATGCACAAATTAGTGTAGTTGTTTCAATGTAATTCATAAAAGAAAGGTATTTGACAAAACAATTAAAAATATAAAAAATGTCATGTTAACAATGTTTATTTGATCACGTGAGATTATAAACATCAAATATTTCTTACGAGTGCATTAAGTTAAAATTAGTTTTGCTATCATAGCAATGCTCCTAGTATTATCCCCTAAACATCACCTAGACACTCACCGAAGAACGACCAGGTACATGGGGTCATCACATTGAAAGCTAAAAAAAAACCTATTTTTCGATGGTGTCATTTGTTGTATAAACCAACATTAGATGTTCAGGACCATTGATATTAGTGCTATTTATTTTTAAAATTTAAATAAGGTGTGTTGACCAATGAAAAGCCTTATAGGGTTAAAACCTCAAGATAGGTATCTCTCTTGATGGCTTCCTTTAGAACTGTTGAGAGAGATGCTCTATCCTGAGGATAGTCAAAGGAAGTCCTCGGGTGAGCTCTCTCTCAATGGTAAATTTGAATTTAGCCCTCAAGATACATGAAAGTCTCTCTAGATGGATAGATACTAATCGTCGAGAGAGATGGTGGCCACGACCGCTCGTTGGCCACACCTCTCTCCACCGCCCTAGCAAGCTGTCGAGAGCGATGGATGCCACGGGTGCCAGTTGGCTGCACCTCTCTCGACGGTTATGGACGACCATAGAGAGATAGGAGAGAGAGGGCCGAGCGACAGTTACTCAGCATACTCTCCATGGTTATAGGGTTGGCTGTAGAGAGTGCTGGGATTATAGATATCGATTTAGGCTTGGGAACTTAGGCATTAGTGCCTAAGTTCCTAAACCCTGCACAGCCGCTGATGTCAGTCTTCGCGCTGCCACTGCCAAGCTGGTCGTGCTGTCGTCTCCTCTCAGACACAGCACCGCCAACACCCCTGTCTCCTATGGGCCACTACAACACCGACAATGTTGCCTTCTCCCGCGCCACTACCGGGCGCCACTACCTTCTTCCGCGTCGCCTCCAGGCGCCACCGCCTCCACCCGCTGGCCGCCCCTGCCCTAGCCCATCCCACCTTCACCTGCCTCTCCTTTGGTCACCAGCGCCCTAGCCCTAGCCCCCACTGCCACCACCCGCACCGCCTTCCGGTCATGACGCTTCTCGCCTGCGCCACTTGCCCTAGATGCCACCTCCTTTGCATCGAACACGTCCATGGAATGTACATTTTTGCGCTCTTTTTTTTCAAAATTTAGTTGTGTAGTTTCGATGGCCACACATGATTAGTCAGGCTAATTATGGTTATTTGCGTTATGCATTTTTTTAATTAGAAAATACTAAAGATCTAGAATATATTAATCAAAATAGTAAAAAATAATATAAATGAAAATAGGAACAATGTTTGAAATGTGCTATATCCATTTAGCCATCCGAGGATGACTGAAATACACGTCACCTAGTCATACGCCCCTCGTTCGGAAACGACACAACTTGTATTGATCTTCGACGGTGATTTGTTGTGTTCCAATACGAGTTGTGGTAAGTTTTTGAGAATTGTCTAGTGGACACCTACGGATGATCGATCAAGTATAATTTGTTTTGGTATCGGTGGATTCAAAATGAGATTTTTGGCGACATGATCATAAGATGTTCTCCTGTGCATAACATAAGTGTTAGAAAGCTGGAATATTTAACTCCCTAGCCATTCTTGCACTAGGAAAACCCTTGGGGTTATGCTACCGAAATCTCATTTCAAACCCACCGGGCCAACAACGAACTCTACTCGACCGGTCATTCGTGGGTGGGTTTAGAAGCCTTCCTAAGCCTAGTATGTAACCCTAACATACAATGACATGTCTCGTGTTGATCGAAGAGAAATGAAAGAATACAAAAGATGGATGTACGATGGACGGTGACCGAACGGAAAACTCTCAGATCAATGGTACTAGAAAACCTGTGCATATTAGTGACCCATACTTTTCAAACTGCGCAGACCCTAACACGTCAAGGTGCATTGACGAGGGCGAGGGGCTTTCAAACCCGATGTTCTGTTTCACTATGTTAGTCTATTAACACTCCAATGGTACCAGTGGCGAGATGTAAATGTGTCAAACAAGATCTAGGTCTAATCTAACCGCTCATCCAAGGTTTTTTTTTTTATGATCGCGTCCTTTAGTTTTGAAGGAGCTTAGGAGCCTATAATAACACACCCTACTTGGCAGAAAAGAAAACAAAATCGATGCTGGAGTATACAAGCCTGATCATTTGACATTTGGACAAACCGATTTGCAAATTTGACTTGCGATCGAGCAGGTGTTCCAAGTTGCCAAAATAAAACATTTAAACATATGTACCTACCCGATTAATTACCATGCCATCTAGAGTTGTTTCTTTTAAATTATTTAATCTTATCGCATATGCACACTAAGTTGATCGCCTCGCATGTATGGGAATTATGGATGGATCATACACAGGCGACTGCAGCTGAGTAAAGTCCACTCCCATATACTTTTTGGGACCGTCTCCTTGGCAGTCGCCTGCAATCGGCCCCCGCGCGCAGGCGATTTTTCTGGCCGTTGGATCTTGATCCAACGGCCAGCACGCTTGACCATCTGCCCATTTGTTTCGCATGTGAGCGACGGCCGAGCCAGCGCCCCGTCTCCCCCGATCCCCTTCGTCTCCCCTGATCCCGCTCCGCGCTCCTCACGCCCTAGCCCCGCCGCCTCCTTCCTCCGCGCCGCCGGCTTCCTCCGCCCACCCTAACCTCGCCGGCGCCGCTTCGATCCCCATCCACCGCCGCCCGACCGCCATCTCCCCCCTCCCCCGGCTCCGGCGGCGCCGCACCACGCCGCCTCTGCCTCCGCCTCCGCCCTGACGATCCCAACCAACCGCCGTGCCTCCGCCTACCTGACCTCCCTCTAAACCCCGGGGAACACAAAACCCCTAACTCCAACCCCCGAACCCTAAACCCTAACCCGAACCGGCCGGCGGCGAGCTCGAGGACGGCGACGGCGAGGTCGACGGGGAGCTCGACGGCGGCGAGGTACGCTCCCTCCTTCCTCCTCCCCCTTCTTCCTCCTCTGCACGTTCTTGAAAAATTGACTGGGTCGGTATGCCACCGCCCAGTCGACTGGGTTTAAGCAAATCCGATACTTTTTTACGTTTTGAGCGTTATTTTGAGTGTTCCAATTTTAAAAGCGGTGGAATTTACTCTGATTAAACTGAATCAAACATGGTTATAGACTCTAAAACGAGGAAGTAGCGCGCGTGCCAGGCACACGTGCTTGGACAGTTGGACCATATATACACGTACAGGAAGCTGGCCGGCAGGCATGCACAATAATGCATGCACCTCTGACATGTGACCGCTCCGATTCCCGATAAGATCTCTCGCACTAGGGTCCCGGGAACGAGTCGATCGAGCAGGACTGCAGGAGCGCCCCCATTATTCCATGTAGTCATGTACCACCCCGCCGAGATTCCTCGCGAGCTCCCGGGATATTCTCGCCGCCGTACGTGCGGTGGTCGCCGCCTCTCTGGCCGCCGCCACGTTCGGTGGCCACCGTTGCTCCGGCCGCCACGGCCGGCGAGCCCGGCGCCGGCCGAAAGGGCGATTCGATATGCATGGAATCTGTACGTACACGCCGGTGGGCTCGTCTCGTCCTCTTCGCCTTGTTGCTGGGGGCGAAGCCATGCACCATGGCATCATTGGGCGCACAAGCGGCCGGAATGCACTGGTAGTGATATCAGTGATCGATCCATCGATCGATCGAGCTCCATGATAGAGCGCATGCATGCAGGTGGGTAGTGGTGCAGCCTGGTGCATGCAGTGGTGTGCTGGGGGCATGCAAATCGATCGATCGATCGTCGCAACGCGCAAGTGACGGTGCATGTGCAATCCTGCGCCTGCTAGCTAGGCCTTATCTTGAGGGGGCTGGGAGTACGGCTGCTCATGCTTGGTTAATTTGGCGGGAAAAGGCGCTCTTGTTTAGCCGCTTTTGGATAAGATATTTTCTTCTAGTCTTGTGCTCAAAGGGAGTTATATAGTCCTCGGCAACATAACATCATCGAAATTGTCTCGATGTGTGGAATTGAAATTGCTAATGGTTGGGTGTACATATGTTTGGTTCACTTCTAAACTTTATCAAATTAGTTATGCCAAACATTTGCGGCACGTACTTCTATTTTGGATGTGTGCCTTATCTAAGCCATGCCATACTTTCTTACTTGTGAGGTTCATTAATTTGTTTTCTCCGAGCAACCTCGAAGAGGTGCATGAGGTCTGTCATTTCATTAAAGAAGCGAAGCATCTCTAAGAAAAACCCTTCATTGGTTGTACCTCTATATTTTGGTGGGTTCTTTTTTTTTAAAAAAAATCAAATCGAACAATGGATTCTATCTTAACAAAAAGTCCTGAAAAAGTTTGGGCCCTAAAAGAAATTGTTAAACATGGCAACTCAACTGTCAAGCCCTATGTTTGGTTTCACTATGTTTAGGAGCAATAAAGGGACATGTTAATTTAGTTAAATGGATATATATATATACTCCCGCCGTCCCAAAATATAGGGCATATAAAAATTTTCATCAAGACCAAGAAATGGTGTTTAAGAGAGTAAATCATCTTTAATTATCTTGTTACTCGAAGGATGCATCTCCTTCCCATGCACTTAATTAATAGCTTTAATAGTTAAAGCTAGCAAAAGCATGCACTTTATAGTGTGAATAGCTTAACTATGAGTTAATTGCTCGACTTTTCCAAAAAAATAATGGGAAGACGTCTTATATTATGGGACAACTCAAAAAACCTTATGCGTCCTATATATTGGGACGAAGGGAGTATGTTTTAGGGATGGTTGTTGGAGCCGATATATTTTTTGAGGTTCTAAAACATTTTACGGAGTACCTGTAATATAATATGGCGAGAGCCAGGCGTCGGACGTCCGACGCCTGGCACGCGGGCCGGACCAGCCTGACCCGTTGGATCAACGCTACCGCGCCAATCCTACGCGCTGCCGTGAGCGCGTTCCCGGCTGTTCCAGGTGGAGTTGTTAGTCGGCAGTTGATCGTTTTTTCAATTAAACTTCTGATTTTTGTATAAAATTCAAAAAGTGTTCAAAATGTGTGGAATAAATTTCATAATTCTTCTAAAATCGAGAGCAACCCATTTTAAATACTTTTTAAATTTTTTTCACTTTTTCATTTTTTTGATGGCGCTATGAGAAGGCACTTATGAAACTTACATCTATACTAGCGAAACTTGGTCGTGTGCTGATGAAACTTGATCGTATGCTGATGAAACTTCGATGTAACCTGATGAAACTTTGATGAAACTTCGATGTAACCTGATGAAATTTGGATGGTACCTGTTGAAACTTGAATTGACCTGATAAAACTTGAAGAAACTTGTATGAGACCTGTTGAAACTTGATGAAACTTGCATTAAACCTGATGAAACTTGGCAGTTCGGCAAGTTTAACGAATATGAAATCCAAGTTTCAGTAGGCGAAACCCAAGTTTCACCAGATAAGTTTGAAGAGTTATATAGCAACATATATCTTGTTTTGTTCGTAAAAATGCGAGGAACACATTGGTGCAAACGGTTTATGGATTAGAGCACCCAGTCAAAAAATTATGGCCTTCAAAAGAAAAAAATGCTTGTGAGACCCACTGCATGCTGGCACACAGTGCAGCTCCCCCCGCGTTTCGCGCGCCGCGCCCGCGAGTCCAGACGCGCCGGACATCCTGCCTCTAGCGTTTCCCATCACTACAGGAATCAGGGTCAGTGTGGTCGGCAAAAGCCAACCACATAGCCCATAAAGCCGTCGACATAGATGTATGTCGGCGGTTGGCCGCCGACACTGCGCCGACGAGACCCCGTGGTCGACATAGCTACCCTACGTCGACAAGTCCGCCGACAATAGTGCATCCAGGGCAACCAGCCCTAGAGGCCACCTATCTGGGCAGCATAACAAGGCCGTCGAAATAGCTCAGCCATGACGGCCTTCGCCGTCTAACGGCATCAGACTGGTGGGGTCCACCCCAGCGTTGAGGAGAGGGCACGTGGCAGTTCTATCTCGGCGGCATGCGTCAGACCGCCGACGTTGACCAAGTCCTATATCGGCGGTTTATGTTCTGCCGCCGATGGTAATGAAGGTCTATGTAGGCGGGATATTTAATGCCGCCGACATAGGTGGCGTGGCACGGCACGCCCGCGGCTGCCCAAAGGGGACCTATGTAGGCGGCATATTGAATGCCGCCGACATAGGTGGGGTGGCACGGCACGGCTCCCGGCTGCCCTAAACGGGACCTATGTCGGCGGACTTATCTATGCCGCCGACATAGGTATTATAGCAGCAAAAAAAAATCCTGCTGTAATTTCTATAAAACTCAGTTTTAACCTGCAAAAAAAGACATTTCCTAACAGAATTTCATTCTCAAATTTGGCACACATCAACAACACATACTTCCGTGCTCGAATTCATATCTTTTCAAGCACACCACAAGCATATCCATATAAAACAAAAATTAACCCCATATATGAACCAAATGGCACAATGCCTCGACATAGATGACCAAATGGCGTCTAATCTCCACATCCAAAACGAAACAGAATATAACATAGATCATCGACAAGTGCAGAATAGAAAAAGACTAATGGTTCTGCGAACCGCCGTAGAGGTTGTGATCCGGCGCGAAGAGTGTGTCCACGAACCGATCGGCCGGGGAGGCCGTGGCGCTGTGGTCGCCTCCCTGCTGCACATTCTGTGCATGAGCAGGCGTTGCTGAGTCGGACACCTGCAAAAACGGAGGAACCATGTATGTCACAATCTTTATCCATTTGTGTGCTCTTAAGACAATGTTAAGCAGAAATACATACCCCTGGGGAAGGCACAGACGTTGACGGGAACTGAAACATCCAGGGAGGAGGCGCGAAGGCGGGGAAAGCGCCAGGCTGTGTCGGTGGCGACCCCTGCGACGGCGTGTAGGCGAACTGTGAAGGAGGAGGTACTAGGCCTTGTTCAATTGATACTTATATGAACACAAAAAAAATCATACTAAATACTAAATGCCCAAGAAACTTTTTAGTGCTCTTGCAATATCTGGTGTGCGCAAAAAATACCGGCGGTAAATCGATCGTTATCACATGGAAATAAATCCAATGGACATCATGCCATTTACACACGAACCATCCAAATATAAGCACATGCTTAAACCAAAATACCCATGTAAAAGTGATGTTAGCTTTAGTTCATGTTCTAAGAAAATTTGTGGGCAAATCAGACTTATCAATACGGTAGTCAATCACAATGGTCCTATCTCGGCGGCATTGTGTAAGCCGCCGACATAGATGACTACGAGGCCACCATGTACTCTATGGCCCGCATGGCGGTGACTAGGCATTCCTGCCATGTGGGACCACGGTGCGACGGCGCCGTCATGGCCGTTAAACTCGCGTGACCGGGGGCGTGGTTGAGGGTCTATATCGGCGGTATATTTGATGCCGCCGATACAGAGCGTCGCTCGGGATTTCAAAATTTCGCGCGCGCGGCCTGAAAGGGTGGGGTAGGGAGGCTATGTCGGCGGTATTATATATACCGCCGACATAGGGCTCGGCGAGTCCAAAAATATTCTAAGTCCTAACGGGAGCGCGAGGTGTGGAGGGTGTATGTCGGCGGCCAGACATATGCCGCCGACATAGGTGGTCTTATGCCGGCCAGTTTTCGGGCCGCCGACACTATGGACCCCGGCCGACCACAGTGCCGCGGATTCCTGTAGTGCATATAATTATATAGGATTCCTTTATTATCTGTCTTGGAGATGCTCTAGCGTCCGAGGATAACTATGCATTTGACATAGTATCAAACTGTTCACGACTTTCTTTTCACAATATTTTAGAAGCGATTACTTATAACACTGATCAATATGCACCACAGATTGGGCCTGTTACCATTCAAACAAAGCAGTAGAAAGTGTTGCCCAAAAAGCAAAAACAGCATGAAAATGTTCAAAGCATGTTCGCTGGTATACATAATGCATATATGTACGTACACTAGATTTTACGAGAGACTTTCATTTTCCAATCTTAGTTTCCTCAGTTTGCAGCTTTCAGCAGCGAAAAGAGGAAGAAGAGGTCGTCTGATCCTTCGATGAATGGCAGAACGCAAGTCTAGGAAACAATGGTCATTAAAATGAGAGGACCAATTAGCGAGAAAAGTTCCTCAGCTTTAGGAGCCGACCATGTGCCGGTTGAATGGCTGATCATTGCAAGGAGACTAGCTAGCCTTTGAATTATCTTGGAACACTTGCTCAAAGCATAATTAGGGGACCTTTAATTTGTTCGATAATTAAACAACCGAACTAGCACAGCAGCACTAGCTACCTCGTGCGTGGAATGACCTTCGCTCTCTTTGCATCGACGAAATTGCATGATATGCATGGCCCATTATTGAATTGCATGCTCTAACTAATTCACATAAAAGTTAAAATTGATGATAAAATGCAGAAAATATTTTTCAGCACACTCCTCTACGTCTACTCTCCATGTTAAAGTGAGTTTCAATTTGTTAGAGTTTGCGTCGAATACGTGTATGAATTGGTTGCATGGACTCTAAATTGTAATCCTGATCTCCACTATTTATAGGGAGTTACCTCTGGTGTAACCAATTATGATGATCTACCTATAGTGAAGGACGCGCAGGGGTCAGCGGCCGTCACGTGTCCACGACCCGGGTGGTCCGATATATATGCTTGTGTTTGTTTGGGGAGGAGCAATGGACGTAGGCAGCGTTGCTGAACTGTGTTTCCAAATATTATGCTTCTTGCGTTGTATAGATGTTGTGTGACTAAAAATCCTAACACAATTATTATTTTTAATATCGTGTTAATCATATATCATGATTTGTTTTAATATTGTGTCCACCCTCGGGACGCCTCGAGACATCGTCCGGTGCTATCGGACGGTGCTATCGGACAACGCTCGAAGAATTCATTTTCACCTCAAAACATTCAAAACTTCATTTAAGCTAGAGCTGGCCAAACGGGCCAGGCCAAATGGGACTAACCTGGCCGGCCCGCACTGTTCACCGAACCTGGCCGGCCCGCACTGTTCACCGAACCTGGCCGGCCCGCACTGTTCACCGAACCTGGCCGGCCCGCACTGTTCACCGAACCTGGCCGGCCCAATCCTGCGCCTGCTAGCTAGGCCTTATCTTGAGGGGGCTGGGAGTACGGCTGCTCATGCTTGGTTAATTTGGCGGGAAAAGGCGCTCTTGTTTAGCCGCTTTTGGATAGGATATTTTCTTCTAGTCTTGTGCTCAAAGGGAGTTACTTGGAATTATCTTGGAACACTTGCTCAAAGCATAATTAGGGACCTTTAATTTGTTAGATAAACAACCGAACTAGCACAGCAGCACTACCTCGTGCGTGGAATGACCTTCGCTCTCTTTGCAACGAAATTGCATGATATGCATGGCCCATTATTGAATTGCATGCTCTAACTAATTCACATAAAAGTTAAAATTGATGATAAAATGCAGAAAATATTTTTCAGCACACTCCTCTATGTTTACTCTCCATGTTAAAGTGAGTTTCAATTTGTTATTTGCGTAGAATACGTGTATTAGTCATTTAGTTGGTTGCATGACTCTGAATTGTAATAGGCATGGATGGGTCGTGTCAGAGTCGGACTCGTATCCTAATCTCCAGTATTTTTAGGGAGTTACCTCTGGTGTAACCAGTTATGATGATCTACCTGTAGTGTAGGACGCACAGGGGTCAACGGCCGTCATGTGTCCACGACATGGGTGGTCCGATATGCTTGTGATTGTTTGGGGAGAAGCACCCATAGTCAGAGCCCAATGGACGTAGACAGCGTTGCTGAACTGTGTTTCCAAATATTATGCTTCTTGTGTCGTATAGATCTTGTGTGACTAAAAATCCTAACGCAATTATTATTTTTAATATCGTGTTAATCATGTATCATGATTTGCTTTAATATTGCCCACCCTCAGAACGCCTCGAGACATCGTCCGGTGCTATCAGACAATGTTCGGAGAACTTATTTTCACCTCAAAATATTCAAAACTTCATTTAAACAAAATTTTCAATTAAAGAATCAACATAACGATTTAGGACATTGTCAAATACTCGTCACAAATAAGAGTAATATCTCCATATGATCTAATCACCACTCAACTCACCGTATATAAGACACTTTTTGATATTTTAGATATTATTTTTTTCTATGCACATCGATATATGATAGGGCAATAGTATATACTATATCCTCACAAGAATATAGTATCTCTGTAGTGCAGATACATTGAAAGCAACTTTAAACGTTATATCGAGGAGGATACTATATTCATTTTAGTGTATAAAAATGTTTCCATTTATTTATTTGTTTTTTGTTGTTGTTGTTGTTGTTGTTGTTGTTTGTGAATGATAACAGTGTAAGAGTTGCACTGTGGAGGTTACTCGGTAATATCAACTATCAGCAACACGCTCCTCATTCTAATGCAGAGCCATCAGCAGGCCCGGTTCCAGAATCCACACGGGCCGGTTAGGCCTAGCTGCCTGGCCTAACATGTACTAATTGGCAATTTGGCATGCAATGCAAGTGATGGGCTGTACGGCTGTCCCGGGTGGACCTGGGCACAATTATCACGATCAAGCCGTATTTAGGCCTTATATCGGCCCAATCAAATTAAAAATAGTAATTTTATATGAAGTAAGGAAAAAATTGGCTACTGCTCACTATAAAGTATGTGGCAGTTATGCTATATGTCGTTGACAAAATGATGTCACGCTATATACCACTGCAAAATAGAGATATGCGACCCTATGCCACTCTAATATACTTCTCACAAAAAATAAAAATAAAAATAAAAATAAACAAGAAAATATACACAGGTGTATTTAGCTCGCCAAATTATGAAATCCACCATTCAACATTTAAAATGCACAAAATAATTGATTTCAAAAAATCAAAAGAATTCAAAGTATGTATATTTTCTAATGTTGGTCCTTGTCGTGGGTGTCCCAGCCATCGCCACAAAAATTTTAAAAATAAAAATAAACAAGAAAATATACACAGGTGTATTTAGCTCACCAAATTATGAAATCCACCATTCAACATTTGAAATGCACAAAATAATTGATTTCAAAAAAATCAAAAGAATTCAAAGTTTGTATACTTTCTAATCAATGAAAAAGCAGCCATCCTCCCCCTTTTCTCAAAAAAAAGCTAAAATACAATGTCAGTTCTTCTATCTTCACTATGTCTGAAGAGTTAGGAACTGCTTTGCTTCTATTACATATTTTCATCAGCTAAATGAAGTTACAGAAAGGCCTCATGGTAGAGTGTTCTACATGAGCCATGAGCAGTGTAAGTGTGCAGCCAATCACACTTTGTCTCTACCATATTTGATTCGGGTAATGGCAATCTTTTAGGCAGTAAACTGTGTTGAATCAGCTTAATCAGCTTTTCTTTGTGGCTTTAAGTCAACCAAAAAGAGTAAACCACGACAAATGGATGAAATACAGAGCAAACCAACTTTGGATCCTGATATCATTGTCCTAGCTAGATTCTGATGCTATGGTTATGCCAACCAAGCCGAAACAGTCACAATGAATGAGCATAAAAGAATCAGGGATAAGAGCTGGAGAGACAATTAATGTAAGCTTTAAGGTACATTTCTTCACCAGCCACTCGCAGATGCGGGCAGAAAAAGGAAAAGCAGCAAGATGCAAACTTTTGGCACATGACCTTCTGTGGGCTGCATGTGCCAAATATGTAGTACTCCCTGCATTCTTTTTTATTTATCGTCATTGACGTTCACACATGCCCTTTGATCATTCATCTTATTTAAAAATATTATTTAAGTATCATTTATTTTATTATTCTTTATTGTATCATTAAAGATACTTTCAATATGACTTATATTTTTTATATGTTTGACTAAAATTTTTAATAAAATGAATGGTTAAAGTATATGTTTAAAAATCATCGGCGACGAATAAAAAAAACGGAGGGAGTAGTAATTTTCTGCCATGGAACTGTGGAAGCAGGCAGAGCCAGGCACAGGTAAAAAGACATCTGGTGGGCCATGTCCTGAGAACAGTCTTGGATGGCTTCGACATTTTGGCATGTGTTCGACATTTCACTATGTCACTTTTATGGCAGGGAAATTCGCTCACATAGCACATCGTAGCCAGTTGATATTTTTTGTTTAGTGGTTCAGATCATCAATGATAAATTTGGAGCAAAGTTCGTGCATATTTCATTGAGTTGCTTGCAAATTTGGTCACAGGTCAATCAAGTTTTGTCAGTTTCCTGCCGTTTAAGTTTTCATTTTCCTACTGCAACAGATGACTGACAGGTAAAGAGGAGCAATCATACTTGTCTAATGCATCGCACATTGCTGAACTAACATTTTCTGACAGTGTCAAAACACTTCTCTGGCCGAAAGTACAACGATTGAATGTATAGCGATATGGCATTCTTAATAGCTCACCAAACCCCTTTTAGTGGCAACATGTCCACATTCACCATTCTTGTCATTGGATTAGTTAAGCAGGCTAATGTCATTGAATAAACTATATGGCGATAAATCATGCATTCAGAACGGATAAGCGAACTGATGACTAGGCCATAAAGTAGCATATATTTTGTATTAATCGCAAAAGAAGACATTTTTCTTTTGCAAAGAAGACTAACCATTCCCATCAGTTACCATGTTATGGAGTATGGGCATTATTAACAACGGATAGCAAATCTGAGTAATAATAGATGTGATTTGAAATGCGGTGGAGATTCTAAGAGGATGAATATATGAACTATGAATGATATGATTGGTTGATGGTGGCTTGGATTACAAACAATTCCAGAGAAAAAAAGATGAAATCACATCAAAGATATTACAAATCAATCCTAATATATCATATACTACCGTAATAGTCAAATCCTGTCACAACTCCGGTTTCATCGAGATCCACTCATGATCGATTGCTAGTCCCAGAGATCAATGCTAGCAACTCATGAGCGACAATTATCGAACATCATCACACAATCACAAGATGACTAGGCCATAAAGTAGCATATATTTTGTATTAATCGCAAAAGAAGACATTTTTCTTTTGCAAAGAGGACTAACCATTCACATCAGTTACCATGTTATGGAGTATGGGCATTATTAACAACGGATAGCATATCTGAGTAACAATAGATGTGATTTGAAATGCGGTGGAGACTGTAAGAGGATGAATATATGAGCTATGAATGATACTAGCCGCGCACGCGCACCCGTGGTGCGCCCGAGGCGAGGAAAAGCGCGACGGGCGCCCAGGAAGACGCGCGGGCGGGGCGCGCGTGGGAAGACACGCGGGTACGGGTATGGGTGCGTCCAGCGCAGAGCCCATCGCAGGCGGGGAAAAAAGCGGACGAAAAAAAGGGGGAGACGAGATTCGAACCCGGGCCGCCCAGTTGGCGAACAGCCTCAGCTAACCAACTGCCCGAATCGCTCGCCTGCCTAGGAGACAAGGCCAAAAAAACGTTTTATACGGTAGAGCGAAACGGACGATCGGATCTGTCGGGCTCGCGCGATCGGACGGTTGCGGCGGCGTCGACCGGTGAGGCCAGCCACGTGGCGCGCGGACGACGCGAGTTCTCCGTTTTCTACAATTTAATGATGATGGGTTGATAGATTTACATCAAGTCTCGTGGACGTGTACGATGGCTTGATCACAAACAATTCCAGAGAAAAAAAGATGAAATCACATCGAAGATATTACAATAATCAATCCTAATATATCCTATACTACCGTAATAGTCAAATCCTGTCACAACCCCGGCTTCACCGTAATCCACTCACGATCAATTGCTAGTCCCAGAGATCAATGCTAGCAACTCATTAGCGACAATTGTCGGACATCATCACACAATCACAACTAACTATGAAAATAACATATTAATGCAAAAGTAATCGTAGCACAACCACTTATTATAATAGTTTGAATAAGACCATAAATATAGTTCAAAGTGCGGAAATTCAGATAAATGCAGCGGAATAAACATATGACGATGCTCTCTAATCCGACCCTTGAGTGATGGCTAATCTTGATCGAAATCTAGCATAGAATCCTCCAGATCCTGTAGGCAAACCGGACCCGAGTCTTCTCCTAAACAAATATATTTGTGGTTTGTATAGTGAGTACACGGCTATCCAGCAATAATCCTTATAATGAATGCAAGGATATAAACAAGAATAGGATGGCTAATTTGCATAAACACATATTCTAGTCAAATTAATTAAAGTATTGTAAAAGCATTTGTTGAACAATTAATAAGATTCCCAAAGTAACACACATAACTCGTCTTCCAAAGCTCCTCTAAAGAACTGCACAAGTCTCGAATAACTAAAAAAAAACAACCCATCAGGTTATTAATTAACACATAAGACTACCATGTACGACCTTCCTCTCCTTCCATGACCGTGGGAACGGCCACGATAGTTTTAACCTCAGCAGAGTGTAGCACACTTTACCCATAAGCCTAGTGATACTTTTGCGTCTTAACCTGCGAGCAACTATTGGAAGTTTTGCCATCGCATAGTCGCTCCTAGCGCACGATCTACGTCTGGGGGCACGTCACCTTCGCTCCTGAGCACGACATTTGCTCGAGAGCGCAATCTCTATTTCCTCGGGCAAGCTCTAGCCCGAGATGTGGTTCTCCTATTTTCGTTCATGCTCTCCTAGGTATCTTCGTACCTGGATGCGGCAACACGAGTCCGTCTCGCGACTTGCTATGTTTATTCTCCCGGAAGATCTGATCTTACCGGATGCGGTGGTACGCTCTTCACTACCAAGAATCCAATCCCTCCTTGATGACGTTCAGCCTTAAGGAGATGATTCACCTCGCACCGGGCAGCTCTTCGCTCGGAGCGCGCGTCTGGTCCCCGCGACGAGCTCTGCGCTTGGGGACTGGATTTCCGATTTATGCTAATCTAGGTGTTCATGAGCTGCTGGTAATTCATGCCACCACAATTACTCATAGAAATGGCTTGGTCTATGAACTAATGTAAAGTTTTTTTCATTGCTGGACAAAAGTTTGAATAACTTTTACTTGTGTGGTACAGGTTCTACGATCGCTGGAACGCCATGGAAGGCTGAATGTTTTTTTGTGAGCGTAAAAGATTTAGGAACTAACAATGGATGGGTAGTGGTTCATCTAGCCTGCTCTGACATTCTGAAACATTGGATGATCTGGGTGCTTTCCTTGATGACAATACAGTTCTATTCCTGATCCGCTGGGTTTGGTGTTTCCTTGTTATGATGAGGAAGGTTTATTGCTTTTGCAATGGGTTTGAATTCTGGTTGATAGCTAATCTGCAGTGTTTTATTTGCTATATATGTTTTTGCTTAGCAAGGACATATTCATGTGTGACGATGAGGTGTCCTTGGATGTTCTTGATGCCATGCTAAAAGGGTGATATATGCATGATTATACACTTTTGTTTGGTATTTGGAAGTTTTGGAGCTACAGGTGTTCGAGGTCTAGGCTACATGACTTCTTTTTCGTGGAGGGAGGGTAAGGTTGATCGTTGACATGTGATGGACACGTACTGTTTTATTAATTTCAGGATGTCTTGCAAGTGAGCAACGCTGTATAGTTGTTAATTCTGGACCCTTCTTGACGGCGAGTCTTCAAGGCTATACATCTACAACATCATGCCTGCTCCTCCCCCTCCCAATTGCATCCCCGTTGCTCTTGCTGTAATCAGGCTCAGACCCAATAGGTTGGCGTCACCATGCGCTGCACCATTTTCCTCACCCCAAGTCCTATCCATGCCTATCCCTCCCTAGTCTGAGCTCTGGCGACTCGCGCCAGGAAAGCGCTGCTGCCTGCCCCTCCCTCTACGTTTCGACGGTTTAGTCGGAGGTGAGTGGGAGGGGTCCGGTTCCGCTCTCCCCTTCTCCTTCCTCCCTTCTTCCTCGTCCTCCCCCTTCCTTCCCTCCGCCACAGCCAGTTCTACCCTATCCATCATCGGTGGCCACGCTAGCGGTTAAGTCGACGGTGTGGAGAGGATAGACTAGGCCTTGGGGTCGACGATGGAGGTGGTTTGGTGGAGGATTAGGGTAGTTGTAGGTTTTAGTAGTTTAGATCTAGTATTCTAGGGTTTTGCCATCGGTTTCTCCGGCGGTATTTTGGTTCCTCGGTGGTCGATCTACGAAGGCGTCTTCGTCTTCTGCAGTGGCTACCGAAGGCTTGTGCTGCTCACCATTGTTGGTCTTCGTAGAGACCATGTGGAGGAGCATGGCGTGCAAAGTGGAGGCCCGGGTCATTCCTCTGCTGCTGCTCTTCTCTATGATGTCTTCCCCGACGACGAAGGTATGTGGTCTCCGGATCGATTGCATGAGGATTGCTCGGAGGTTGAGACGTTGTTTGCATCCCATCTTTGGATTCTATCGGGGTTCCCATGTTCCTTATTTCTTCCACTGTCTAGAAGAGAACCGTTGCGGCGTCGCAGCACAGGCCTTTGGTGGAACCCCAATGCTTAGAAAAAACCCAATTTGGGTATGGCTGGTGGAGCTTGTCTTTTGGCGGTTGGTTCGGCCAGGTGCGACCTCCTTCCCGGCGGTGGGCAATGTCCTAGAGCAGACTGCAGCTACAGCTGCAACTTGCAAGTAGTTCCTAGGAAGTGTAATCATTGTATTTGTCGGGGATAAAATTATGGTCCATTGCCATGGCCCACTCCCTGACGGCCCAATCGAACAGCCTCCTAGGGCTTAGCTCCCTAGAGGGCTCTATTCGGCCCATGAGCATCCTGCCGAACAGCTTCATGGCTGGTACGGTGCGTAACGGCTTAGACTTTGTGTTTGAGTCCGACTCGAACAAGAGTTCTGCGCGGCTACGTGAAGACCCGGACGTTGGTTTCCTGGATTGGAATAGAAGTCGTTATCCCCAAGAATTGGAGTTTACCTTATCTGCCGTGGGATGTATTTGGCATGGTACGAGTTCGTTACGTATTCGTAGTTAGCCCGGCCCGATTATCTTCCGGTAGGTCGGTTGTTCAACACTATATAAACCGAGCCCCTACGGCGTGTAGAGGACACGAGGTCCTTGCATACGACATCTTGTACACTCATATTCTCGCCGGGACTTGTTCATCTCGCCGGATACCACCTTGTAATCCTCTTTGACATAAAGAAAGGCTGGACGTTCATTGTTCATTGATTGCTGTTCGCTCTGTTCGGCGTGTCTCCTATCTCCTCTTCTCAAGAACCTTAGTTGACTTGAGATCGATATCTCAACCGTCGACAGTATTAGCTTTTCTTGGGTTCTTCTTGTAATCTTGCTTTGTATGAATTTGCCTTGGCCTCTATGAATGAATCTGTGTCTTCCTAAAAAAAATCCTATTCATCCCTAGGAATGAGTATGGCTCGGTCTGACCCATGGAACTGTTAGTTGAAGGGGCAGTTGAATCATATCCACTTAACCTGATGGATCCCATGGTAGTTGTTTCCCCTTCCCTAACACTAGTCTTGAGCACCATATGGTAATAGATTTGTGTGTTGTGCTATGCAACAGTGGAGTGGAGGTCATAACCGGGCCGGGGACAACACGACCTTTCCAATTTCCTCGAATCTGCCTCCACTCGTCACGCTGAGTTCTCGGCTCTACCTCCGCTGTCTCTCATCGCAACCGTTGCATAGAACTGACCATTGATCTCATTACACCAATTATACCTGAAATTCATAATTTCTTTGAGTCCATATTTCTCATATGCTTCAATGACTGCATTAAAGGTCTCATCCTCTTGCTCTACCATTTACTCTCAATCAACCCACTGCATCTAAACAATAGGTTTAATCTTGGTCAAGATCACAGTTCCGTAGAAGTCCTGCTGAAACCTGCTATGGAACCTAATGTCTAGGAACTCTTCCCTTTTATATCCTTTAGGATCTTTGTCCCTCTCCTCAAACACAACCGTTGCTGTGTTCTTGTAGTTCACAACCTTTCTTTCATAGCTTGGATCTCTGTCAGGTTTCTTCTTTGCAAGTGGTCCAATCAGAGGGTGATCATCTGTCGGCACCCGATTTACAAGATCGGATTCCACCTGCGTAAACACGTACTAGTCCCAAGGATCATGGCTAGTACACACAGATATACAGTGCCAATGATCTGACTATTACAAACGGGAACATAGTCCAGTATAAACACATACAATGGCTCGTAGGCCGCAAATTAGAGTACACGAAGATACATGCCTAATACAATATCTAGAAACTTATCTATCCTACAGGCACGAGGGCTGTAGGAACGCGCAACCCTAGTATTCATATTCTTCAACGAAAAACGCCTCCTCGACGTAGTCTGGGTCCTCCTTCTCGGAAGGCGGGCCATACTCGGATGGACCAGCTGTTGAAGTTTTGAAAAGAGAGGAGAGAAAAAGAGAGTGAGTACAAATTGTACTCGCAAGTCCGGAATTATGCAAATGTGGTTTAGCACAAGGAGAGCTTAGGATAGTTTGCAAAAATTGCAGTTATTAGCCTAGTTTTGACAAAGCAGTTTGGAAACAGTAAATCTTAACATTTTCTTTTGGGCTCTTCTCAAACGATTCTCGCCACTTGGCCTCAGTGCCATAGCGAGAACAAAATCCTTTCTCATTTTCTTTTCTCAAACCGGCTAGGTCCATTCCGCGCGACACTTTTCGGTAGGCCGTCACCCAATCCGAAATATCGCTGGTGGCACCTAGCTCAAACGAAATCCTTCTCAAATCCTTACTCATCTCAAATCCTTTGCTCACGACCCTTTTTCTAAATTGGCTTTTAAATGAAAAAGCTACCATATAATCAGTCCCTTCGCACGCTCATAACCACGAGCACGGCTATCATGACAGTTTTAACTCTGCAGAGTGGGTACGCCTTACCCTAGAGAGGCTACGCACCCAGACGGTATTTCGCCACAAGATCGCCAACCACGAGGGCCAACGACTGGGGCTCGAGGTCGTACTGTTATGGCTCAGTTCATAGGATCATAGGATGAGCAGTCCTTAGACTAGGAGAGGGTTGATATTTTACCCAGTTTTCAAAACGGTGCGCACTGCACCAACCGACAAAATATCTCTCCTAGTCGGAAGGTTTTTGGGGTAAGAGGAAAATCATTTCCTACTAAGCATCATCCTTGATGCACTATCTTTAAATCATCCTTTCCCAAACATTTCTCAACAATATTCTCCTTTCACACAAATGAATATTTCACTTCGCATAAAGACTTTTAAGCATTTGTCCTACCACAACGGAGTATTTAAATATGAGCAATCCATATTTAGCCTTAGGTTTAATCCTACCATATTTCTTACTTTTCTATTCGGCATGATATCTAAGCCTAGTAAATACGGCATTTATGATTTTTAAACTAGCATGCATATTTTCAAGTCTAGTAAATATTTTCTAAATAACCGAAAATGGCTTCACGATATGTTCAAAGGAGGACTTGCCTTGATCGGTTCCGGGGAAAACGAAGGGGACGTCGTCGATCGGGTCTTCGGGATCTTGACCTCCTAAACGCGCACACGCATATGCAAGCAATGCAACAATCATAAGAAAAATGTTTCATGCCTTGCTATTTTAAGGATAATGCAGAAATCCTATTTAGAAGAGACATTATGAAAATGGCATATGCACATGAAATGATGCAACGCCCCAGTCATGAATTAATCAATAATAATATAAGAAAAGTGCTAAAGGTCTTGCTGTTTTTAAGTAATGAAGGATGCAACAACCTCTTAATGCATTTTTATTTAATCAGAAATGCTAAGAGAATTTCCCAAGCTCACATGAAGTGATGCCACTCCTAGGTTAGCTATTTATTTAAAATGATGCTACACACATGACATGCATGTATACATAATTTTCTAGGGTCCAGAAACTAATAAAGTATTTTGCTGAATCTTTTCGGAATTTTTAGCATGCACAAGCTATTTTTATCAAATATTTTAATGCCAAGTAATGATTTAATCGGAACTATATATAAAAAATATAAAAGGAGGGGGCTTAAACGGCAACGGGCCGGCTCGGCACACGGCCCAGCAGCGACGCGCGCTCGGCACCGCCCGGGCGAGGGTCAAAGCGACCCGACAGGTGGGCCCCACCTGGCGGTGGCACCGTAGTGGCAAAACAAAGGGGAAACAGGGGAGAGGCATCCGGCGGCGGCGCGGCCAACGGCGGCGGCGGCTCCGGCCACCAGGGCTCGATTGGGCGCGCATAGAGCGAGGTGCAAGCGAGGCGGCTGCAATGGCGGTTTAAACACCCCGAGAGGTGAATATGGCAGGCGGCGCAGCGATACGCGGCGGCGATGACTAGCGGACAACGCTGCGCCGGCGAGGCGATTAACCGGCGCCCAATACCTCTGGCCGAGAATGAACAAAGATGGACGGAGATGCTACCTTCGGCTCGCCGGGACGAAAAAGATGGCAGGGCGAGGAGATCGCGGCGGCGGCGCGAAACAAAGGAAAAAGGGTAGCAATGCCCTTTTTATAGGCACGCTTCACCCGGGCGTTTTAACGCGGCGCGCGAGGTGGCAATCGCCGGTGCCAATTCCGGCCGGTGGTGTGACGGCATCGTGCTTGGATGCGGTGGTACCGAGGCGAGTTGGCCGGCGACAAGACCCGAGAGGCAGAGATGGTAGAGGGTACGGAGGAGGACGACCAATTACGTCGAGAAAGGAGTCACGAGCCTTCGGGAGAGAGACGGAATAGAGGCGGCGACCAGAGAACAGCGGAGCGAAGCAGGGGAAAAGGAGGAGGAAGGTGCTGACGACACGGGCCCACCTGTCAATGGAACCCCGCTGCGCAGCACAAGGCGGTGACCAGCTGTAGGATGGGCCGGCGCGGGGCTGGCGGCCCAACAGAGGAAAAAGGAGGGGAGTGGAGGAAAGAAAAGGGAAGGAGAGGGATTGGGCCGGTTCGGGCCGAGAGGGAATAAAACCTTTTTGAATTTTCCTGGTTTCCAAATAATTCTACTTTCAAATAGTCTCTTTAAATTCTTTAATACTTAGGAAATATTATTTTGTTTCTCCAATAATTCTTACACTTATTTTTGGTATTTTCATAATAATATTAGCAATAAACCTTAATATCAATATATCAGATTAAACCAAGAAACATATTGAATAGATTGGTCAGGCCAAGACAGTATTCAGATCTAATTCAAGATATAAACCAATAAACCGATTTAAAGGGTTAAAACTAATAGATGCAATGCTGATCGGTAAATACTTATACATGCACAAAATCCTAAACGAGGCATACGCAAGATCGATTAAACGAGACAGTCGCATATATCAGATTCAGGAAAAGACATACAAAATACATGATAATCGGCATTGCAGGATAAACACACATTACAGATCGATTGAATCGAGACAGTGCAATATACGAGAACATGTTAAAGGTCGGTAAATCCTGAGACAGTCTAACATGGTTTGTATACACGAGATCAAATTGATGCAGCCATGCATACGGGTTACAAGGAGAGAATCGATTATCCCATCGAGATAGCTCTACCTGCGAGTTGAAGCCTTTCGACGAGGTCGATCGGATTCGAGAAAGTATTTGGTGTGTTGAGTATTCTGTATCTATTCTCGAGGTCTAAGCTCCTATTTATACTATTACAATGCCGATACCGATACGACCTCTTTCACCGTGTGGCACTCCCAATCAGATCGTATCTCTTCCAAAGTTATATCTCCATCGGTTTCTTCAATATATTTCTCCTTTGCTGATGAAGCCCATTACCGATTTAGCCCAATAATTCCAACATATTGCCCTTCCTGAATATCCGATTTTATGCCAAATTTGGGTGTCAACAACCGCACCAGCCGACAAAATATCTCTCCCTAGTCGGAAGATTTTTGGGGTAAGAGGAAAAATCATTTCCTACTGAGCATCACGCTTGATGCGCTATCTTTAAATCACCCTTTCCCAAACATTTCTCAACAATATTCTTATTTCACACAAATGTTTGAATCATTCCGCATAAACGATTTTAAGCATTTATCCGACCACAACGATGATATAAATATGAGCAATTTATAGTTTAGCCTTATGTTTAATCCTACCATATTTCTTACCTTTCTATTCGGCATGATATCTAAGTCTAGGAAATACAGCTTTTGTCATTTTTAAACTAGCATGCGCGTTTTCAAGTCTAGTAAGCATTTTCTGAATAACCGAAAATGGCTTCACAATATGATCGAAGGGGGACTTGCCTTGATCGGTTCCGAGGAAAACGAATGGGACGTCGTCGATCGTGTCTTCGGGAGCTTGACCTCCTAAACGCGCACACGCATATGCAAGCAATACAACCATCATAAGAAAAATGTTTCATGCCTTGCTGTTTTAAATAATGAAGGATGCAGTAAACTCTTAATGCATTTCCTAAACGCGCACACGCTTATGCAAGCAATACAACAATCATAGGAAAAATGTTTCATGCCTTGCTGTTTTAAATAATGAAGGATGCAGTAAACTCTTAATGCATTTTTTTATTTACAATGAATATTATGAACATTTCTTAAGCCCACATGAAATAATGCACCTAAAGCTAGTTATTTAACCAACAATGGATGCTTCATGCATGACATGCATTTATATATAATTTGCCTAGGATCAGAAACCATTATAGTATTTTTCTAAATTTTTTCAGAATTTTTACCGAGCTCTAGATATTTTTAGCAACTGCTTTAAGGCACCAAAGAAAGTGATTTAAAACAGAAATTAGGGGAAATGAGATAAAAGAGAAGAGGGGGCCTTCCGGTCTTGGGCCGGCTTGGCAGAGCGGCCCAACCGGGGCACAGCTAAGCGCTGCGCGGGCGAGAGCGGGGTGGCGCATGCGGCTGACTGGCGGGGCCCTGCCCGGTCCCACCTGTCGGCGTCTCCCACAGAGGCAGAGGGGGAAAAACAGGGAAGCATCCGGCGGCGGCGACGACGCATACGGCGACAGCGACTCCGACCACCGGGGACCAATCGGGCTTACGTGGAGCAAGAGGCGAAGGAGACGAATGTAATGGCGGTTTAAACACCCCGAGAGGTGGATGTGGCAGGCGGCGCGGCGATGACTCGCGGACAACGCTACGCCGGCGAGGCGATTAACCGGCGCCCAATACCTCCGGCCGAGAATGAACAAAGATGGACGGAGATGCTACCTTCGGCTCGCCGGGACGAAGAAGATGGCAGGGCGAGGAGATCGCGGCGGCGGCGACGGCGTGGGCTCCGACTCTGCAAAAGACGTGGCGGCGGCGCGAAACAAAGGAAAAGGGTAGCAATGCCCTTTTTATAGGCACGCTTCACCCGGGCGTTTTAACGCGGCGCGCGAGGTGGCAATTGCCGGCACCAATTCCGGCCGGTGGCGTGACGGCATCGCGCTTGGATGCGGTGGTACCGAGGCGAGTTGGCCGGCTACAAGACCCGAGAGGCAGAGAGGGTAGAGGGTACGGAGGAGGACGACCAATTACGTCGAGAAAGGAGTCACGAGCCTTCGGGAGAGAGACGGAATAGAGGCGGCGACCGGAGAACAGCGGAGCGAAGCAGGGGAAAAGAAGGAGGAGGAAGGCACTGACGACGTGGGCCCACCTGTCAATGGAACCCCGCTGCGCAGCACAAGGCGGTGCCCATCGGCAGGATGGGCCGGCGCTGGGCTGGCGGCCCAACAGAGGAAAAAGGAGGGGAGTGGAGGAAAGAAAAGGGAAGGAGAGGACTTGGGCCGGCTCGGGCTGAGAGGGAATAAAACCTTTTTGAATTTTCCTGGTTTCCAAATAATTCTACTTTCAAATAGTCTCTTTAAATTCTTTAATACTTAGGAAATATTATTTTGTTTCTCCAAAACTTATTAACACCTTTTCAAATAATTCCATTTGGGATTGGCTTTATGAAAATATAATATACAAAATACTATAACTGGCCGAAAATATTTTCACCTTGGAAATTCTAAATGCACAAGTTCATTCAAGAATGATGCATGTGATGACGATGCTAAGATGCAACATAAAATAAATATTTGCGATTTTAAAATTATGCGATTTAGGAAATTAATAACGTGCCAAATTGTCATTTAAAAATTTGGGATGTTACACTACAGCTGCGCTGATCGGACATCGTCCAATGGTCATCGGACGCCGTCCGACCGTGGGGTGATTTTTCAGGGACTTAGTCTCTAGCGCGCTTCCCACTCATCAGACGCCGTCCGATGGGCCTGAAATTTTCGCCCCTTCGGACTTAGGCTCTCTCAACCCCTCTCGACGCCACACCTGGGGTCTTGGGCCACTTTTGTCAACTTTTGGACTTGGCGGGAAGTTCATATGGCTTAGGCGGAAAGTTTCACGCCGAACGAAAATATCTGGCTTTGAGACTTAGCAGCTACGAAACCCCGGACAGCTGGAAAGTTGCCACAGATGCTTCCGGACACTTTTCGAGACTTGGGCTCGAAGCAAACTACCCTCGGCCTGGCAACTCTCGAACCCTCGCAAACACTCAGAAGAGATAAGATCAGCGGACTCGGAGTGCTTAGTGGGACCCAATTGCCAGAGAGACGACCTGCACCGGCGTCTAGATCACGCCAACACGCACACAAGAAAATAGAAGAACTAGAAAATAAAGTCCTTAGTCTTGTGGCGCCAGGACACGTGTCATCAATTGCCAAAATCTCAAGGCCATGGGGTCCTTGGTCTTACAATCTCCTCATTTTTAGTGATTGATGACAACACCTGCAAATCTATCTCAAGCACATGAACAATCTACTCGAAGTAGTGGGTTAGTTGCAACAGGTATATTTCATCGAGGCAAGCACATGATACCAATTGAAACTAACAAGTCAAGCACATGATTAACAAAGGCCAATTGAAATGCACTAGCACAACGAGGCTCCCCCTAGATCAATGCACAAGATATCAATTGAAGCACACAAGAAAATACACAGGATTTGCTCCCCCTTTCACCAAGCTCTCTCCAACATGCAATTCTCTCTCCCTTGTACCAAGATTTCAAAAACTCTCCCCATTGGAAAAGTATCTCTCCCCTTTGGTCAAGCAACAAGGTAGATTTGTCAAGCAACAAGGTAGATTTGTGTTCTCTCCCCCTTTGGCATCAAGACCCAAAAAGCAATCACAATTGGACAAGCGCAAGACTGGAGATCTATTCACATTGAATCAAAAAACGGTGAGTTATTTCTATGGTGCTTTATCTAAGGATGAGTTTAATAAGATTTCCACTTTGAAAACTGCTAATTAAATTTGGAAGTCTTTACAGACTACTCATGAAGGTATCAATGATGTTAAAAATGCTAAGATTGAGTTGTTAACCCGTGAGTATAAACTTTTTGCTATGAGCCCTAGGGAAACCAATGATAATTTTTATACTCGCTTTAATGAACTTGTAAATAAGCTCACTTCTCTAGGAAAGAAGATAGAAAATTACTTAGATCTTTGGATCAAAAGGTGTGGCATGTCAAAGTAACTGCAATTACTGAATCCAAGAACTTGAGTGCTTTAAAATTGGATGCATTGCTTGGTTCCTTGAAAATATATGAGATGAATCTTAATCAAATTGACATTAATGCTCATGTACCTATTGTTCTTGCTTCTATCGACAAAAATAAATAAATAGATGCTAAAAAGGGAAAACAAAAGGATATTGATATTGATGATATGGATTTTGATGCGCTTGCTGGTCTTTCTAAAAAGGTTTCTAATGCTTTGAAAACTAAGTTTGGTAAAAGTGATCTCGTACAATGCTTTAATTGTAAAGAACTTGGCCATTATAAGAGTGATTGTCCCAAGGTAGCTAACAAAAATTCTAGTTCTTTTGAAAAGAAGTTTATAGGTTCCAAGATGAAGAAGTCACTTCAAAAAGCGTTCTTTAACTTGGTGGAGGAGCTTAATCTTTCTGATGATGAGGATGATGATGGTCCCTTAGCCACACTTGGGAAGGATGACGACATTGCGGATATTTGTCTTGTCAGAAGGGAGACATGCTTTGCATCAATGGATGAAGAAAACACCGACGACGAGGATGAGGTAAACGATTCTGACACTATGGAAGCTTTTATGTTACAAGAAAAGATTTGTGATGCCTTAATAAATAAATGTAAAAAATTGATGCTAAAAAATGAAAAATTTAATCTTATGGCTAACGAAAGTGATGAAAGTTGTGATTCATGTGCCAAATTAAAAAGAAAAATTGCTGATCTTGAGAGTGCCACTTGTGATACTTGTGAGTTTTATAAAAGTGAGAATGCCATGCTGAAATCTTATGCTTCTTCATGTGATAAGTGCACTATGTTAGAGAAAGAGATAATTTCTTTAAAGAATTCAACTGATTCATCAAATTTGGAGAAACAAATGTTTGTTTTAGCAAAAGAATTTGCATGTGAAAATCTTACCGAACTTAGGATGAAATTAATTGAACTTGAAAAACGTCCTCATGGTCTCCTATGTAATCGTTGTTCTGATCTTGCTCAACAAAACGCTTACTTGAAAACAACTTTAGAAAAGATGACAAATGGTGAGAAAAATTTAAACATGATCTTAGATACCTCTAAATACTCATTTTTTAAGGAAGGTGTAGGTTATAAAAAGGATAACAATGTTCATAAACCTATTATTAAATAAAAACCAAATTTTTTGCATGCACGTGATAATGTGATGATTGAAAGATTGAATGAAAAGAAATATCTGAGATGCTTTGGTTGTGGAAAATTTAAACATTTGAAAGTTAATTGCCATGCTAATTTGGGTCCAAAATATTGGGATAACTTTCATAATGTTGCTTGTTACAATTGTGGGAAGTATGATCATTATGCTAGAAACTACTTTTCTTTCTAAAACCATAGATTTGAGGGTAATGGAATAAAATTTTAGCAACATAAAAGTGCATATTTTGACATGAAAAAACGTAAAAATCAAAGAAAAATGATTTCTTTTAACTATCCATATGATAGCAATCAAGTCGAAAACTTTTCTCATGAAAATGGTGTCAAAATGACTTGGGTTCCCAGAAATTCATTAAAAAACGCAAAAACATTTCTCAATGTTGGGTGCCTAAACATATTGTTTCATCATAGATTAAAGGCAAAATGCTTGAAAACAAGTGGATAATTGTTTCTGGATGTTCAAGACATATGTCTAGCAATAGAAAATTGTTTTTAAGTCTATAAAAAGTGGAGAATGATTTTGTGCTATCTGGAGCTTGCTCGATTGAGAGGAGAGTTGGGTCTCATGCATTCCAACAACATCACGTAGTATAGTACTTGCATCTTGTAGTATGAGCGTTGTTTATTATCCATGATGAAAAGTTTTGCACAATTATGCTTATGCTCATGGCTGAATCGTGTGACAAAGCAACTTAGTCGAGTTTTTATTGCTATTGAAGAGTGCATTTACTATCAACCATTGGTGTCTTATGGATTTATTAAATCTGTCATGTGGAGTCTATTTATCAAAATTTAAAACTGGCTAGTACGATATTGTGTACTACTTTTGAGCATTTTGTTAATGAGCCAGATGATCATGATGAGTCCTTTGTATGACATGGAATATAGTAAAAAAAATGCAGGGCAAAAGATGTGAACTTGACTGTGTAATGTCACTTGCCAATTTAGTTAAAGAAACAATGTCAACCTTGCCATACCTGCGAAGTATAAGATGCAAGCGAAAAATACTTGCCACATAGGAAAAAAGATGCAAGCACAAAATTGCCAGACACAAAAAAAAAAAGAGAAAGAAGGATAAAAAATTCAACAAGATTTGAATTTTAAAAAAATATATGTGCATCATTGAACAGATAATTGTGAGTCTGTTATGTTCTTTGTGCTCAAATTTAGTATCTTTCTCACATTAGCATATTTTCTATATATTATATATTGACTCCATGTGTGCTTATTTACCTGTCCATGAGTTCCTAGTAAGCTTATAGTTTATATACTCAAATGTGGTAATTTTAACTTCCTATGGGGCAGTTCATGGATTTGGGAGTGTGTATGAGCTATATTGAATCTGTATTTTTCAATTGGATAATTCTCAATGCTTTATAGGTTTGCATCTCATGGCATATTTGTAGATCCTCGATGTGTGTTTTGCCAAAGGGGGAGAGTGAAAGTTGCATGGATGTGAGAGAGTGATGTGTGAGTTTTGCATTAGAGTTTATGCATTTGGCCAAAGGGAGCTGCATATGTTATGGGGGAGTGATAGTGTCGAGGGGGAGAGCATAAAAGAGATAAAAAGGAATGAAATTGAATTGAAAGGGTGTATTGTTAAATCACTCATCAAGTGGGAGATTGTTGAGTGAATATTTTGAATATTGTGTGATTTCCAATTTATTGAAATATTTTTGTGAGGATTTTTGGGATCTTTGGAGTATCTTTGAAAGGAACGATAATTTTGGATGAATATTTGGGGATGATTTATGATTTATTGGACTGACATTGGACTAACGATTTTTTGGTGAGTTTTGGATATATATGTTTTGATTTTGTAGGAAGAAGAAGAGGAAAGCAAAAAAGAAACGTGCATGGTGCATGTGCTGTGTGCTGGGCATGCATGTGGGTGTGCGTGGCTGTGTGCGCGTGGTGTGCATGTGCTTGGCTGCGTGTGTGAGTGCAGGAAGTAGCAGTGCGTGGGCCATGGCAAGCAGGGCGCAGCCAGCAGGCCCAGGCGGGAGCGCGCCACGCAGGAAGCGGCCCAAGTTGTGTTGGAGTTGAGCTCGAGACGGATTTTTCCGGCCCGAGATGAATTCTAGTTATTTTTCACTATAAAAAGGGACGAAGAGGCTCGAGATTACGTAGGTTTTTAGGGTTTCCACATGTTGATTAGAAGAGATTTTTACAGAGAAGAGAGGCAGATGGGCGAGGGGTAGCTTGCAGAAGCTGTAGCAGGGCAGTAGACGTCGGGTGAGGCGTAGCCAGGAGCTGTTGCAGAGCAAGGTAACTCAAACCAAAGCAAATATGTACTTCTTTGTAAAAGGAAATTGTTGATTTGGTCGGGGAGGAGCGCCGAACTGCATTATCAAACGTGTGCGTCTCTGATAATGTTTCTCTAATCTTGCATGAGTGTTTAAATCGTTATCTACTTTTGTCGATTGCTTCCGCTAATTAGGGGTATTTAGCGTCTACAATCCTACAATAGTTACTGTTGTTTTGTCGAGATCTAAACCAGAGGTACAGAACTATCCCCTTTTTGTGTACTTAAAGTCTTAAATCAAATTAATCCATCGTGATCCGTGCAAATCTTATGCCTCATTGAGTCATTTCTCGGTGTGTTTGGCCACTGGTGGTGCTGCTCGGTAAGCGCTAAGTAAGCAGTGCCTGCCTTGGCGCGAGGAAGGCGCCACTGCATCACCACTTTCGCCGCCTAGTGAGTGAGTGTGCTGCATCACCGCTAAGCTGCTGCCTGTTTTGGCGCGAGGAGATTCTTAGTTGTCTTCTTTTGGACAATTGGAGGTGGTGCGGTAGCAGTTTGAGCATGAAGAGTTGATAGTAGTACACATGGAGAAATACCTCGCAATTTTTATTGAAATAAGCGAATTGTCCACCGTTCTTCTTCGGATGAACTAGCCGGTGCATTCAATTTAATAATTATCATCCATGAGCTCATGAATAATTGAATAATCTAATCGCACCAATGCTAGTTGTTCAGTTGGTCTTTTAGTCCAAAAAATATTTAGTTAGTCTGGTGATCATAACAGTCGATCCACACAAAAATGTCATGCTGGCTTAGATAGTTAGATGTACCCAGCGGTGCAGTACCGTTGTTTTGGGGGGTTTCACTTGAAGGAGCATGGTGGCATACTGAAAAGGCAATTCGGCTAGCACTGAGCAGGTTGCCGCGACACCACTCGCGTTGTGACTTGTGAGCACTGGGGTACGGACGGACGGTGGATTGGGCCTCGCACACGGGGAATCAGCGGCGAGCGTGCTTGGGCCTACGACAGGAAGCGGAAATATGGGCCACCATGGGCCGGGGAGAGAGCCCGTACACTGCTCCTTGGTCGGCTTCCGGCGCCGGCGGGCTGTCCGTGCCGAAAGTCTTGGCCCGTTTGTGTCGATCGCCGCCCCATGTGGAGCCAGCGCGACGGGCTGGCGTGTTCGTTTCGCCGCGGCCAGGCGTGTGCATACGTACAAGCTGCCTATCACGACGGACATTCCTAAGAGCAAGTCCGCATCTGACTTAAGATAAAAGTAGCATTGTAGTAATAAAAATATAAGAGAGAAAAGTTAATGAATAGTGCTGAATAATGCTATAAATCCACTCTATGTTAGCGTGCCGTTGAAGATTGAACATGGTCTAAAAACAAACCTGTACTGGTGCTCAAAATCAATGACAACACCCATCCATAATTCATTTCCACTTATCCTCCAAAATCACAGTGAACGAAATGCGTCTCTACGGCAGAAAACAAGTCTCTACGGCTGAAAACAGGTTGAATAAGGGTACATGTTGCTCGTCCTATATCATAAATCGTATAAGAATTTTGGTTATTGGCGATGTGTGTACATGACATGTATAATGTCATAAAGAAATGCTACTTGATGGGGTCTCGTCCAAACGTGTTGCGTTGGCCGACGAGATATATAGCTAGGCGGCACGCTTCCCCACGCCTTCGCTTCTTCCTCACTTCCCTATGCCTCTCTTTTCTCTCTCCCCCGCACCACCGTTGCCGCCTATGGCCTTTGGGTTTGGATTCGAGGGAGGGGTACCCCAGTGCCACCTGACCTTAGAGGGAGGTCAAGCCGTCAAGGTGGTGGTGGCCCAACGATGGGGTGGGGATGGAGGAGCAACGAGACAACGACGCCTACATTGGAGCCGCGAGGAAGGTCTAAGCAAGGGTGGATACAGAAAAACAAATCGTTGGGTCGTCGGGGTAATTTTAACACTAAGAGCAAAGCTAGTAGAAGCTCTATATGGTGTTGTAAATTTGCAGCACGTATAGAGTGTCTGGTAGGTGAGGGAATCTTTTTAGAGTGTAGTGTAAAGTCTGAAAGGATGTTTGCAGCAAAGCTGTAAATTTGCAGCACGGGAATTTGCAGCAACTTTTAAAGCTGCTGCTGCTTATGCTCTAAATCACTAGTTTTAAGCTTCAAATTATAGGTTTATACATGTATATACTAATAAGGTAGCAATAGACAAGAAGGGTTTATCCGAAAGGCACCGTGGTCGCTTGACCCCGGTGCCAACACTGTAGATCCGCCCCTAGGTCTAGGGTGGTGCGGTGGCGATGGGTGGATCAACGATGGTGACTGAACTTAGGGTGGACGGGGCTGACATGGCAGCGGGAGGATGGCGGGCAGAGCGGCAAGGCGGCGATGGTGTCGCTGACCGAGGGTGGTAACGGAGGCTATGATGGTGGTGGGGAGGCACGCGAAGCGGATCTCACTGAAGAGGGTGGAAGGGAATGAGAAGGCAGAGATGAATGTGTGCAGGCAGGAAGCCAGAGGTGGAGGAAATGGGTGGGACAGAGGAAGCGGGCGTTGTCCTGTTCGCTAGGAACGGGCGTGATCCCGTCCTCTAGTTGCCTCCAATGTCGTATAGAGCAGACTCGTTTCGCCATGGTTTACTTTACAGATAGTACATAGATGGAGAGAGGATATATTCATCCACAAAATTGTTATATTGAACCTCCAAGGAGAATATTTATCATATTTAGCAACATATACATAATCAAATGTTGTGGAATCGAGCTATGGCGATCAGAGTGGGGTGAATGGGAGCCTCAGATTTTTCTCGGCTTCTTCACGCCAGAAACACCTCGCAGGCAATCCGTCGAACACACGGTGGACGTGTCTAAGGATGCACAAGGTCAAGCTTCAACCACTTTATGTTTATGACCGAAAATAAAGCTATGGTCATGTCCATGAATAGGAGAAGTATCCAAACGTTCCAAATATGATGTTCTATAAAAAACATGAAGCTTGACTCCAACAATCACCAACACAAGCCTCTCGAGCAAAGCATCGAACACTTGGTGGGCGTCTAGAACAAAAACACAGTCTATGGTCATGCTCATGGGAGAAAGATGATCAAAATGATCGTGATAGTATCCCCAAGTCCTAGCATGAAAACCGGCTCACAAAAACCTCCAAAACAAGCTAAAAAAGGTAGAAAAATCACTCCAAAAATCCCTAAAAATCACAAAAAAAAAACTCGGATCTAGGAAAGGATCATCACCATGCTAACGAAAGAAACTAACTTTCTTAAGCTTACCCATGATCCATACAAGATAGGAACAAAGAGATCGAAACTTGCCACAAACAAAGCGATCAAGAACCAAGCACAACCATCATGAATACAAGAGTAAACTTGAAAAACTTTTGGTGAATTCTATTGCTTTGGTTGAGTTATTACAAAGCCACGTCAAGTCATCAAAGCACTTGCTAGTGCACCTATACACACCCAACCTTAGTCCTTACAAGTGACAAGTGAGAGGGACATACCTTCTTCCTTCCTTATATAGACCAGGAGCTTTAGGGTATCATGATATCTCGCGAGAAATTATCGATACACTCAGATCACTCCTGGATGGTTGAGATTGATCAGTCACTCCACGCTCGTACAAAGGCAACTCAGTACACGTGACCACTCTAGGTCCACACGCTATAGATGCAGCCAGAA
Source organism: Raddia distichophylla (assembly GCA_005191435.1). NCBI lineage: Eukaryota > Viridiplantae > Streptophyta > Magnoliopsida > Poales > Poaceae > Raddia > Raddia distichophylla. Next base: position 2,472,665 of record SPJY01000102.1, read on the forward strand.
CTGACCTAGCCGTTATGTTTCCGTTGCCCTTGATCGCCTGCCGAGTCTCCAATCCTCATGCCATCATAAGTCCATCATCCACGTCATCCTTGTGATCCCCAAGTCTGAGCCCGATCGTCCCGTGTGACCTCTATGTCAATCTGGACCCTCGAACCGCTAGTTCGCGTCCCGATATGTCGACGACCACAATCCACTTGAACCTGTATCACGCGGATTAGTCCATTGAAAAACACATACTTGCCTTGATCACCTACATATTAGTCCACTAACACCATGAATCATCCATTAGACGCTTGGCAAATCAAAGCATTTGCAAAATCCCACAAAAATGCCGTTTACAAGCACTTCCCAGCACAACATCAATCTTTTTCATTTTTTATGAATTTTCTATAGCTCTGATGAAACAGTTATCAATATGAAAAAGATGTGCCTCAAAATTCTGTACATTTTATTGTGTGCAACGCTTAATTTTTTAGGCAGGGAAAGGCCCTCAAAAGCAAATATGACGAAACAGGCAGTCTGGCTGGATGTTGCCCGGTGGTGAGCGGACAATGTTCGAAGAACACCCGAGAAGCCTGTAAAATGAGCCAAAAACACTTAATCTCTTTGGACCCTGTCCGGCGTCCGGTGGACCAGAGGTTCGAAAAACCTGCACAACTCTTAGGAGCCCATGGGACAGTGTCCGATGGGCACAGAGAATCCCAAAGAACCTGCTCCACCCTCAGGATGCCTCCGGATATTGTCCGATGCCGTCGGATAGCGTCCAGTGAACTCATTTTTTTGCCTCAAAACATTCAAAACCCCATTTAAACCAAATTTTCAACCAAAATTCAACACAAGGATTCAAGTGTGTTGTCAAATACTCATCACAAACAGAAAATGACAATTACATTGGTCTCTCAAATGTTATATCACATTATAAAATAGTCAATGATAATAAATATCATAAATAATATTTATGACCATCCAATAGTCATTTTGTTAAATTTTGTGAAATTTTTCTACAAATTCGGATACATATAGGATAATGATCTTCTCATTCCCTAACATAAATTCCTTCATATTCTGATGTCGAGGAATATACTCCCCCTTGTTTATATAAGGAGAATTTTGAATTGGCGTATAGATTAAGAATGCTATGAATTTAAGAGAAAGACAATAGAAAATGGCCATGTTACTCATGTTATAAATACCTTAAAAAATAGAGAAAATTGCACTGTTGCCCCTGAACTTCCAGCGATTCTCACATAGCCCCTGAACTTGAGTTTTACTTTCTCGCCCCCCTAAACTTGTCTCTATTTGCAAGGTTACCCTAAAACTGTTAGGGCAACCGTTAAGTGTTGACGTGGCAATAACGTGGCCGTTAACCGCTGATGTGGCTGCCACATGGCAGTTGAAGGCTGACATGGCAACCCACATGGCTAGCTATTGGTAAAAAAATTTGTAAAAATTAGAAAAAAATTCAAAAAATAGAAAAAATTCATGAAAATTCAAAAAAAATCATACAAATTCGGGAAAAATTAAAAACAAAAAATCTGAAAAAATTCAAAAAAACATAAAAAAAGAATAAATTCGAAAAATCATCAAAAAATTAAAAATAAAAAATGTAGAAAAACCTAGAATTAAAAAAACTTAAAAATTTGAAAAAATACAAAAAATAGAAAAAAAATATGAACGAAGAATAGGGATGGCAACGGGGCCCCATTCCCCGGCGGGGAATTCCCCTATTAGGGGACGGGGATGGGGCCAAATCACTCCCCATGGGGATGCAAGTGGTACAAATCTAATCCCCATCGGGGATGACGGGGCCGGGGCCATTCCACCACTCCCCGTCCCCGTTACCCGTCGGGGTTTAGCACGCGCGCGCGCTCAGCCGCGCCAGTGCGTCACATACACCGGCCGCCTTCAACCTGCAACGCCGACCGCCTCACTCCTCAGCCCTTGTTGGCCACTGCTTCAGCTCGTCGTCTCCAGGCTTTAGCTCGTTGTCCTGCTCCAGGCTCTAGCTCGTCGTCCTGCTCCAGGCTCCAGCACCACACCGTTGGCCGTCCTGCTCTAGGGTCTAGCACGCCGCACTCGACGTATTAGGTGCCGGTGAACTTCACTGCTCGCCCGCCTCTTTTCTGCTCGACATATTGGCTCCCCCAGATCTGGAGTCTTGACAACCAAGGTCAAGAGCTCGATACAGCTCAAGAGCAAGAACACGAAACTCCCAGACATTAACAGAGCAGAGAGAAATGAGATGTGGGAACCGGCTCCAGACTGCCGACTGGGAAGCGTCCGCTCTCTCCAAGGTTCAAACCTCCCGGGGTTGAAGGCACCGCAAGAAAAAATCCACCGCAACCGCGCTTGGGAAGAACACCAAGAAAGAAACAGGGGCGCCCAAAGGATGACGAAACAAACCGAGCTCCCTCCCCGGCGCGGAATCGCGAGCAGGGACGCTCGCTCTGCTCCTCCAGCAATCTCTGGGCGGAGAATCTCGGGGAAGGAGAGGAGAGGAGGACTGGAGGAGGTGAAAGTGAACATCCTTGAATCTTGCCGGGTAAAAATACCCATCGGGTCCCCACATACCCGACGGGGAACGGGGATGGGCAGATTTGGTCCCGAGACCGGGGACGGGGACGGGGAGCGGGGGGAATTCGGGGGGTCGGGGACGGGGACGGGGTACCACTCCCCGCCGGGGATCAGCCCCGTTGCCATCCCTAACGAAGAACGAAGAAATTTGACAAGCAGATAGATTCAAATGTCATGATGAGCTCCACCGCCCTTGATGAAGGCGTCGATTTGCCCTGATATTTCAAAAAATGAATTCAAAATTCAAAAATTCAAATTGTCATATTTTTTTTTCCTAATTTTATGAATTTGTACGATTTTTTTGATTTGTTTTGAATTTTCCCATTTTTTTCCAGATTTTTATGATTTTTTTGAATTCTTTCGATTTTTTATATTTTTTCGAATTTTCCTTTTTTTAATTTCTTTCGAATTTTTATGAATTTTTTATCGAATCTTATGATTGTTTACTTTTTTTTTTTCATTTTTCACCAATAGCTCATCATGTGGGTTGCCATGTCAGCCTTCAGCTGCTATGTGGCATCCACGTCGGCATTTAACGGCCACGTATTTGCCACATCTGCACTTAGCGGTTGCCCTAACAGTTTTTTTTTGAAAGGCTCTGCGTTTCACGGGACACAGGTGATGTGGTTGACTCAAACAGTTGTAGTTGTCCACAGTGCAGCCCACAGCCTCGATCACGCAAGATTGGATTACCACCCCTTTCCGCTTCGGTTGACTCGAATCAGTTGATATGTCGTGCACGTGTATGCATGTTTTTTTTAGTTAATAAATTGACCCAAAAACATGTCTTTTGAAGTGTTTGGTTCGAGAGACCATCTTGTATTAGATGAGTTTGTGGTGCCCATGATGAGACGATCCCATCGAATTTGGTGAGCCATAATTGTGTTAGACCGTGCACATGGCTCCAATGGACTAATAAAATTTACCCTTAAAGTATTGTTCACTAGCTATTGCTATTTAGTATAAAACTATTTTAAAATTACTAGTACAATGCCCGTGCTCTGCCACGGACCGTAAATGGATAAAAGGAAAACATAATTCGTAGAAAAATATATAAGCATCAAGGGTGATTTACTAAAAAGACATTATATGTGAACTAACTTCAGGTCGAGAGTATGGCACATGACGTGATGCAGCTTGGATCGTTTAGGTAGGATCCAAGCATCGGAAATACTCTGTCCATCAGCCGATTTGAATCAGATGGAAAGATTATTAATGCCAAGATTTCTATTAGATGGAAAGAATATTAATGCTTCAGATTTCCATAGTGCATACTAAAAAATTTTATTCGTTATAAATAAATATTGGAGAGGCCTGGCCATTGTCGATGACCAGATAAGACTGCAATCACGAAAGGAGGTCGGCAGCAAGATCAGATGGGCAATCCTGACAAGGGTCACACCTTAACTTTCGCAAATTACCAGTAAAGCACTAATTTCCAGGGAATCTCCCACTAAGGATTCATTTAGTCCACCCTATGCTACCAGTCTGCCCAAAAAAACAGCTATTCGCTCCTATTTCATCCACTGCCAACCATACTATTGTCACCCAAGAGGCAGATACAGGTGGAACAATAAGGATTTGACGGTACTTTGTCCACATACCCCAGGGAGTGTTCGCTTGTTGTGAAAGCCATTCACCGCCTTGTCAGCCTCCTCCCTTGATGGGCAGATCAGGAAGCAGCAGCCTGCAAATATCCAGTACACCTTATATCAAGACCAAAATTAGGAGCAAGATGATAAAATTACAGGACGGCAGCCTTCTGATCCTACACTCCAGCAACAACAAAACAAAAAAATGCAAACAACCACCAGAAACACTAAACTAACAAAAATTCTTCTAACAGAAGACATACACAATTTCAATATTTGTAGCAAGGGCAATTCTAATTGAATATGCACACGAAGGAAAACATGGATTATCTATCATTGTCACATCTGACTCCACCAGGGAGAACAAGACCAAGACCAAGACAAAAGGTAGCATGTGCTTGAATGAATTATTCACAAAAAAACAGAACTAATTCAAAGAAACCGAATTGAAAGTTCAAACAACCACCACGTCCATTAGGTGCTTTATAATAGTAGAGACTATTTAAAACCCCACAAGAATGACTATAAAACATTACATCATTTGGCCAGAAATCGTCAAGCCAATATCCTCGTCGTCGTCGCCGGAGAAGCCGAGGTAGCAAGCTGACCTCCCTTCAAATCACAGTGCCGCCGCCGCTGTTCGCTAATGCAGCGCCAGGGCCGAGCTGTCGTTGCCAAGCTTCAATGAGATCGAGAAACTGCCACGACCCACCTCGCGTAAGTCTCACGCGCCGCCGCCGACCCAGATCGGTGCCAAGATTTCCAACATACCATGTAAGGTAAAACAGTCAAGATTTCAAACATACGATGTAATAATTAATTTCTTCATGGCACCAATGAAGTTCTTAATTTTTTTTAAAAAAAAAAAGAAGAGAGAAAAACATGTATAATCATATTGGTCAGCTGGTCCTATGCTAGCGAATAGCACGTACAAAAAAGACACATCTTTGTTTAGTTATTGGTTGAAAGGAAATAACACAGGCAGCCTAAATATTTGGATCCAGTTAAAATTGAGCGGCTCACCTGAAATCCCAAAAAATCAACCCAAGACCAAACATTTGCTTTTGCATCCCAGGTTGGAAATACACAGGAGAAGCACCAAAATTCAAAGTATCAGCTAAAGCTAAACTTCCCTAAACACAAATTACCAATCCAACCCCATGAATAACTCAAGAGTTTATACCCAACATTTTACATTTTACACTAGCATTGGGTCAAATCCATTTACGCAACATCATACAAAGTCATGAAACCCATGTCCTAGTAACCAACAGAATTTCAGCAAGTTAGGGACAGCAAAACGTGTAAAAATGCTGGCAAAGCCATCACAAATTAATCACAAAATGCTGTCAAGGCCATCACAAATTAATCACAAAATGTTGTCAAGGCCATCTCAGAGTTCAAGTCAAAACAAGTTGACTTCTCCAATTGCCTTGGCCCTACGCTGTCCTACTATCCAGCAAAGTAAAGGAAAACAATTAGTATGTTCTGAGCACAAAACATGAGGTTTAAACCAAGTGTGTGGTACAACATATTTTTATGATTGGTGGCCAATCCTGGTAAGACATCTATGCAAATATTATAATGGTAGATTAGCAGTCAAGCTTATAACAGAAAATTAAATAGATCCAGATCATAAAGGTACCATATGTTCAATGAAAATTCCAACATTATTGCTATCCTTTTTCCATCCTCGGAAATATTGTCTTCCGATAGGAAATTAAAAAAGAATCCCAGTAAACTGTACTCGAGTAGAAAAAATTTGTTCACTGAAAAAACAATAAACTAATTGCGAAGTATAGACTCTATAAGCGATAGTAAAACAACTATTATTATAAGCAATAAAAAAATGTTTTACTTATAACTTCAGGAGAACTTACAGAAAGCCAAATTTACCTAAAACATTCTCAGTTCTTTGATTCACGAGAATTTTGTAGCAAAGGCCATTGAAAATGATCCATGACATAACCTCCTTGTTTTGTTGTCCTGAGAATTATAGTTAGTAACTAAACTGGATCACAACAAATCGATAACACACACTAACTAATATGCTATTCATACAGAAAGGATTCAAGGTTCTTAGGAGCAAATTAGTAGATTAAGCCAAATGTTTGATCAAGTCAAATGTTTGATCAAGTCAGCAACTTCCTATCTTTTTGTGCCCTGAGGTGTGACAACATCGGTGGGTTCCAGTAGTTAGCATGGACACATGAAAAAGAGGGAACTTATAAGCAAGATTATACCATTTTATCAAAACTAAATAAGATCAATAAAATAAAATGGAAAGATAATGCACATCCCCATAAAGAATGAACAAGGTTACCTAACCATTCAGCATTGTGAACAAATCCATACCACTTGCAAGAGATTATGGGATGTGTTTTGTTAAGGACTCATTGTGAAAGCAAAATACATATGAGAACATCTAGCATCCAAAGAGCAGTGGTTGAATCAGATAACTCTTAAGTACACGAGATCAATAAAAAGACCATTGGGTCTACCTGAAATTGTTTACGCCAAGAGGCTTACCTCACCGGGTCATATAATTTTTTGAATCAACAGAACATTTAATACGATCCTAAGCCTAAACTAACCATAATAAGGCCCTCTTCGCCTTATTTTATTTACTTATTACTTATTTGCTTGCAAGTAAAAAATAAGATAAGTAGATAAGTTAAAAAGATAAGTTGAAATTAAGAAGAGGCCTAAGAATCAGATATAATGCACAACAGCACAACCCGAATGCTTTCATCTTTAAGATAGGAAATGGCAAACTCCAATTTCCTTGATTTTATCAACTGTTTCCAAGATATTTTAACAGAAGATATGAGTGCGTGATAAGTTTCCAATTGCTCCAAGGGCCAATACACACTTCTTTCTTATAATATTTAAGGGACATCCCTGTTTTTCTTCTGAATAAATAAAAAAAACAAATGGAAGCCATTGCATTATTGGTTCCATACAATCTCCTTTGTTCCTAAATTCCTCTTTTTTCAAATGCACTTTTTCTAGTGCGAAAGTGTGTGGTTACAAAAGCATTCCTTGATATTCTTGAATGCAACGAACAAGAAATAAAATATTTTTTATCCTATATCGGAATATTAGGTGGCTATAATTAACGGTGATACCTGATTAGCTTTTCGTGGCGCTAACATGAAAGGGGGATCTAACTCATGACTCAAAGTTTACTAATTCACCACCAATAAAAAAACCAAACCCTTTCTCCCCAAAACTCTTCACCATCTTTTGCACGACACTCTCTCAGGCTATCCCTTAGCTCACTGTACACACCTCTGGCATCATGCTGCCATGATACTCCGGTTTATTGGCCTGTCAGGGATACTACAGCCTTGTATAGAATCTAGCAAAACAAATGTACTCCACTTGCAGCTACACAAAGATCAGGCGATTTCAAGGTCAAGTTCCTACCGACGAAGAGTACCTTCCGAAGCATTTCTTCCGTGGTAGGCTTGTCCTCGTGATGCAGGCTGATGAAGTAGGACTGAAGCTTATTGGCAGCCTCCATGAAATCCATCGCGTGCCTCTCCACATCAACCATTGAACATGGAATCAACAAGAGAACACAGTTGTCATCTCCAATTTCGCACTGCTAAGCAGCAATACAAAAAAAATGTAGATTGCGCTAACCCTATCACCATAGATGTAATCGACATGGAACCAATGAGGCTAATCACAACGCAGTCCCTCGTGAGCTTGCAAGAACGAGGAAGAAAGGGGACGGCCACCAGGTGGGGGCACCGTGAATCTTCGCCGGCGGGAGCGACCGCGCGGATTAGAGAGCGGAGGCCGGAGGGGGAGGAGACGGCGGAGAGGAGGCTAGCCGTGTACTCTGGTGGAAGGACTGGAGGGAGCGGTCGATGGCCTGCAGCTCGCGCACAGGGAGGCAGGGGAGCAGCGCCGCCTCAAGCGCGGCGACGCACGCCAGCATCTCCTAGGAGCAGTGCCGCCTCAAGCGCGGCGACGCACGCCAACATCTCCTCGTGCACGAGGCCCGCGGGAGTCTCCTGCTGCTGCGCCGGCAGCGTCGGCGTCGACGGCAGAGGGCGTGCGCGGCACCGGTGAGGCCCTCGTCGGTGACCCCGCCGTTGGTGTGGGTCTGGTCAAACTCGGCCGCGGCGGATGTGGGGGAGGCAGAGAGAGGGAGGGCGGCGGAGGGAGAGAGGAGGAGGGGGACGACGGCGAGTGGGGAAGAGGGAGGGGGTGCGGCGGCGGGGGCAGCGGGAGTGAGGGAGGGGCGGTGGAGGGAGAGAGGGGGCGTCGGTTTGGGTCAGGGACGAGGGAAGGAAAAAAATTTATTTTTTAACCTTTTTTAAAAAATTATTTTAATTTTAATCCCCGGGCTGAAGAATTTGCAAATCTAACCCTTCTGGCCGCGCCACCCCGCCTGGCGCGGCAAATTCATGCTGCCACCCCGCCTGACGCTGGCGGCCCCGACGGGCCACCGATAGAATGACAAGTGGGGCGGTCTTGCCGCGCCATCCCGCTTGGCGCGGCAGCATGTAATTGCCGCGCCATCCCGCTTGGTGTGGCAGCATGAATTTGCAGCGCCGGGCGGCTTGGCGCGGCCAAAAGGGTTAGATTTGAAAAAACTTTTGACCCGGGGTTAAAAATAAAATATCTATTTCAAAATGGTTAAAAATAAAAAATTATTCCGAGGGAAGGGGCGGTTTTACGGGGGTGGACGAGGACGGGGAGTTACTTGCGAATCGCGATCCGCAATCACAGGACAGAATGGATCGTGATACTGGCCAGCGAGTAGATCGGACGGTGCAAAGCAAATTGCAACACGCGAGATGGACGTTCCGGATTATAAGTTGGGACTACCACCACGACCACAAGGTACGTCAAGATAGTAGAGATAATGTAGTTAGGTCATCTACAATGCAAGTGGTTAGAGATGTTTTTGTTGAAAAAACTAGTTTTGCCCACATAGAACAACACAAGTGCTTATAGTAGCCTGTAAAAAAATACTAGAAGCAATATCTAAGGGTCTTGTATGTTGATGTCCAACGGGTGAAACACAAAGAAATTGGACCCGTCGGGTCCTCTTTTCCGGGTGGGGATTGGGATAAGAACAAAATGTTGAAAATAATGTATTGAAGAATTTGTATATATTATTGTTTTATATGACATGATTTGTTTAGGAAATGACTTGGAAATAAGAGTTACCCAATGTGATGCTCTTTACTATATACTAGATGTAGGGTATAAAATATCATCGTGCCATGGTTTTTTATGGTTAACAGCAAAATCAATGTGAACCAGTTTAGAAAAATCACAATGTGAACTAGCACTATTTTCAAAACTAGACTCAAATTCAAAATACCTGAAAAAAACCTAAAAAACAATGTTACTATATTCAGCACAATTGGCGTGAAAATATTTTGAAGAAAGGAATTTTTTAGGGACATATCTGGCCAGTCCCATTTGAGCGTGTGGTGAACTGGTGATTCGTCGAGCACCTTACTGGGGCGTGTTCGTACACAACACAGCGGTTTCCTTTAAAAAACATGGCTTGTGGAGAAAAACTGCTGAGGATTTGCAAGAAACCGAGCCAAATTCATTAGCAGAATTTAAAATTTTAAATATAAATTTGTTCGGTTTTTGTTGGTTTTCGAGAGCGTCGGTGAAAACCGAAACAGCTGGGAATCAGTTTTTGGTGGCTGCACGCCTGCACGGTTTTGAATCCTAACTAAAAATACATGCGCTCCTGGAGCTCGCCGTACGCAGGGTCGCACCGCTTTGCTTTTGAAAATTAATGTGCGCGTTAGGTAGATGTGGATATCGAGAGGTATACCCTTATAGCTGCTTGCATTAGATGTTTTTTTTTTTTGAGAGAAAGGCAGGAGAACTGCCTGCTTTGTATTTAAGTAGGAGAAAAGTTACAAAATTCGGGGGAAAAGAAGCCCTCCCCCGTTAGGCGACAGTACTGACTAATTGATTACAAAATTGGCCCCTGCGGCCATCCATAGCCGCAGGTCGTCGACGAGGTTTTGAAGGACGACGGCACGAGGTCGTTCAGTCGAGCGAAAAATTCTGTTGTTCCGTTCCAGCCAAAGGTGCCAAATGATTCCTGCACACAGAGATAATGCGCCGCTAGTGGGGTTTTGTTGAAGGATATCAGCATCCCACCACGCAGGGAGGCTGGAGGCACAATTCCAAGTAGTCGGATCAAGAATTGTGAAGCCCGTTAGCTTAGCAAGATGCAACCAGATGAAGCTGCTGAATTCACACTGTAAGAATAGGTGCCCCGGGGTCTCGAGGTTACGGAGACAGAGCTGGCAGAAGTAGTCGTTCGGGCAGTGCCGTCGTTGTAGGAAGTCAGCCGTGGAGACACGCTGTAACAACAGCAACCAAAGGAAGAATCTGCATTTTGATGGTGCCCAAATTTTCCAGATGGCCTGGGACGTCGGCGATGGGCGGCGTCCTACGAATTGGAGGCGGTAGGCAGACCTGACCGAGAAGGACCCGTCTGTGGTGAAACGCCATATCCACTGATCAGGCTCGCCATCTGCAAGGGTTGTGCGAGACAGGCTCTGAAGCAGAGAGATGAGCTCAGGGACCAATTGAGGGGAGAGCCCACGATGCAGATCCAACATACGCTCACCACTTCACCTGCCCTCTCTTTAGGTTTCCCCGGCCCGCCCCGTACACGCCGTAGAGGGGGCCCTTCCACATATCGGTACCGGCCCGGGGCGTTCCCCTTTTAAGCCATTCGGTCTCAGAGACGCACCTACCCTTTAGGGAAGATTGCAAGCCTCCCCTAGGGCAACAGTGACGAAACGTAACCGGACATCCCACGAGCAAGCGGTTATTGGGTTTCGTAGTGTACTAAGCCAGGGCCGAAGGCACAAGTGGCTGTACGGTAAGGTTTGGTCTAGCAATACACAAGCTTAAGTCCTTATTAGAGTAGACCGTCTCATCTCCACCACAATCCCGAAAACATCTCTGTCGGATCTCCCCTAAATCATCTACACAAGTTTTATTTTTTAGGTTTAACCAAAAATACCATCGCGAAGCATACGCCTCACCAAGGCTCAATTTATAGTAAATCCCAAATGCAGTCCTACACATCTAGTCAAGGATAGGCTAGGAAAAATACAACAGGTTCGCAAAGGTGGCTAAAACATATTAATATATTATTAACATGTCTAGGTACTCACGCCTAATGTACATGCATGCAGATAATTCAGAAAATAAACAACAGTAAATTATATTTAAAACTAGGAGAGAACATGTAACTATGCTTGCCTTCAAAAAGTTCCGCACTTTGCGGGTCCCACACCGGTTCCGGGCAGCACTCCGAACAACAGTCGCACCCACCATCTAATCAGAAATCAACCAAAATAATACAACAGCAACATCAATGCAGAGAAAATAATTATTAAACATACATAAAAATTCTAGGATTTAAATGTAATTTTTAGGCTCTAAAATCAACTAATTTGGATTTACGGAGCTTCCTAAACAATTCGGGGGAAGTTTCGGGCTAAATAGGAAATTTCAGAAAAAAGAAAAACCCATTTAACCCCTGGCATGCCACGTGCCAGTGGGGGCTTGGCTACGGGTGATGTGGCTTGACACTGGTCTGACATGTGTCACACCACGTGGCTCCTAGCTGACGCGGCTCTGACGTGCCCACCGGTCAGTGGCTGCGGCGTGACTTTCGTGCGTGCGCGTGGCACGTGGTGCCACGCGTCACACGTGAGGCGTCAGACGAAGTGGCTGCCTCTGACAAGCGGGGCCCACGGCTTGGCCGGGCCCGCTTGTTAGCGACCGTGGCTGGATCTAGCACGGGGTGAACAAAAATGGCGCCGGCGTTAGCGGCGGATCCCACGGGACACGCGTCGTATTCCTATTGAACGACGGCGGTGGTGCGGTCGGAGACACCGGCAGTGGCGGGACCCACGGGCACGTGTCACGGCGGGATTGGGCGAGGGCGGTGGCGCTGTTGGAGACCAACGCGGCAGGTGGGCCCCACTGGGACGCGTGTCGGGGCGGGATTTGCGGCATCGCCGGCGTGCCTGTGCGGACGCGTTTTGTGGGTCCTGGCCGGGACGCGCGTCACGCGGCGTATGTCCCGGCGCGTGTGCCGCGCGCGCGGTGCGGTGGGCGGTGGCGCTGGTGCGACGTGGCAGCGTCGGATTCGCCCCGAATATTCCGCCGGTGGCGCGGACGCCGAGGATCGCCGGCGGCCGTGGATCTCTCTAACTACGGTGAGCTCTACAGGGTGAAAAACAACACCAAATTGGGCAATCCGCATATGCATTTTGACCGTCTCGACAAGATCTATCCATTTTATTGATCACCCGCAATTGACACGATTGATTTAAGCGCTTTTGGGAGTGACTTCATGTCAGTCGCATAGCATTGTAATTTTTTTTTTCTGTATTGGAAAAGTTTCAATCTCTCATAAGTAAAGGATCCATGCAAAGTTTGAGAAACAAACGAAATAAATTGAGGGGATTTAAATACTGTGCGTATTGTATGCCATACCATTGGACTGACAATTTTCACTAATATACAATCCAATTTTAAGGTCGAGGAGTAGGATATGTTCAATTAATCACATAAGATCGACTGCCTACCAGTCGACTGAAATCGAGGAAAGATTTCAACCAGCGCTGGTATTACCATCTTCTTTGCTATGGCTGCTCCGCCTGCCTCCGTCGACCACCCTCCACAGTTGCCGATGCCCGTTGCCCTCGCCGCCCCACTACTCCATCTATATCCTTCCGCTGCCCACTTTGACTCCTGCCGCCCGCGTCGATCGACCCGTCGTCGGACCCCCAGCCACCTTCTCCGATGTCGCCTTCGGTGCCTCGCCGTCCTCACCACCATCCCATCGCCATCGCCGGTCTGCCGCCTCCCCAGCCCGGCGGCCCTCCTCTTAGCCCGAGGACCATAGGGTACCCCTTCCTCGAACCCCCAAACTTGAAAGCAAGCAGTGGCAGCTATCTGCTCGTATTGTGGAAGCTTAGAAGCGAGGGAAGAGGAGAGGAAAAAACGAGACGGAGCATTGAAATGCGATTCGATGGCTATCACTCGCAGGCTAAGATGCTCATCGATTTCAAGCAACTCAGATAGAGGAAAATATTGACAGTTTAATATGGGAGAGACTATACAACGGGATCCCGTCGGTTGCCTGTTGAACGGGAGCGCAAAACGACAAAAGTACGTGCTTTCCGCCGATTGTGATACACGGCACTTGCCTGGTGCGCTGTACTGCTACATTATATACTTGAGTCAGTATGTTTCATACACTATGTATTCCTTTTATTTTTCTTTCTAGTACGTGCTAGTATCATACATGCAAGTATGAGTTGTATACATCCGAATGTATCATATATGCAAGTATCATTTGAATTCAAATACGTGTTATATGTACGTCCAAAAAAACATGTATCATAACAAAAGTATCATGCAAAGTATCATCTAAAATCTATTAAAAAAACAGATAGCAGAGCAAAAAGTATCATATGAAATCCATTCATTCTATTAAAAAAACAGATAGCAGAGCAAAAAGTATCATATGAAATCCATTCATGGTATCACTGAGGTATCGAAAAAAAGTATTGTAAGGGACGAAAGTATCGGGTCTGGGTGTAGAGTATCAGTTGTATCAGTTTGGACTATCGAGTTTCATTGTATCATCGAGATATCGGAAAAATGTATGAAAATGTATCATAAGGGATCATATATCACAAACAACGTATCGGGTCTGGTTGACGAGTATCGGTGTATCAGGTTGGTGGTATCGTTAAATTTGAATTATAGGGCCTGGGTGCCGTATCAGAAGTAACATCGAGTATCGGGTCAAAAAAAATTAGGTATCATATCAAAAGTATCATCGAGTATCGGCTCAAAAAAATCAGGTATTAGATTAGTAGTATCAAAGTTGTAGTATCAGGTATTCAGTTGGAGTGTTATGTATGCAGTATCAAAGTTGTAGTATCAGGTATTTCGTATCATGTATCAAAGTTATAGTATCAAAGTTGGAGTGTCATGTATGCAGTATCAAAGTTGTAGTATCAAGTATGTAGTATCATGTATCAAAGTTGGAATGTCATGCATGCAGTGTTAAAGTTGGAGTATCAGGTATGTAGTATCGTGTATCAAAGTTATAGTATCAAAGCATGTCCTGTTCTCTACAAAAACAGTTGGAGTATCATGCATGCAGTATTAGGTATGTAGTATCATGTATGAAGGTTATAGTATCAAAGCATGTCCTGTTCTCTACAAAAACAGTTAGAGCATTATGCATGCAGTATCAAAGTTTGTAGTATCAGGTATGTTGTACCATGTATCAAAATTCTAGTATTAAAGTTGGAAAATTGGAGTATCAAAAGCATATCCTATTCTCCCACAAAAACAGTTGGAGTATCTGTGGTATCAGGTTGTTGGTATCGTCGAGTTTCGGTATCGAAAAAAGGTATCATAAGAGTATCATATATCACAACCAAAAAAGACATTAGTATCCGATATCAAGTTGGTGGTATCGTCAAGTTTCAGTATTAGAAAAAGGTATCATAAGGGTATCATATATCACAAGATAAAAAAAATCGGTATCGGTGGTATCGGGTTGGTGGTATTGTTGAGTTTTATCATCAGTGAGGTATCGGAAAAAAGTATCATATATCACAAACAAAAAAGTATCGGTCTGGCTGTCGAGTATCGGTGGTATCATGTTGGTGGAATCGTCGAGTTTTATGGTATCTTCGATGTGTCAAAAAAGATATCATATAATACAAACAAAAAAGTATCGGGCATCGAGTATCAGTGGTATCAGGTTGGTGACATCATTGAGTTTCATGGTATCATTGAGGTATCCTGGTAAAAAAAAATCAAGTATCGGATCATAAGTATCATTGAGTGTCTGGTCTGAAAATCAAGTATCGAATCAAAAGTATCGTCGAGTATCGAGCAAAAAGAATATCGGGTTTGGCATCAGGTCGGGTGTATTATGTCATGGTATCAGATCGAGAGTAGCATGTCGGAGTATCGGGTCGAGAGTATCAACTAAATACATGCCATCAGGCCGTGTATTGGGTATCACCGAGCATCGTATCGAGTATCATTGGAATTTAATAGAAAAGCTATATCTTGATTTTAGATGAACTACAAATTTTATATAAAATTCTCACATAAATCAAGAAAAAGTAAAAGATCTATGCTGCTGATTTTCAACGGTGGGACCAAATTATAACGGCCTAGATCAATCAAAAATTCTCACATAAATCAAAAGAAGGTAAAAGATCTAAATTCAGATTAAATATTAAAGCTGATATAATATATTAGAGATAAGCTCTAAATTCGATCTGATATATCAGAGATAGATAATGAGTTAGAGATAAATTCTATATGCCGAAACAAATCTAGCTTGCGTGGGCCACCTCGCTCGTTATACAAATTATAGGGTTAGCAAGAGCACAACAGACCATAGACATTTGTTTCAGAATATATGCCATCAATTTATTTTTGCATGATGCATGCAGCAAGAAGCAACATGAACATATTACTCTCATCTTCAATCAATCAAAGAATATGTAGATCAACCAAACCCAATTACCTAAACCGGGCCAGTCACTTGACAATCCAAGAAACGCTACCATGATACCACAAGTAAAAGGACGGATGTCATGCAATGCATGGATCCAATCGAAGCGGCGAGCACTAGCATTTCTCTGAACCTGGTCAGGGAAGAGCAGACGGAACATCCTGTTTAGTAGCAGCGACCAGCGGCCGATCGACCATGATCGATTTCCATTACGGCATATCTACTTAATTATTTGATTAGACTACCAGATTCCTATGAACCGAACCGAATACCAAAAACCGATTAAATTGACCTGTTCAATTTTGGTTATTTTGATTCGGTTTTTCAGTTTGGGACTTTATCGCACAGCCCTACCGTGGGTTGGCCACCCAGAAACGTCTCGCTGCAGACGGCACACGATGCTGCTAAAACATTGCTACAATGACCTGACTGGCGAAGTGGCGAAGCCTGTAGAGAGATGGCAAGCAAGCATCCTAATTAAGCAACAAGTGTCCGTAGAATCCACGCTTTTCCGTCGAAAAAAACAAGAAACCTCATCACCATTTGCAAATGCCAAGCATTGTATGCGTGCATATCTTATCCTGGGCAGGGCAACCTTTGTTGAGTGCGTTTTCTGCATGTGTAGATGTAGAGGTGGCGAAGAAGATTCGTGTATACCTCCCAAGTCGATTCAAACTGGTTTGCCATGGCGAGTACAATCTCTCCAGGCTCGAGCTGGGACTTTAGCTTCAGCTTCAGAGAAGTTTCCGGTAGAAAAAAGAAACAGTGAGATTTTCTTTTATGACTTCTCAAGCTGATCGTCCATAATACTTGGCGCCGTTCTCTCTCACAGCATGTTTCGATAGATTTTTTTTCCTACACTATCAATCTATCTATCTATTATCTATCTATCTATCTATCTATCTATCTATCTATCTACTATCTATATAAAGCAGAGTTAAACGGAGCCACCACATTAATCCTAAAATCCTAGAAATTCCCACGTTAATCGAAAAATAGTAGAAATTCTCACATTAATCATAGAAAAAGAAAAAATCTACATCGTTGAATATGGATATTATTATGTAAATCTAGCGGTCAATATTAACCCTCTATAACAAACTACTAAAGCTGATCTATAAATTAGAGATAAACTCTAAATTTAATCTGATATATTATCTATATCTTAACACAAATCTAGCCGCATAAATGCGTGGGTCACCTTGCTCGTTTTATTTAAACCAAAGTGCTTAGAATAATTAATAATATTTTTGAAAATTTTATATAATTTTTTTTTCGAAGAAAAGGCGAGTTGCCTTATTCATTTAATAGTAGAGGGAAAAGGGGATACAAAGTTTAAAGAAATACACCAAAATTTGAACAACAAAGCGACAAGACGAAGGTCTCGTCGTGTACCCACCTAGAAACAACAGTATCAATGGTGCACACTAAGACAGAAATTCAAGAATAGAGGTTACTACATCGGCTGGCCAAAGGCATTGCCCTGAAGATTCGGTTGTTCCTCTCGATCCAAATATGCCAACAAACAAGGATTAGGACGCCGTCATCATTCCGCCTAGCAGACAGACCTCCACCCAAAGAATCCCACCAATCACCTATAGAGGGGAACGACGCGGCCAACATATCTGTGGTAGATAAGTAGGGCTGCATAAGATGCCAAATCTGTCTCGCAAAAGGGCATTCAAGGAGCAAGTGCCGATGTGACTCCGGAAATGCGTCGCAAAGAACACAAAGTTGGCTACAAGGCACCCCTCGTTGTATCAAACGGTCTGCCGTCATCAGTCTATTTTGGATTGCAACCCAGAAGAAGAAGCGACACTTTGGTTGCACCTTCGCTCTCCATATCCGTCTATAGTCATGGTCCCCGAATGACCCTGTGAACTGAATTTTGTAGGCCGACTTTGCATTGTAGATCCTGTCACCTGTCAATTTCCAGATGACCCTGTCTTGCTCATTTGGATCCAAAATCACACCCTGAACTAGCGTCCATAAGCGAACAAACTCTCGGATTTGAGGTGTAGAGGAGATCCTTCTGAGAGGTGCCATCCAAGATCCATTGAAGATGGCCTCGCGCACATTAAGCTTTACTCCCTTTGCTAAAATGTTGCAAAGCGGCGCTAGATCCTTTGGTGTTTGGCCATTTATCCAGTTAGATGACCGAAAATTTGCTTTTGTGCCATCCCCTAGAACAAAATGGGTACACGCCTGAAAGAGTGCATAATCCGCTGGCAACATATTTAAATTTAGGCCACGCCATGGTTTGGCGTCCGTGGTCCACTCATGCCAGAGCCACCTTAGTCTTAAGGCTCTTCCAAAGCGGTCAAGATCAATTACTCCTAACCCTCCCATTTCTTTTGGCATGCAAACTTTAGCCCAGCTCACCAGGCAGTGTCCCCCATGACAATCTTGCACCCCTTTCCATAGAAAAGCACGCCTGATCCTGTCGATTCGCTTCGTTGCCCATTTTTCAAGTTTGAAAATCATTAAATGGTAAACCAACATGGAGGAGAGGACCGAATTGATGAGCACCAGACGGCCTGCTTTCGAAAGATGCAAGGCCTTCCACTTTCCTAATTTGTTCCTGACCTTCTCGATGAGCGGAAGGACATCCGCCTTCTTAAGTTTGGTAGGCCTCAGAGGTAAACCTAGATAAGTACAAGGGAAGTTCCGCACTTGCGCGGGGATTTCTTGCGGGATCCACATATGCATCTGGTCCGTGCACCTAATAGGATAAATCTCACTCTTGGACCAATTGACTGACATTCCTGAGGCGCCATGAAAGATGTTTAGAATGGCACGAAGCACCTGCACCTCTCCCCTAATTGGCCTTAGAAGAGCCATGACGTCGTCCGCATAAAGGGAAATACGTAGTCTGGACACATTGTGTGGAATTGTTTGAAACAAACCACGTTGCTCAGCCAGCTGCATTAGCCTGGAAAGCGGCTCCATGGCAATGATGAAGAGAAGGGGCGATAACGGATCTCCCTGCCGCAGCCCGCGTCTATATCCAAAAGCTCTACCAGGGCAGCCATTGAGGATAATCTGTGAAGAAGAGGACCCTAGAATGATAGATACCAAATCTCTCCATCTTTGCCCAAAACCAAACTGCTGGAGGACTTCTAAAAGAAACTCCCAGCTAATAGAGTCAAAAGCTTTCTGTACGTCAAGCTTGACCAACAACGCAGGTATCTTTTTCCTATGGAGGTTTGTAACACATTCCTTTACCCAGAGGAAGTTATCCTGGATGGAGCGTCCCTTGACGAAGGCAGACTGATTTGGGAAAATCAGTTCGGGAAGGCTCAAGGATAGCCTATTCGCCAAGAGTTTTGAAAAAATCTTCCCTACACTGTGGATAAGACTGATTGGCCTGAAAGAGTTGGCAGAATGGGGGCCTTGTCCCTTCGGGATTAGGGCAATGTGTGCATTGTTTAGCCCACTGAATCCGTTCGCATTGCCTGTCCACAGCTCCTGAAGCGCCGCAACAAGGTCCACCTTTATGATTTTTCAATTTAAATTTCATTTGAATGAATTTCAAACAGTTTGATCCCACGATTTTGCTAGCCGGCCACCCGCGGAGTCCTTTACCGGCGGTTTTGCAAACCTAGACTGCAACTGTATGGCTTCACTTGCTAGAGCTAGCAGAACAGAAAAAATGGGTAATTAAAAAAATGGCTTTTCTCTTTCGGTTTTTTTGGTTTTGAGTTGCAAATCATGCCGTCTCTATTACATTCTTGCGTGGATCATGTGCTCTTAAATGTCTGACCAAGTGGCAAGTGGAGAACTTCGAATTCATCAGACACGACGTTTACCGTGTTCACGATCGGATCAGCTAATGGCAATGAAGAGATAGGCATAAAGCTAATTTTGGTGGTGTCCTTTCAAGAATCTTGCCATCACCGAGTAATCATAATCTGTCCAGTTTACACTGTATAATTCGCAAGCTCAGCTGGGCACGAGACGGGAGAGCATCTCTCTGTAGCAAATGAAATCATGCCCACCTCCTTTATTCGCAAGCATACATCAGGCATTAAGGCCCAAATTTTTTTCCCCCAACCTGTCCTGCAAATGACATCTGTTTTTTGTTCCATGAGTACATTAGTACATACTTGCTCCTAAATACACCAGAATTTTTCTTGAGCACTTTTATGGATGAATTGGCAAGTATATAGCAATGTTCAAAATGGTTAAACTTATTTGTCTACAAAATTATTTATTTTAGTCTTTTTTCATTAATGAAACCATCTCGAAAGACTCCCAATAATGGCATAAACGAAGTGGATCAACTTAAAAAATATAATGAAGTTCAACTTAACATTTAACTCAATTTATCTCAGCTAACTTACTTATGGAGTTCATCCACTCCGAACATGCTCATTACCGATCTAAACCATCCACTCAGATTCTCCCAAAAAAAATATAGCTATGTTGCAGAACTATCATATTAACTTCTTGCTGAATAATGTGATTGGCACGATTGTACATTGGCCCTGAACATCTAACTACGTAGAAGCTAGAACCTTGTTATCTACTATATATAAAAATCAGAGTTAAACGGAGCGACCACGTTAATCCTAAAATCCTAGAAATTCCCATGTTAATCGAAAAATAGTAGAAATTCTCAAGTTAATCATAGAAAAAAAATCTACATCGTTGAATATGGATACTATTATGTAAATCTAACGGTCAACATTGAAAAGATTAAAAAGATAACTACTAAGCATGATCTAATATATTAGAGATAAACTCTAAATCTAATCTGATATATTGGACCGTAATAACTTCGTATAGCATACATTATACGAAGTTATACGAATAACGGCCTAGATCAATCAAAAATTCTCACATAAATCAAAAGAAGGTAAAAGATCTAAATTCAGATTAAATATTAAAGCTGATATAATATATTAGAGATAAGCTCTAAATTCGATCTGATATATCAGAGATAGATAATGAGTTAGAGATAAATTCTATATGCCGAAACAAATCTAGCTTGCGTGGGCCACCTCGCTCGTTATACAAATTATAGGGTTAGCAAGAGCACAACAGACCATAGACATTTGTTTCAGAATATATGCCATCAATTTATTTTTGCATGATGCATGCAGCAAGAAGCAACATGAACATATTACTCTCATCTTCAATCAATCAAAGAATATGTAGATCAACCAAACCCAATTACCTAAACCGGGCCAGTCACTTGACAATCCAAGAAACGCTACCATGATACCACAAGTAAAAGGACGGATGTCATGCAATGCATGGATCCAATCGAAGCGGCGAGCACTAGCATTTCTCTGAACCTGGTCAGGGAAGAGCAGACGGAACATCCTGTTTAGTAGCAGCGACCAGCGGCCGATCGACCATGATCGATTTCCATTACGGCATATCTACTTAATTATTTGATTAGACTACCAGATTCCTATGAACCGAACCGAATACCAAAAACCGATTAAATTGACCTGTTCAATTTTGGTTATTTTGATTCGGTTTTTCAGTTTGGGACTTTATCGCACAGCCCTACCGTGGGTTGGCCACCCAGAAACGTCTCGCTGCAGACGGCACACGATGCTGCTAAAACATTGCTACAATGACCTGACTGGCGAAGTGGCGAAGCCTGTAGAGAGATGGCAAGCAAGCATCCTAATTAAGCAACAAGTGTCCGTAGAATCCACGCTTTTCCGTCGAAAAAAACAAGAAACCTCATCACCATTTGCAAATGCCAAGCATTGTATGCGTGCATATCTTATCCTGGGCAGGGCAACCTTTGTTGAGTGCGTTTTCTGCATGTGTAGAGGTATAGGTGGCGAAGAATTAAGATTCGTGTATACCTCCCAAGTCGATTCAAACTGGTTTGCCATGGCGAGTACAATCTCTCCAGGCTCGAGCTGGGACTTTAGCTTCAGCTTCAGAGAAGTTTCCGGTAGAAAAAAGAAACAGTGAGATTTTCTTTTATGACTTCTCAAGCTGATCGTCCATAATACTTGGCGCCGTTCTCTCTCACAGCATGTTTCGATAGATTTTTTTTCCTACACTATCAATCTATCTATCTATTATCTATCTATCTATCTATCTATCTATCTATCTATCTATCTATCTATCTATCTATCTATCGGGGGAGGGTCTATGACGTCGGCCTAGGCGAGCCAGACGTCATAGATAGCCCTTTGACGTCGGCTAGGTGGTGGGCCGACGACAAAGCCAATACCTGTGACGTCGGCCTCATTTGTGCCGACGTCACAAGCCCTTCCCCCCTCTAACGCCGATTCTTTCTCGCCCCGTCCGTACAAGTACTGTCAGCAACGTGCTCTCGGCAGGCTAGGCAGTGTCGGCAGCTTTAATCGAGCCGACGACAAATACTGTTGTCAGGGTTAGACCCGTCAACAAAGCTTTTGCCACCGCGGAAAAAACTCTTTCGGCGGGAACTGAAATTCAGAAGTCCGGAAACGTGCTCTCGAGAAGGCAGGAAGTGTCGTCGGCTCACTCCTGGCCGACGTCACAGGTTGCCACAGACTGTCGTCAGGGTTAGTGCCGACGAAACAGCTTGTTTGGCCGCGGACAAAAGCCTTTTGGCGGGAACAAAAATTCAAAAATCTGAACTCGTGCCCTCCGCAGGCCAAGCAGTGTCGTCGGCCCTCCCTTGGCCGACGTCACTGGTTGCCTGATGCTAGTTTTGTCGTCGGTACTGTTTTTAGCCGCCGACACAGCCTGTCGTCGGGGATCTGGCCGCCGACATTGCTTTTTGCAGCCGTCGACACAGAGATCATTTCCTGTAGTGTCTCTTGATCTATCTCTCCCACTCCCTTCTGGTCTCTCTCCCTCTTTTTCGATCTATCTCTCCCACCCCTTTTGGTTTCTCTCCCTCTCTTTTTTTTCTCACAAATCTGGGGATGTTGAACGCGCAGGAGCGTGTGAAAAAATCTGTTGTGATGAGAACGAATCAAAGAGGAAGATTCGGGGTTGTTTTGAAGGGCAGATGTTGGCTGAGGGATGATGAGCACATTTTTTTTGCTAGGTTGAGGGCGCGCGTGGTGTTTGCTGGCTTTTTTTGGGCCGGCCGCGTGGGAGCGTCCGACGAAAACTTATTCCGTCGGACATCTGACCCCAAGTCGCCGCCATAATATATTAGAGATAAGCTCTAAATTCGATCTGCTATATTAGAGATAGATTATGAGTTAGAGATAAACTCTGTATGCCGAAAATAAAAATCTATACCTCATATATTAAAAGAAAATATTAGAGATTCATATTAAATACTAAAGTTGATATAATATATTAGAGATAAACTTCAAATCCGATCTAATATATTATATATAAACTCTATATGCCGAAAATAAAATATTTATGCGGCTTAGATTAAAAAAATATTAAAAATTCAGATTAAATACTAAAGCTGATATAATATATTAGAGATAAGCTCTAAATTCTATCCGATATATCAGAGATAGATAATGAATTATAGATAAACTTTATATACCGAAACAAATCTTATGCGGCCACCTCGCTCGTTGTAATACAATAAATTCAACCAGCACGAAACACTGCATCGCAGGTGAGGAGAGAAACGGAAGAGACCCAAAATTAGCCGGTCGCCTGCACGTAGGATGGCGTGGCGTCCACGTGGTGCGGGCGCCGCTGGGCTAGCTGTGCGCGCCTGGCCAGCGTCACTCTATCTCCGGCACGTCAGCGCGGTGGAGCCTTGCCCGCAAAACGCCTCGCCGCCGACGTGGACGTGGCTGCGAGCCGTCGACGGCCACCGCCTTTAAATGCCGCCCTCCTCCCTCCATCGCTCCAAACTCACCCACCTCCCCTCTCCCTCTCTCTCTCTATCTTCTCTCTGAATTGCATTGCATCGTCCTCCTCCTCCCGTGTGGCCAGCGCGGCGCTTTCCATTGTTGGCCGGCTAAAAAAAAAAGGTCTTTCTTTGGCTGGCGGGCCGGGTGGCCGGCCGAAGGTGATCCGGTGGTCGTCCTCCCATGGCTCTCGGCGGCGGCGAGGTGGAACTCTCGGTGGGTGCCGCGGGTGGCGGCGGCGCCGCCGCCCCCGCCGCAGGGGCGGTGGAGACCACGGCGCCGATCAGCCTGGGGAGGCTCATCCTCGCTGGCATGGTCGCCGGCGGCGTGCAGTACGGCTGGGCGCTCCAGCTCTCCCTCCTCACCCCCTACGTCCAGGTATACATATGCATATACGCATGCGTGTAGGCAGTGTACGTCGTGCATGCGCGCGCAGTGCTGCGTCGTTTCGACCATGACCACGACCACGTGCATTGGGGGTCAGGAACTCAAGATTGCTCGGGAGTTCTCGCGGTTTGCTTCGTTCGTTTGCAGTTTCCGCGGCTTCAAAACGGCTCGTTTCATGAACCAAAATGAGGATTTTTTTTTTTAACAAGCGAATGGAGGGAGAGAAATTTTTGTTGATGTTGGGGAAATTTTGTTTCTTGTTCTTGTGGAGATCATCTCCTCCTCTCCTCTCCTCTCCTCTCCCCTCTCTCTCTCTCTGGGGTAACGGTAGGCTTCAGTATTTGACCCATGTCTTGTCTTCTTTCCGAATCTTTTGTCAGAGTATTAAGTAAGTGCGGCCAAACATGCATTTGATGGTTTCTATAGTACGCTGTTTAATTTTCTGCTGATCGTTTTTTTAGATTGGTATGTTTAAGGGATCATATTAATTATTCGTAAGCATGAAAATAATGGATCCCCTTTTTCGTCCTGTTCTTCCTGTAAATGTTCGTGCTTTGAGCTACTTCTCGATCTTCTTCTTTTTTTAAAGAGGGGCAGGAGAACTGCCGTCCTATTTTATTTATCAGAAGAAGAAAATAAAGTAAAACCCATACACGCACGGGGTACAACCACAGCGCTGCGCTGCAAACCTAGCCAAAGCCAGACACACCACCGGCTACCGCCGGAGACACCACCTACAGAGGGGAAAGAAAGCAGCCCCCCGCTGCCGCCTACAACAAAAGCAGAACAGGAGAGAGTCAGGAGAGAAAAAGGGAAAAGAACAACGCCGGCCACCGCCGGACACCCAGCCAACACTCACACAGCAGCGAGCGACTCCTGCAACAGCAGACCCAATGGAAGCCCATAACGCTAGAACGGCAACCACGACGTCTCCAACAAGGTAACGACGGGAAAGACCCGCCGCCGTCGCTAAACCGCTAGGGTTTTCACCCAAAGCAGGACAAGGTTCAAATGGTGATGCCTCAAACGAGGGAAACGACACAAGGGTGACGCCATCACCAGCTAGAGACGGGGCTTTCGCCCAAGACCTAGCCCGCTAGCGTACATAGGCCTCCGAGGATGAACGGCAGCAGAAGACCGAGCCGCCGGCCGAAGACGCAGAGCCGAAGAGCGTCGACGAGCACCACCAGCCGACGCGGAAGAGGCCGCCCCCGCCATCCGACACCTCGAAGAAAGGGAGGGTCAGACGGCGAGGACGGGACCGAGCCAAGAGGCGGAGAACGGGGACGCCACCGGTAGAGCCCATCTTTTAAGTGATTCAACCATTTCAGCGGCCAGCCACCTAAAACATCGCACCGCATTCCCAAAAGTATCTTGTTTCGATCTTTGCAAAGAAAAAATATCGAAATTTTTTTAAGAGCTTGTTTACCCACAAAAAAAACACGAGTCACAACATACTTATGCATTTCGTGACACATAGCACGACAGTTGTGCCATCTTTGTCTGCTAAAGAAATTCACATGGGTGAAATAGTATATGTATAGCATGCTTATATACTCTTTCCATAGTGTGCGAATTATTACGTTGCAAGTTCCAGCAGTACTGTCCTATACTAACTCACTAGACACTTCATAATGTACGTTAATTACCAACTTGTGTGACCTTTAATCCCTTTCGTTGAACAGCCCCGAATATTCTATATGTCGAATAAAATTGGTATACCTCCACTAAAGTAGACCGATGGGTTGGTCCCTCCAATGCCGTGTTTATCGGAAGAAAATGGTAGGACTGCATAAGGAAAACCTGGAGCCATAACTGGCCATCGGTTTATGTTCAAAGTCTAAACAAAGGCCAGAAGGAAGAAGTTTACGGTCACAATTAAGCCCCTTCTATTCTTTTCAGGAAAAAAAATAGTCTAGGCCTAAACGATAGTAGTTGCATACTTTCTATCCATAATCCCATATCTGTATTTTTGCCCATGTTGGGCAGAGTGTTCATTCATCGGGATGGTACGTATATTGCTATTACTAGGTCTATTCTGGATAAGGTTTATCCTCACCCTGTAGCCTTCTTGATCCAAGTGCCATGAAGATGGTTGGTGCATCAGCTCTGACTTGGGGAAGATGCCACTTGCCAGTACATATTATTCCTTCATGCATGTGAGTGGTCAAACCAAAGAGGAATTTTTCAGTCCAGATATATCCTGTGGCACAGTTGCATCAGTGCAATTGCATGGGCAAATAAGGAGATGTTATTAAATACATGATGATACAAGGCCTTTTTTAAGCAGAAGCCTTCCATTTGAGAGATCAATGAGCAATCCTCTCTCAGTTCTCTACTAATGGACAGTCTTTGTGTGGACCCTGGTGTCTTGGGGGATAGAGAAGTGTGAGCTCCAAGTTCATAAACAGATATGTTTTAGTTGTGCCATCCAAACGGGTTGTCTATTGACACTATTCTACTTCCTATCATCATCCTCGAGTTTATAAGAAAAATATGGATTTGGCGTAGAATGTGGAGAGAAGAAAGAACGCTAGAAGCAGTAATATCACTGTGGAGACTACTGAACAATCTTTCCTCACCTAAATCTCAGGCAAATTATGATAGGTGGCGTATGCCTATTTCTTTGCAGCAAGTGCATCTTATTTCTGCGGACAAAAAGAAAACTAAGAATGAAATTCACTCTTGAAAATCATCTGTTCTTGCTAGAATCTTAGGAGTAAAACTGTCTACTTTGCGATGCCAAGAAACCGAATTTCTGACTTTTACTTATTATTTGTGCAGACTCTTGGACTTTCACACGCCCTTACCTCGTTCATGTGGCTCTGCGGCCCTATTGCTGGCTTAGTGGTGAGTAACAACGTCAATTTAATTCATGTGTTGAAATATGCTGCTGAATTTGTGATGTTGAAATAGTTCAAAAAAATTGTGATCTTGATCATTAGCACAAGATTTTTTTGAGCGAACATTAGCACAAGATTTTATTGTATCGTACTGTTGCTAAATCTTTCTATGATGTAATTCACTGAACTCTTGATTGCCATGTGCATAGCTTTGAAGAATGTTTGATAGAATGAATAGTTCTATTATATATGTAAAAACAAGGGTCCCTAAAAATAAATAACCACAGTTCATTTCACTACTGTAATTAAAGAACAGCCAGTGTTGAGCTCTATCACTTTCAGAGTTTGTAGATGTAGTCACATTACAGCCCTAATACTTTTTGCTACATCGTATTACTGTAGAAACAAGAAGCCTAGGCACTTATCCATTAACCTTCCCCTACCCTGCAGGTTCAACCATGCGTTGGCCTGTACAGTGATAAGTGCACTTCAAAATGGGGAAGACGGAGGCCATTTATTCTGACAGGATGTGCTCTGATCAGTTTGGCTGTGAGGATCACTGAATCTTATACTCCTTACGGTTGCAACAATTTCCTTCCCTAATCAGATTACACCTATTGCTACGTAGGTCGTAGTTATTGGGTTTTCATCTGACATTGGAGCTGCTCTGGGTGATACTAAGGAAGACTGCAGGTAAACTGCTTGGGACATTTCCTCTTGGCTTTACATGCTTGCGTAGCATAATTAGCAATTAAGCACCAGCTGATCTATATTTGACGTGATGCAGTGTCTACCATGGTGCTCGGTGGCATGCTGCAATTGTATATGTGCTGGGATTCTGGCTTCTTGACTTCTCCAACAATACTGTGCAAGTGGGTACTCCTATATGAGTAGTCATGTTTAAGAAATTATGTACAGAGCAGTATTATAAATCAGACATTTTCATGGAATTACTAGGGCCCAGCACGTGCTCTAATGGCTGATCTGTCAGGTAATATTCATGACTTGCTCATTTCAGAGTTTGCTAACGCTAGTTGGTTCAAGTGAAAAAGCTCTTTGTCATGACATTAACTATATTTTTTATTTTTCCCCAATTATTTCGATAATTTCTAGATCTTAGCAGTGTACGTAGAGCTATATGTTCTACTGTTCCGTAATATATTAATCTCCTCTCTTTTTGTTCAATAGGTCGTCATGGGCCCAGTGCTGCCAATTCAATCTTCTGTTCTTGGATGGCATTAGGAAATATCCTAGGGTATTCGTCGGGTTCCACAAATAGCTGGCACAAGTAAGTCCACACTTGTCAGCCCTGTGTATCAGTTTCTTGCAACAAAAGGTCTTGCACACAGATTCATTAAGAAACTGCATTTTGCTTGATGTATTTTGTAGGTGGCTTCCCTTCCTTAAGACAAAAGCTTGTTGTGAAGCTTGCGCAAATTTGAAAGGTGCATTTCTAGTGGCCGTGGTAAGGATTTTTTTCTTCCCTGTTAAGATAAATATATATTTTTCTCCTTTTTTTTTTTGCATTATTTCTACCTCAAACTTAGGCTTCTTCATCCTTTGTGTTTTCAGGTCTTCTTGTGCTTGTGTTTGACTGTAACTCTGATCTTTGCCAAGGAAGTACCATTTACAACCAGCCACAAAAGCTTCCAAAATCCATCCGACTAAACCACCAAATTAGCCATCACCCAAAAAACTAGAAAGACCAGGAATCCTTTATCAGAAATCATTCAGCCTCCTTTGTTATCCATACTCCCAGACTCCAGGCTCAAACATCCACCTTCTTGAACCTTGGCCATCTTCTGAAGAACTTTCTTTAGATGCTCCACTCCCAATCACAGGCTTTCTTTTTCTCCTTCCGGATAAAGCCCTGCCCAATAATATACAAAGAGTTAATTCCTTATTTGCCATCGCCGAACTTCACGGTTCCTTATTTGCCACTGAAAAAGTTTGGCTTCCTTATTTGCCATCCATTTAAAGTTCGGTGCCTCATTTGCCACTCCCGTTAGTTTTGCCGTTAGATTAAATGGATTTTTATTTAAATTTGATAGAATTCAACAAAATTTCATTTAAATTCATGAAAATTCAACAAAATTTCATTTAAATTTGACATAATGACATAATTTCATTTAAAACCCTGCGCCGCGAGGTGGACGCCGCGAGAATTTTAGACAAAAGTTGAACAATGTTAAATGAAATTCTGTCATTATGTCGAATTCAAATAAAATTCTATTGAATTTTGATGAATTTAAATGAAATTTTATTGAATTCTATCAAATTTACATGAAAATCCGTCAAATCTAACGGCAAAACTAGAGGGAGTGGCAAATGAGGCACCGAACTTTAAATGGATGGCGAATAAGGAAGCCAAAAATTTTTAATGGAAAATAAGGAACCGCGAAGTTCGGCGATGGCAAATAAGGAATTAACTCATATACAAATGCACACGCAGAATGTAATATCGATAAAGGAGAATGCACAACCTGACCTCGGAAACACCAATTGTTGCGCGCCAACCAAATGGACCAAATAATAGCATAAATGCATACCCCCGACAGACCTTTACCTTCAGGCCAAACCTGATGAAACCAACTAAAAGAGCCCTCCAGAGACACTGGTTTATTGTCAGACCCAAAACAGGAAGCAATCACACTCCAAATAGCTCGTGCAATCGAACACCGAAAAAATAAGTGTTCCACATCTTCCATATTAGAACAGAAGAAGCAACATGGATTTCCATTCCAACCTCTCTTAATCAAAAAGTCTTTAGTTAAAATAGCTTTATGGAATACTAACCAGGCAAACACTTTAATTTTCATAGGAACTTTGACACTCCAAATCAACTGAGGCCATCTAATAAAGACTCTATCCCAGCCACTAACAAAATCATACAAATATATATTTTTGCAAAATCATACTTTACATAAGGTTTTTTTTTTCTTCCCTGTTAAGACAAATATTTTTTTTTTCTCTTTTTTTTGCATTATTTCTACGTCAAACTTAGGCTTCTTCATCCTTTGTGTTTTCAGGTCTTCTTGTGCTTGTGTTTGACTGTAACTCTGATCTTTGCCAAGGAAGTACCATATAAAGTAAACGCAGGCCTTCCAACAAAAGCAAACGGTCAAGAAGAGAGTGAAAGCACCGGGCCACTTGCAGTTTTGAAAGGATTCAAGAACCTACCTCCCGGAATGCCATCAGTTCTTATTGTAACTGGCCTGACCTGGGTATGCAACATACTGCTAGCTCAGTCATTTCATTTTTTTAATAAATAAATAAATATATGTTTTTATCATTGTTCTTTTAGTAATTTTGTTTTGCTACTTTACTGTCTTTTTTACCCTATGGTTGGTTGTCCTTGTAGTTGTCATGGTTTCCATTCATCCTCTACGACACAGATTGGATGGGCCGTGAGATCTACCACGGCGACCCAAAGGGAAACAATGCTCAGATCGCGGCTTTCAACGAAGGAGTAAGGGTAGGAGCATTTGGGTTGCTTCTGAATTCGGTAAGGCTCAATTTCTCTTTGCAACTGTTACTGTCAGAAACGTGAATGCCTGCTCCTCCAGGCAGTCCTCATGTCCTGATACCTGAAGAATTTTCACCGTGCAAGCAGATCGTTCTAGGTTTCAGCTCCTTCTTGATCGAGCCGATGTGCAAGAGACTAGGCCCGAGGATAGTGTGGGTGTCGAGCAATTTCCTGGTCTGCTTCGCCATGGCCGCGACTGCCCTGATAAGCTTCTGGTCACTGAAGGACTTCCATGGATCAATCCAGCAAGCGATCACTGCAGACAAGGACATCAAGGCCGTGTCCCTGGTCTTGTTTGCGTTTCTTGGGGTCCCTCTTGCCGTAAGCATCTCTGAAACTAAGTTTGCTCGTTTCATGAGAAAACAAAGAGACTCTTGTTCTGACAGCTCCTTTGCACGCTGCAGATTCTGTATAGTGTCCCTTTCGCAGTGACGGCGCAGTTAGCAGCTAGCAAAGGCGGCGGTCAAGGTATGTGATTACGTGGGAAATGAAGAGAGACGCTGTGGAGTCTGTTCACAAATCACAACTTTGTGCCTGTATTTTACTGCTAGAATTTAGAATGCTGCAATGTACTGCTAATCATCCATCTCGCTATTCGCAGGGCTCTGCACCGGAGTCTTGAACATCTCCATTGTCATTCCTCAGGTTAGTTCCCGAACCATTTAATTTCCCTTGAAATGAATCAGGCAGCCGAGCTCAGATTTTTGCTGAAAACTTTTTCATTCTCGTTTGCGTTTCGTCAGGTGATCATCGCGCTGGGCGCAGGCCCGTGGGACGAGCTGTTCGGCAAAGGGAACATCCCGGCGTTCGGCGTGGCCTCCGCCTTCGCGCTCGTCGGCGGCGTCGCCGGCATCTTCCTCCTCCCGAAGATCTCCCGGCGCCAGTTCCGGGCCGTCAGCATGGGGGGCGGCCACTGAGCGCGTCCGGCGGCGCCGGAGCTGCATGCTGCGCCGTCTTTTACTTACATAGGCATAGAGAGGGAGAGGAGGCCCTGGACCTGGAGCCGGAGGCCCTCGCCTGTCACCTCCGTAGAACAACATAATAAGAAGAAGAGAAGGAAAAAAACTGTACGTGCCGGCGTGCGTGCGCGTGAATGCATCACTCGCTCGCTCACCAGTAGCATGGCGCCATGGTCTCTGCAGCTGCAAGCTAGTGACTAGTGAGGAGCGAGTTTAGGTCAGTTAAGCTGGTGGCATGTGAAGGCTCTGTAGCTACCTCACCAGGTGTGTTAGCGAACTAGAGGTAAAGAATGAATGAATGGGGGCGGTTGAACCCAGGGATCTCTGTGTTATGTTCGGTCTAGCCTGATGGGTTTTCGTGTTCTTTAGAGACTCGGAAGCTAAACTGCTGGCTACTACTAGCGGTAAAGCATTCCAAGGTAGCTGGGGTTTCGGTTACCTTTGAGATCACGGATCCACGTCAACATCCCTCACACAGTGTTTTTACAAGAAACTCTTTAAATTTTTTAATAAAAACAATCGGATCCTTCTTCTTTCTACTCTCTACCGAGCCGGCCACCACCCAACCACCCCACCGCCGCTGACCTCCGTCTCGGCCAGCCGAAGGCCATGGTAGTGCAGCCTAGGTGCGGTCGTGGTGTGTCCGGGCGCAGCACAGCACGATCCACCACGGCTTGGCCCAAGCGAGGGAGGCGGAAGGGGGTGCACGGTGTGGGAACTACTAAGGTCACCGGCAAGCCGGTTGGTAGTTGCCAGCGGTAGGGCTACCGAGTGATGGCCGACACAAGAGAGAGGAAGAAGGACCAGATCATTTTTTTAAAAAAAGTTTGGGGTGTTTTTTGAAAAAAAAACTTTTGGGGTTTGGTGGAGCTAGAACACTGATCTCGACGCAAATCGAGTAGTCACAAAGGTGCCCAGAACTCCAGCTAGTTTGGAAAATCTATTCTCGACTAATAGTAGTTGTCGCGGATAAAATCACGGCCCATTGCCATGGCTCACTCCCCGACGTCCTAACCGAACAGCCTCCTAGGGCTTGGCTCCCTGGAAGGTTCTGTCAGTCCCATGTGCGTAGTGCCGAACAGCCTTCTGGTTGGCACGATGCGTGGCGGCCTAGGTTTTTAGTTCTGCACGGCTACGTTCGAGCCTTCTGGTTGACATAAACAACCCCCGACACATGTTTATTACTGACGATCGATCGAGGATATGTATCAGACTGCTCGATGCAGATATCTCTCTGCCAACCGTGTTCTCAGCTTCCCCGTTAAATTTGATCGTCTTGGTTTATTTTAGTTATGAAACTAATTTCTCTATCTCTTATTTAGTTCACTAGTCTATATGACACGGGTTACAATCTTAGCAAATACAAGCATCGATCTAAAGTTTGAAAATAGATTTAATTTTAGAATGCTTATCTTTGCGAACTCCTTTTGTATGTGTCAATTTGCTAACATAATACTATTAGGTACTTCATATTTCATATTGGTTGTGATAAACTAATTAGATACTAGATACTCTATGTGTACTTTATATTTCATATTTCTCTGTGTACATTGCAACTCTATGTCTCTTATTTTTTATGATTGCAAAACTATAGAAAATACATATTGGTCTCCATATATACATGGTCTGTACGGCGATACACACAATACATGTTTACTTCAAAGTTAGTCTTTTATATATTATTAGCGAAAAAGTGGGTAATTTAATTAGAAATATACATGTGTATGTACTTTGTATTTATCTAACCTTTTCTTCTAGCAGACGATGTTAAAATAATGTAGAGTAGACTTGATGTGATATTTTTGTTTGTTTTAGTAATGACAAAGGTAAATAATTATGCAAATTTAAGGGGCTACATATATAGATTGACTACTATAATAACAAATGCGGGCAATATAGATTTAAATTTAATGAATTAATAAACTGGATTATCTTTTAATATGCCATGGATTTGTAATATAAATTTAAAATTAGGGGGCTATTTTAACTATCTTTTATAATGGTAGAATGAGTAATGTAAATACAATTTTAGAAGGTTACTTTACATCATCTTTAATTATGGCATAGTGGCTAATTTAAATACAACTTTAGGGATTCATCTTTAATAACGGATGGGTGGGTAGTTTTTTTTTCAAAAAACAAAGTAGATATGGATATTATTGTTAGAGGTTATTGAATGGATGGATGGATTTTTTTTCTCTTTTTTTTTTTTTTGAAATTTCTATTGATCTTACACATGTTTAATCTCCAAAGAGTAATAGTAAAATACTCCATTGTTTCCAATTGAAATGTAGCTATACTTAGTTTTTCTAAGACAAGCTATCTCAGGTTATATGTAGTTTATAGGAGAAATGTTCACATCTATGACACCAAATAAACATAATATAAAAATGCATTTTATAGATGATATGATGACACTAATTTGGTGCCCTAGAAGTGGATATATGTTCATATAAATTATGTAAAACTTATAATAGTTTGACTAAGGACAAACCTATAAAGAATTAAATATCTATATTTTTGGACAAAGGGGTATGCACCGACATCTTCAACATCAAACTAGTTTTCTTAAATACTCTCTCAAATATGTTAAATATTTTCTGATAGAATCGTCCAAGTTAGAGAAATTTGATTTACAAAACCGAAGTGACCTACAATTTTTTTTGAGGGAGGGAGCGTAATAAGGGGGGGGGGGGTAGCTTGGTGTATTGTTGTAATTCGCTTCATTACTTGCCAGTTTGCCACTTCGTGTGTTATTGGTCGTTGTAGGATCACATGTTGTCAGCTTTTGAGAGAAAATGGGTCATTCTCCCTCCGTTCTCGAATATTTGTTGCAGTTGTCTTTTTTTTCATAACTTTAAACCATTGTCTTATTAAAAAGTTATGAGTTATCACTTAGTATTTTATTGTTATTTGTTTTATAATTAAAAATAATTTGATAATATCTTATATTTTTACATGTTTGTATAATTGTTTTTTAATAAGCTAAATTGTAAGTATTGTGGTCAATGGCTGCCATCGTCCATCGTCCACTTGTACTGTACGTCTGTACGGTTCCTCGCCTATTTGGACACTGGGCCTAAGCCTTCTTCTCTCTTGCAGTCAATCGAAATTCTGCTTCTCTCTCGACCATTATCGTCCAAAAAGGCCCATTTGGGGAAGCCCATAGGCCATATAGCCTATTTCTTCGATACCGGAAAACGCTACGGTCCAATCAATCTGAAGCCGCGGCCGCAACCGACACCGAGCTCTCTAGCCTCTCCCCTTCTCACCGCTGCACACGAAGCCCTAACGGAACGCACGCAGCGCGGGGCAGAGAGCCATGGCGGCGGCGGTGGCGACGTAGCAGGAGCACAAGTTCCGGTGGGGCGAGCTCGAGGACGATGACAGCGGCAGCGGCAGCGGCGATGTCGACCTCAGAGGCCTCCTGTCAAGACCGGAGCTGAACAGAGAGCTGATCTGAGTCCACGCTGAGCTCGGGAAGGGAAGGAAGAGCACGCGAACGGCTGAGATGGAAGGGTACCGGTTCGTTTATGATCATCGGACGGCTAAGACCAAAACCAGTAGTCACTGTGCCCGTAATATTTTGTCTTGTCGTTTTCCTGAGATTTGCATTTTTTGCTTTTGCTTTTCTTCAGTTAGCAGCAGCTTAAATTGCGCGGATGCGCTTGTAATTTGCAAGTCTGAAATCCGTCCTCCTCTCCTAGACTCTTCTCATCTCCATTTCTTTCTCTATTTTCTCATCCCCTTTTCTGTCCAAAAATCGCTACTTTCACCTTCAGTATTGCGGGTCCTGACAATCTGGTATCAGAGCCAACAATCCTTGGCCGATTTCTACTGATTTCTCTCGTGGTTGAGGGTTGGGAACCAAGTGTTCTCGGTAAAATTCCGGAGTACCACAGAGAATAGGTGGGAAGAGGTGATTTTCTTCGGGTTCGGATTGAAGCTTTTGGGGTGGCATAGTAATCTACTATGTGTAAAGCCTGAAGTTTTTGTTCACCCGTTAGTCGATCGTGGGTTGGTGAGGGTTGAATGCTTCTAGCTTTTGTAAAATCCCTGAATCAACTCCCGGTTTGAACTGAGAAGATGACTAAACCCACGAGGGGTGAGAACCGTGGGGAAGAGGAGGCCGATTGGGTCAGAAAGGAAGATGTGGAGGCGATTCGTCAGGAGTTGGAGGGTATTCGTCAAGCAAGAGTCGAACAGGAAAATTTCAATGAAGATCTCACACAAAAGATGGATACTTTGTTGGAAGTAGTGAAGGCTATGGTTAGCAATGGAGGATCTCGGGAGGAGGGACCGACTGACCATAGTTCGAGGGCTAGAGGGGGAGAAACTTATGCCAGCCTAACCCCAAATGTCAGGTCGTCTCATGCAAGTGCTGACATTTCGGGGAACAGGGGATCGATGCAAAGGAGTTCCACTCCAGTGCTTTTGAGCAACATGGCCCTACCCTTACTGAATCATCCCAATCAGCAGAGAAGCAACCCTTACACTGCCACTGGAAGTTTGGAAAGAATTCCAGAGGACCCATGGCCTGAAGAGAGGAATTGGGAAAGGAATCGTGGGGGAGATCAAAATCAAAGGGGTTGGACCCGGGGGCCCAATCTATCCTTCCCTGAGTTTAATGGGGATCAAGTGGAATACTGGATGAAGAAAGCTGAGAAGTTCTTTAGGCTAACCTTGGTACCTCAGGAACAGTGGGTGGCAATTGCAACCATTTACTTTGTTGGAAGGGCTGAAGAATGGGTGGAGTGCAATGAAATACAAACTGAAGCTGTCACTTGGGAACATTTTAGTGAAATGCTCAGTAACAGATTTAGCCTGAAAACCGATTGTGATGTCATATCATCCTTTCATTCAGTGAAGCACCACAAAACAGTGTCTGACTACATAGATCACTTCGAAAGTGCCATGGGTTTAGTAAAGAGGGGAAACCCTGAATTGAGAGAAGGATATTTCATGAAGAGCTACATCTCGGGATTACAAGAACCCCTGAGGAATTTAACTCATTTGCTGAAACCTTCCAATTTAGCTGAAGCTTACTGGATTTCTAGGAATTTGGAGGGCTCCACTCCCTTAAAGAGAAGTTATCAGGGGCAAAACAACTATTCATATAGCTTACTTCTTCTGTACCAAGGTTAAGCCCAACTGAAAATGTGGTGTCCAGTACCAAAACCACTAGTGACACCAGGAGGAAGGAGACAAATGATAAGTGCTATAGGTGTGGAGAAAAATGGTTTCCCGGCCACAAACAATTATGTAAGATGAATCAACAACTTAAAGCCATGGAAGTGTTGGATCCTGAAGATAAGGATGAACCAGAAGAGGTTGGAGAAGGGATGCAAGAAGATGACCAACCAGTAACCAAAGAAGAAGAAGAGGTACTGCAGCTATCTTTGCATGCTGTCCAAGGTACTGGGTTAGAGAAGCACACTTTTACTCTCAAGGTTAAGTGCGGTAAGGCTTGGGGAACAGCCCTAGTTGATAGTGGGAGTAGTGCTAATTTTATTGACTCTTCCTATGCTAAGAAAGCTTCCCTTGATATACAACCCAGTGAGATAATGACCGTGCGGGTGGCTAATGGCCAGAAAATTTTGAGCAGTGCTGAGTGCAAGGATTGTCAGTACTGGATTCAAGGCAACCCATTCACCACTACCTTCAAACTCTTGGAACTTAAAGGGTATGACTTTATACTAGGAACTGAGTGGCTCTATAAGCATAGCACAGTGAGTCTCAACCTGAAGTCCAGAATGTTAACACTGAAAAACCCTCAACAAGAGACACTGGTTTTGAGAGATGAAACTGTGAATGATAAACACTGTTTGGTCAGCACGGAGAAATTACAGAAGATTATCAACAAAGGGGTTGTTGGAGCTGTTTTCATGCTCAACGAAGTGTTGAACACGAGTGATGATGCAGTCAATCCAGAAATTGCCCAAATGTTGGAGGAATTCGCTGAAGTATTTAAAGAACCTCATGGTCTTCCTCCCAACAGGGAGTGTGACCATGCCATTCCATTAAAACCAGGGACAGGACCAGTGAATCAGAGAAGCTACAGAATACCCCACTATAAGAAACATGCCATGGGTGATATACTAGAAAAATTACTCAAGTCAAGGGAGATAAGGCCCAGTGAGAGCACCTTTTCATCCCCGGCCATATTGGTAAAGAAAAAGGATGGCAATTGGAGATTATGTGTGGATTATAGGCAACTTAATGCCAACACCATTAAGAACAAATACCCTATACCGATTATAGAGGATTTGCTTGATGAATTACATGGGGCTAAATTTTTTTCAAAGATAGACTTGAGGTCAGCTTACCAACAAATCAGAATGAAAGAGCAAGACATCCATAAGACAGCATTCACCACTTTCCTTGGGCACTTTGAATACTTGGTGATGCCTTTTGGCTTAACCAATGCCCCAGCTACCTTCCAAGCTCTAATGAACACCATATTGAAACAGTACCTTAGAAGGTTTGCTTTGGTCTTCTTTGATGACATTCTTATATACAGCAAAACGTGGGATGAACATAAGAAGCATATTGCTCAAATTCTAGAGGTGTTGAAGGAAAATCATTTATTTGCCAAGAAAAACAAATGTTCATTCGGTCTGCAGAAGATTGAATATTTAGGCCATATTATCACCCCTGATGGAGTAGCTACGGATGCTGGAAAAATACAAGACATGTTATCATGGCTGAGACCCCGCAATGTGACTCAACTCAGAGGATTTCTAGGCCTCACAGGGTATTATAGGAGGTTTGTCAAGGGGTATGGAATCATTTGTAAACCCCTGTTTGAAGCCCTCAAGAAAAATGCATTCCACTGGAAGCCGGAGCAAGAATCGGCTTTCAATACCCTGAAATCAACGATGGCCCAAGCTCCTGTCTTGGCGCTACCGGATTATACTAAACCGTTTGTATTGGAAACTGATGCTAGTGGGAATGGCATTGGCGCTGTTTTAATGCAGGATCAACATCCAATAGCCTATATGAGTAAGGCTCTCGGGGTAAAAGCAAATGCCATGTCTATATATGACAAGGAGGCTATTGCCATAATTGAAGCATTAAAACGATGGAGGCACTATTTTGCCAGCACTTCCCTGATCATTCGGACTGACCAGCAGAGTCTGAAATACATCAACGAGCAGAAGATTACCGAAGGTGTCCAGCACAAACTCCTATTGAAACTGTTGGGTTATAATTACAAGGTGGAGTATAAAAAGGCAAAGGAAAACAGGGCTGCTGATGCTCTCTCCAGGAGACAACACGAAGAGGAAGCTATGGCAATAACCACTGTGATACCGAGTTGGATTACGGAAGTGCTTAAGAGTTATGAGATGGACTCCTCTTGCAGAGACAAGCTGGCCCAATTAACCATATCTGATGATGCACTCCCAAACTATACCATTCAGGGTGGCCTATTGAGGTACAAAGGGAAAATTGTCCTCGGGAACGATGAAATTTTAAGGAAGAAAATTTTCACACAATATCATAACTCTGCTTGGGGAGGGCACTCAGGGGAACGAGCCACATATAAGAGAATTAAGCTGTATTATTATTGGCAAGGTATGAAAGCTACAATCAAGAAATGGGTTCAAGAATGTGCCATCTGCCAATTGAACAAGCATGAGAATACCCCTTATCCTGGGTTACTCCAACCACTGCCGGTTCCAGATAAAGCTTGGTCTCAAATCTCCATGGATTTCATTGAAGGATTACCAACTTCTCAAGACAAAAATGTCATTTTGGTGGTTGTGGACAGATATAGCAAATATGCACATTTTATTGCTTTGAGCCACCCATACACTATACAACAAGTAGCCCAAGAATTCATGGATCAGGTGTTTAAGTTACATGGTCTTCCTCAAACCATTGTAACCGATAGGGACCGGATTTTCACAAGTAACCTTTGGCAAGAACTTTTTAAGGCAGTGGGAATCAAAATTCATTTCAGCACATCGTACCATCCACAGACCGACGGCCAAACTGAGAGGGTGAATCAATGCCTAGAAAATTACCTAAGATGCATGGCTTTTGCTAAACCAAAAGGATGGAAAGGGTGGCTGACAACTGCGGAATGGTGGTACAACACATCTTATCACACTGCTCTGGGCATGACCCCTTTTGAAGTGCTTTATGGAGTTCCCCCACCCCCCATTTCAGACCTGATTCTTGTTGATGGAAGTCAGCAAGAAGTTCATAACATCTTGCAACAGAGGCAAGCAGCTCAGGAGATCATTAAGGAGAATTTAAAACGAGCCCAGGAAAGAAGCAAGAAATTTGCTGATAAGAGGAGAAAAGAAAGGGAATTCAAAGTAGGGGACATGGTATATCTCAAGTGTCAACCATACCGACACACTTCCCTCAGCATACATAAATCCCTCAAGTTGCATTCAAAGTTTTATGGACCATTCAGAGTGTTGGAACGAATTGGGAAGGTGGCTTATAAAATTCTGCTACCTGTAGAGTGCAGAATTCATCCTGTTTTTCATGTCAGCCAACTTAAGCAACACATTGGAGCAAAAGTGGTACCAAATCCCCAGCTACCACTGGTGGATGATGCAGGTAACATCAAAGTGGAACCAATTGCTGTTTTGCAAAGAAGGGTGACTCCCAGGAACAATGAACCAGTGGTACAATGGTTGATTTAGTGGTTAAATCTGGCTCCGGATCAGGCGACTTGGGAAGATGCCGAATTCATCAAAAGAGTATTCCCGAACTTCCAGACTTGAGGACAAGTCTGCTGTTGAAGGGGGGGTATTGTCAAGACCGGAGCTGAATAGAGAGCTGAACCGAGACCGTTGAGCTCGGGAAGGAAAGGAAGAACGCGCGAACGGCTGAGATGGATGGGTACCGGTTCGTTTATGATCATCGGACGGCCAACACCAAAATCAGTAGTCACTGTGCCCGTAATATTTTGTCTTGTCGTTTTCCTGAGATTTGCTTTTTGCTTTTGCTTTTCTTCAGTTAGCAGCAGCTTAAATTGCGCGGATGCGCCTGTAATTCGCAAGTCTGAATTGAGAATTCGTAATGAAATCCGTCATTCTCATCTAGACTCTTCTCATCTCCAGTTCTTTCACTATTTTCTCATCCCATTCTCTGTCCAAAAATCGCCACTTTCACCTTCAGTACCGCGGGTCCTGACAATCTGGTATCAGAGCCAACGATCCTTGGCCGATTTCTACTGATTTCTCTCGTGGTTGAGGGTTGGGAACCAAGTGTTCTCGGTAAAATTCTGGAGTACCACAGAGAATAGGTGGGAAGAGGTGATTTTCTTCGAGTTTGGATTGAAGCTTTTGGGTGGCATAGTAATCTGTTGTGTGTAAAACCCGAGGTTTTTGTTCTCCCGTCAGTCGATCGTGGGTTGGTGAGGGTTGAAAGCTCCTAGCTTTTGTAAAATCCCTAAATCAAATCCCGGTTTGAACTGAGAAGATGACTAAACCCACGAGGGGTGAGAACCGTGGTGAAGAGGAAGCGGACCGGCGTGGCGTCGGGCAGCCGAAACGATGCCACCAGGACCTCTGGGCGTCGCGCCACCGCCTCCCACTCGAGCTCCAGCTCGGCCGGCATCCGCCCGTAGCGGTGGGGCCATGGCACTCCGCCGCCGCCCGCCGCTCGATGTTCGCCGAGCCGCTTCACCGCCGGCGGCCGCTCGAGCGTTGCTAGGGTTTTGGGAAGGAGCTGGATCTTAGAGAGAGAAGATGAGGGATAGGAGGAGGTGTGTGATTTGGGGATTTTCCAATGGATTTGACTCAGTTTGCGACCCGACCCCGCCCAATCATCTGAAATATTCGTCTCACATGCCAAAAACATATCTTTAGCTGCATATTTGTCTCAAACCCTTTTGGGTATGCAATATAAATATTTGTTGGTCCCCTG
This sequence comes from Raddia distichophylla, assembly GCA_005191435.1. Taxonomy (NCBI): domain Eukaryota; kingdom Viridiplantae; phylum Streptophyta; class Magnoliopsida; order Poales; family Poaceae; genus Raddia; species Raddia distichophylla. The sequence continues at coordinate 2,513,802 of SPJY01000102.1, forward strand.
CCAAATCTCATGATTTTCTGAGTATATTTAGGTATTATTAATTTTTCACTAGGAAATCACCAAAACTACAAATAAATCCTAAAAATAATATAGATGTGCCTGAAAATTGTAATTAAGCTACCTAGATCAATAAACATGTCAAATGAGGGATGCCTCGGATCTCCACATGAAAAAGGTAAAGTTAACTATTGGTCACCTTAAAACTTAGGAGATTTAGGAGAGTTCATTATGAACATAAGCTACGAATGGAAAAGGTAAAAACTATTGGTCACCTTAAAATAATTGTTAAAATCATATTTGTGTTATTAAAATTACTTCTTGAGCCCTAAAATTCCAAAGAAATTTCATAGTGTATTTTAAGGCAGGTGGGACCCACCTGACAGGTGGCCATCTTCCTTAAGAAATCATTTATGACAAAACAATAATGTCATAAACTTATTGAACCGGTTTATGACAAATCGTCACTAAGAAATTTAGCACTCGTCACAAAATTGGCATTGAACCAATTTGTGACGAATTTAGTGACGCACGTTTTATTTTCGTCACTAAGCCATGCTTCCCTCCAGAAAACGTCATAAATAGAGCGATTTGATGACGAATTGCTCCATTGTCACGATATATTCGTCATAGAAGGCCAAATTTCTTTGGCACCCAGCCTAGACCCCGTGGGTCGGGAGGAGGGCCGGAGAGAAGGCAGGCTTGAGGGGGGAGGGTCTGTGTCGGCGGCCAAAGCAAATGCCGCCGACACTGATGGGACTATGCCGGCGGGATAACAGTTGGCCATCGATACAGATGCTATTCGAAACATACAAAACATTGTGGAGCTATTACATGTCGAATAAACAACTTTGCTCACTTGGTTATTAGCGCGCGGCGCGGCGCTGGCTCCCTGCTGGTCGTGGGTTCGAGCCCCGCCGCGCACCCTGATTTTTTTATGTTATCTGTGTCGGCGTCCTGGGATATGCCGACACAGATGGTTTCCAGGCTCCGCTGCTGGCCCCGCATGTCAGCGACCTCGCCTAACTAACGCGTGGGACCACTTAAACGTCCTTCGGTTCAACCCGTTATTATTCCGTCTAGGGGAGTGTTGAATGTCGGCAGTATTAGTGTAGCCGCCGACATAGCCTAATTGGTGGGCTCCAAATTTAAATTTTCATTCGGCGGGCCGGAGGGGGCTAAGCTGTGTCGGCGGCTAAGTTCTAGCCGCAGATACTTCCTGCCTCTGTGTCGGCGGCTGGGTTTGGGCCGCCAACATTGGTCTGTCGGCGGCTCCTGGCCGCCGACACTAACTTTTCTGGCCGCCCACATAAAATTCGTTTCCTGTAGTGCTCATTGTCCACACCGTCGCCACCACAATCAAGACGAGAGACATGGTGCGTCCAACGTCGATGTTCGAGAGCATGAACAATATATATATGTTTACCAGAGAATGTAACTCAAATACGAGACCGTGGAATTTCTGCAACAAGAGATGCTAGCCGAGATGCATAAAGCCTTGAGACCAAGCATTGCACAACACCTGTTCAAACCCAAGATCCGAGAGTTGTACCTATTCCAGGAGGCTATATATATAGTCTCCAACAACCTCTTGGCGCAGCTGGTTTAACATGCATGACGACACAGTGCTTCACTCCTAGGGACATTGTCCGGGAGAAACCAGCTTTGAATTAAGTGCTATGAAAAGGGTAAATTAATTATTTTAAAAATATTTTTGAGATCTTTGAGAAAAACCCTACAAAGTTCTGAAAAAAATTATTTCAAAAATTAAAGTGAATGCATGCTCTATGCAAAAATAACAAAAATTACAAACTAAACAAAAACTAAAACTAAACAAGGAATCGAGGAGGACCGTAATCCTCGGCAGACTGCTACATGATCCCGTCTGGCGAAGTGGATGCAGTGACTACCGGCGAAGATGGGACGGAGAGGTTTGCGATGAGAATCTGGCCAGCCGAGCAGATCGGAATGGTGTTCAATATCCCACAGCGATCGAGGCAATGGCGGCTTGAGGATGTGAAGCCTAGCTAGCGCGGACAACAAAATAGTAAAAAGGGAGGCTTATGGTGGAGCAGCCACGACAGATCAAAAGAAGGAAGAGTCGAGGCAAGGAGGCTTGTGCATATATGGTGGAACAGCCGCAATTAACAGATCAAAAGAAGGGAGACTCAAGGCAAGGCGGCAACGACTCACAGATGAGAGAAGAGTACAGCTTTTGATCACTAAGGTGATGGGGTTAGGGATATGAACCTCAAAAAAAAAACACGCTCAACCATGAATTTTAATTTTGAAATCATCAGTTTTTATTTATTTTTTTTGTGTTCTTTGGCAATCTTGAAAATTGCTACCGTGCAAAAAAAAAAAGAACAAGGTTGAACACCGAATCCCAGTGTTTCGATTCATGCAAAATAAACTTATGATTCTCAAAAGAGCGGTACCTTGTGCTATAAAGAGTTAATACCGATTAACTGATTTTTTTTTTTGAAAAGATATCGATAAATATAGGTCCTCTCGACGGAGAGGTTTGTGATGACTATCCGGCCAGCGAGGACATCGGATTGGTGTTCAATATTCCAGGATTTGTTATACGAGGCATCACAATGACAACACATGTAGTGGATGATGGATTGTCCACTTTGCAAATACATATGGGCTATGGCACTATCAAATTTATGATTATGAATCACAATCTTAGGTAAGTTGAGAACCTAAAACTATTGTTATGCACATTCGAACAAATGGCCTAAAGGATAACTAGTATAAAAATTAACTTTGACTGCAATGTGCATTGGTGTAGGTTGTATATATGTGTTAAGAGTTATATCCCATGAAAACACTCCTATAATAACCATTTTTAGGATTTCACACGATTCAATCTAGCAACGACACCAGATGTATGGCTTTCGATAACGAAGTTCGACACTCATCTACATTTGTGGACAATGATTATGGACGCTTCTCTCATAGTATACCGGCCACCAGGACTTTGCATGTCTATGTTGCTACTTTTATTGTTATATGTTACATCGATAGTTACTCCTTAATATAGGACCGATGATACAGAATCCGACTTTAATTCTAACCTACTATGCCTATTAGAGCCAAAATGCAACCCTACTCATATTACAAACTCTTAAAATCACTATGCTGGGGCGTTCACGTTGTATCCATTTTTCAACGGACGTTTTAGTAACAAATGATATGCACTAATTTGGATTAGGGTACTAGAGGCAGTTGGATGGAAAAGCTGAAGCAAGAACACCGAACAAGTCATGCTCGGTGGTGGTCATGGGCGGATCCATGTTGGGCTAACCGGTGTCACAGGACACCGGGTCCAACAATTTTTTTTACCTTGCATTAGCTTCGTCGATCTATGTGTGCACCACCCAGCCCGATGTCAGTGAACTCCAGATGGAAAGCCATGCAACCAACAAGGTGCTAGGCCAATAAACAAAGCGACAAATAGACCTCCTAGTCGACTGATACAGAGCTCAAAGCAAATAAGCAATCACCATGAATCAGAACTGCACAACGTTGTATCTGTCGCCATAAAAAAACAAAAATTGGAAAGCATACAATCCGCTTTCCAATTTGCGTGATGAGTGATGACTAGTGCCTATGCAATCGGCGTGCTTTCCAATTTTCTGTTTTTTTATGGTTAGGGATAAACACAAAAATAGATAAGAATAAATTGGTTAGGGATGCCTATTATTTTATTCATAGAGATTATTTATTTAACTTTTTTAACTGATTTGGTTGACGACAATTGAACAGTTATCTGATTGGTGCATATTGATCGGATGCTAGAGGTTCTTTGAACGACGAGGCGCATTGTGTGATGGCTCCGTTTTTCTCTACTTTAATAGTAGATAGATGGACGGCAACCATAAGTCTAGTGACCGACCACCCTTGCCTTCAATCAACGTCGAATCTTTGCCAATCCTCTGTTTTGAAAGGAAGTTTATGCCCCATAAATTATGGGTTTTTTGCTTACATTTATCATTTTGACATCCTGCTGGAGTGCACACCAACACTACGGATCCACTTTTCAGAAATCGTGCCTTCAATTAACACGCATGCACTTATCGGTTAATTTGACATGCTAGTCGAGCCACCAGCATCAGAAATCATGCATGCTTCTAATTATTTCACGTTGATCGATGCTGCCGACGGTTGGCCGCTTGGTTGCGTCGACGTCGAGATGACATTATCGGGGTAGTCATGGTCAATGCCACTGCCAGTGGTGTCACTGCCAAGTGCCAATCAGGGGGAAAAAAGGAGCCAAGGCATCTCAAACTTTAATCATAGAGAACCTAGAGACGAGGACAAGGACGATCAAGACATGCGAGTGGCAAAATAGTATGTGCACTGCGTAACACTCTCCCAGCGTCCTCCTGACCGAATACGCACGGTTAATGTTCGTCTCCAAAAATATTTTCGTAGTATCACAATTTTTACAGATAAAATGTAACATCTCAGTTAATTTGGGTCATGAACTGCTCAACTGCTCAAGCAAGCCCAGTCCACTTTGGCCTCTACTTAACACAAGAGGGATGGAGATGAGAGACGATCTCTGCATCATCCGTCTCCTGTGTGCACGTATCGCAGCTAGCCAACGCCTTCGCTCATCAACGCTACGCTGTAGAACCGTTGCCGCAGGAGCACCGAGCCCGCTCACGTACGCTACTCGAGTCACCACCAAGAGACGCCGCCATTGTCAGCACTGGTCGTCGCTGCCGGCGCTGGACCTCGTCGTTGCCACAGGTCTTGCCTTGCTGCTGTCTGAACGAGAGGAAGGGGGAGTGAGGACGCCAACCACTCAACCAGGGGAGGAGACGGGAGAAGAAGAGGAAGAGGAGGAGAAGAAGAAGAGAAGAAAGGAGAAGAAACATAGGATTTGACACTTAGTATGTTGGTAACAAGATTGATCTATTTTCTCTGTGATTTACTTATTTATTACATGTTTAGATTGTGATCTTGGGGGGAATTATGAACCCCATTGGTGAACTGTAAAGATAAGTAATGGAGTTACACGTGCAGCAGATTGCGAGTTAAATTCGAGGTATTTGTGTCAAGAATCTGAACATGGTCTTATGGAAAGAATAGCATGTTACATTCTGAGATTTCTGTAGAGTCCTAGAACGCGCAATTTGGATAAACGGTTTAGGAGATACAACGTTTTTCATATTGTTGTCTTGTTTTGGCTGAGCGAGAAATTTCCCGTACGACAGTGGGAAATTATTGCCACGGACATTCAGTCGCCCATATCCCTCAACCTTACGGCAGATGATATGCGTGCTGATATGTGGGGCCATCCGAAGATGTCAACATTCAATTCACTTTCTGTAGAATCAAAGCAATAAGCATGCATGTACCGACTATATTGTCTAATTAAATGACCAATGCAAAACTTTGGATGTGCGGATGCGGGCCTTGTTATTTTCAACTGAATTTTGATCTAAAAAAATGTGATCTCATAAAAAATGTTTTAAAAATTTTGAGAAGTAACATTTTGAACCCCAAAAATAACCACTAAATACTTCATCATTTGGCTTATACAAACGTGATAAATTACAATGTTAGCTTTTAGTTTTAATTTAAGCCGAAAAGAACAAGACCAATTGCCCTTTCCATTTGGTTTGGCAAGGTGAAAATTTGTTTGATTTTAATAGTTCAGATTTACAAATATCCATTTTAGAGCTTAAGGTTATTTTGATATTTTTCTCTAAGTTCATGGTTGCAAAAAACTTATTTTTTAAAATGTTATAGTAATAAACATTAAAAATATATAATATAAAAACCGCACCATCAATATAGGATGTCTTGATTGTAACCATATATATTTAAATGTGTTTTTAATTGAATTGAATAGAAAATCAATACAAACAATCACAGCGACGCAAATAATTTTTTGGTTGAATCCAATAGTGTGTGCCTGATATAATTACGACTTAACCGATCTAGCGATGCAAATATTCGAAAACAGGAGCATTTGTTTAGTCTAGACTCTAGATAAAGTGTTTGGTTATCTATGTATCGTAAATTTAGTACATATAATAAAGTTTCAAAATACTTATGTCTAATATTTATTTGCAAGAAAGCGTAAATAGCACCAATGATTTGCATACCTGAGTTTTTTTTTTTCCCATTGGAATTGGGCATATGTTTGAAATTGACAGGATAGGCGCGCATGCAAGTTTGATTCTAGTGAAAGTAGTGATGCCGGCCATGGACCCGTGGTGACAGACGAGCATCTCACAATAGGGCCTTGTTCTTTTCAGCGTATCGTACTGTTGCATATTACTGTAGCAAACTTTGTTATTTTTATATAGCCTATATGTTGTGATAATTCGTAACGATTTTTTCGTGGCTTTTAGTAGTCCTTCCAAAGATACTATACACTATTTTTAATATTTTTTATAATATTTAGACCTCTTTTCGAAGACTCTTAAATTTACTACAGTATTACGTTAACGGAACGATACGCTGAAAAGAACAGGGCCTAAAGCTTTCGGTGGGAGCATTCACATATATCGATGGGCCATGGTGGTAGACAAAGGTGACAGACAGCTTGAATAAAGCGATGGGCCATGCCAGCCAGCTTTTGGTGCAAGCATTCACATATCACATTCAATTCGTCCATTCTTCGTGTCCTAGCCGTACACCTTCGTCCACACTCCACAGCACTTCCCCCTGTGTTTGGACTCTGGAGTCTGGAGGGTAGATCGAGAGGTCGGAGCATGGAGATGGAGGGAATGGTGGTGAGCGCAGCCACGGGCGCCATGGAAGCCCTCCTCGGCAAGCTGGGCGCCCTGCTGGTAGAAGAGCACAGGCTGCACAAGGAGGCCCGCGACGACGTCCGCGACATGACGAGGGAGCTCGAGATCATGCACGCGTTCCTCCTCGAGGCGTCCAAGCTGGAGAATCCCGACGAGCTCACCAAGATCCGGATCCGCGACGTGCGGGAGCTCTCCTACGACATCGAGGACAGCGTCGACATGTTCATCAGCCTCAACGACCGTGGTCGGGGCACTTCCGAGCCTCATGGCATCAGCAACATTTTCGGCGACTGGGTGAAGAAGATATGGGATCTCAAGAATAACCGAGACAACGCCAAAGTGATCAAGAAGATGAAGAAACAAGTCGACGAAGAAGCCAGCAAGTACAAGAGGTACAAGAAGATCCCGGAGGCACCACGCACCATGCTCATAGATCCTCGGCTGATCCTGCTGCAAGATGATCACCAGCTCGTTGGCCTTGATGCCCCAACGGATCACATCACCGGGCTCTTGACCAAGGGTGACGACGACGATGCTTCAGAGAAGGAGCAGAGGAAGGTGGTGTCTATAGTCGGCGCCGGACCGGAGGCCTGGGCAAGACGACGCTCGCCAGAAAAGTTTATGATAATCTGAAGCACAAATTTGCCTGCCACGCCTTCGTCTCTGTCTCACAAAATCCTGATATTACCAAGGTCCTAAGAGAGTTGATGCATCGACTTCAAGGCGGAACCTATGCCGACACCGAGAGAGCAAGTGTAGATCACCTGAAGGACGACATTGCAAAAAATTATCTCAAGGATAAGAGGTATGCGAGTATAGCTATAGACTAGTGTGATTAGTTAAAGGGTTAACATTAATTACCTATTTGCCTCTTAATTAAGGATCACGCTGCCATCCTGCCGTTAATTGGCTGTGCTCGTCAAGCCTTAGCAATCCTGGGTAAAAAATAACCATCAGCCTTCCATTCATTGCTTACCCCTCAAATGGATGTTAAGGCACTTTAATTTGAGGGTTAAGATAGTGCATATATTGAGACATGCACATGAAGGTCCCCAGTGATCACATGGATTTTTTTGTTATTTTGCTGTTTCCACGTGATATGCATTTTATGCTAATGAAAGCTTGGTTACAAATTATGTCAACATATTTGGCGTGACACATACTAACCACGAATTTGATTTAACTAATGTACGAATTCTGGTAACATGCATATGTCTACTGCCATTCGAATTTACACTGCTTTATTGTAAACTCTCGTCGATTAAAATGTTACCCTTTCTCATCTATTTCATTTTTCTCATGAACAATATGTAGGTATTTTGTTGTACTCGATGACATCTGGCCTTCACCCACCTCGGATACAACAACACTGCAAGTATTAATGTCTGTTCTGCCCAACAACAATATGGGCAGCAGAGTTATTACCACCACACGCGCGGACCAGATTGCTACATGGAGTTGCATGCCTAGAAGAGATGCTATTCACAAAATGATGCCTCTGAGTGATGTTGATTCTAGAAGTTTGTTTCTTAGAAGAATTTTCGGGCCGAATGGAACGTGCCCAGTTGCTCTAGAAGATGTTGCTGGCAAAATCTTGAAGAGGTGTGGTGGTATACCATTGGCCCTGATTACCGTATCAAGCATGTTGGCTACAAAAGGAGGATTTGATGTAGAGGAATGGAGATCAGTGGAGAAGTCCATTACATCTGCAGATGGAAGTGGTACTGAGATAGATGTCATGAGAAAGATACTCTCTCTCAGCTATGCTGATCTCCCTTACCATCTGAGAAGTTGCCTTCTATATCTAAGTATATTCCCTGAAGATTATGAAATTGAGAAGGAGGAGCTAATACTTGGATGGATCGGTGAAGGATTTATCAAAGAGGGACAAGATGCACAAGAAGTTGGAGAGAGTTATTTTCATGAACTCATAAACAGGAGCTTAATCCAAATCATGCACATGTACGAGTGGACTCATGAGATAGATACTTGCCGTGTTCATGACGTGATTCTTGGTTTCATCAATTCGAAGTCTACTGAAGAGAATTTCATTACCCTATGCTCAGGTGCTGATTTACGCTCTAAACATACAAGCGTTGATCTCAAACCGATGGCACAAAACAAGATTCGTCGGATATCCATCCAACAATGCCAGAAGGGAATCCTCACGGAAGCAAGTAATTTTGCACCCTTGCATCATGTCAGGTCACTTGTTGTCTTTGTGGATGTCGGGCAGATACACTCTCTTTCAAACTTGAAGTTTCTACGTGTTTTGGACATGAAATTTTCCTGGTCTATAGGCAAACATCTTTCCCCTGACATAGGAAAACTGCACCTCCTCAAGTATTTGCGCCTAAATGCGGACATAAAAGAGCTTCCAGAAGAGATAGGGGAGCTACAATATCTGGAGACGCTCGATGTAAGAAATACCAACATTATAGTATTGCCCCCAATGATTACTCGACTCCAAAGATTGGTCCGCCTACATGTTAGCAAAGAGTGCACAATTCCGGACGATGTTGGGAAGATGAAAAACTTGCAAGTGCTAGAAAGAATAGTTGTAGACGCGTCCTCATCAATGAACTTCATCCAACAATTAGGAGAGCTAACACAACTAAGGGTTTTGAGTATATGTTTAATTGCCAAGGAAGATGGAGAAACTCCCGCCTATGAGTTAAAACCTTACGAGGAAAAGGCACTTGCTTCCCTTTGTAAGCTAGGTGCTTGCAACCTTCGTTCTTTGAGACTTTCTTTTACGAGAGAATTGTATATTAATGCAAATGTTAAGTCTCTGAACTCATGGCGGCTTACTGCATCTGTCCTTCAAGAGCTAGAAATTGCCCCTCAGTACACCATATCAGGGATTCCGAGATGGATAGGATCACTTCAGCAGCTCAAGAAGCTGATTATGCCCATTGTGAGAGTCTATCAGAGAGACATCGACACCATCGCAGGCATACATGGATTGGTATTGCTTCACATCGTGCCCTGGGAGGGCACCGCAGAAAGGGTTCTCATTCCTGGTGGCAAACAATTTGAATGTCTGAGCAGGTTTCGTCTTGGCTGTATTGGCGGACCGATGGAGCTATTCTTTGAGGCGGGCTCTATACCGAACTTGAGAGACCTTGTGCTTAAGTTATCAGTGCCCAAGACAAGGGATCTGAATAGAGGTTTTGATTTCGGCATTCAACACCTTTCCAGGCTCACAACAATCGACATCGAACTTTCAATATGGGCCAGCTCTTCAGGGAAGGATGCACTAGATGCAAGGGCCATGATGATAGACAGTTTCACAAAAAATCCTAACCACCCGTCGTTTAGCTTCAAACTGTTTCGTCAGTCGAAGAATTATCACATTTATGTTGAAAGCGATTGGACTTTGAAGACTTGGAAGACATGAAGGCGAAAAAGACAACAACAAACACGGTAAAGATAGGCCAACATGAAGGCGACAAAGACAACAACAAACACCATGAAGATGAAGATATCAACGCCTCAACGGCAAGATAGATGAAGGCAAAGGCAGCAAGAAAAAGACAATCTGAGTTGGAATACGAGAAGGAAGACAACGGCGGGTAGGTCAAATACACAACAACATCGTAAAATAGAAGGGGACAATGATGAAGTTTGTGAATTGGGAAAATCGAAGGCAGGTACCGTAAGTTTGTAACTCTTCAGTATGTCGGTAGCTTTTCCATAGTCGTTCCTACAAACATAATATTTCTACTGAATCAAGCAACTGTTATATATATCCATCATCAATGGTCCAGCCAGCTAATTAATTATTATACTTCTCAATATAGTAATCAAGAAGTACCCATCCAAAGTGCAGAATATGAATACTCTTAGTAATATACAAAAAGTAAACTGTTTCAAGAAATTCAGAGTTGAAGCAGCCGATAGAGTCCATGTAAGAGTAGCGGCAATGGAAAGGAACGCACAACGCCTTTGCGCGGCTGCACCGTCACGCAGGCATGCACGCTGGAACACAAGCAGAGAGTCAGCGGCGCCAAGTTAGTTTGCTTGGTTATTTCGATTGATTTTCATCTTCCAAATTTGATATCTATTTTATAGTGTCTAAATTGCGTGAAACAAATTTTATAATTCATCTAAAATCCTAGATTACTAATTTTTAATTCTATGTTTTCGTATTTTTGAATATTTTCATTTTTAATTCCTAAATGTTTTTTGCGAATTTTTTTCATTTTTATCTATGATTTTAAAATGTTTAAATTAATTTTTATATGTGTTTGAATTTTGAGATTTTTAATTAACCATTGGAACAACTGACAACAAAGCAAATAACATTATTTATTACTTGCCATTTGTTGGCATTAGAAGATGGATACAAACCAAATGATGAAAGTTAGCCAATGATTTGGTCATGTCATGTGCCTGACCGTTCCACTAGCATGGGCATCCATGGCCACGGACCAAATAGTCCATAAATAAAAAATATTTATTTTAGTCGGAGTGACTGTTTTACTTTTGTATATTTGGATTTGTCGAATCGATGTGATTTTTGACAAATGCAAACATTCTTCTTGTGTGCGGTGGCCTTCGGGGGGGCCTAGTCACTACAAGAACCTAGTTTTTTGTCGGCAGTCAAAGCCAACTATAGAGGCCCCCAAAACTGCCGATATAGACGACACAGGTTCGTCGACACATAAGGAGGATGACCATGAGAAGATCTTGTCATTCCTTAGAAGTTAGGGCAATGTCTTTTTTTGCTAATTGTGTCTGGAGGAATAGTCTTAGACTTTATGTTGGCCAAACTATCTTTTAGTTTTGTTCAATTTTTTTCCTCATTTCAGACATATACTGGACATTATATTTATATGGTCGTATGTATCTATGATGTAAAGGCAAAAAATATTTTATTATCTAAAAAAATTGTTGCTGGGCACGCAATTGAAGAGCTGATACTGCAAGACATGCTCGCCGAGCTGCCCAAGGCCTTGAGGTCGACCGTTGCGCAACACATGTTCATGGCTGATGTGAAGAGCTCTTACCTGTTCCATGGAGTCTACAGCACTAACCTCACGCAGCTAGTGTCCGATATGAAGGCGGAGTGCTTCCCTCTTGGAGCAGACATTGTCCTGGGGAGCGAAGACTCGACGGATTTCTATTTGATTGTGTCCGGCGAAGTGGATGCGCTGACCACCGGTGGAGATGGGACGGAAACATCCCACAGCCCTTTCACAATCCGAAGCAGAAGACTCACCAAAGCCATTCGCATAAGCCTTGACCATATGCGCTACATCGTCAGGCCCAACACCGTCGATGCGTACGTTATGTTCACAAATTTTGTTAAATACCTTGGATCTCTTGATGTACAAGGAGACAAGGTGCCATTCTTGATGGACCTGCTTCAGCACGGAGGAGGGCAGACGTTGATCACAAATTGTGCTGCTCAGAGGCCGTTGGTGCGTAGCGAACGCATCAGAGTGGTGATCCATGACAACTTCCCAAATGGATCCAACGGCACAAGGAATTGTGTGGCTGGTAAGCTCATTCTTTTACCAGATTCTATGGAAGATTTGATCAAAATCGGGGAAAATAAGTTTGGGAAGGCGGCGACGAGTGTCTTCACCCCCGAAGGTGCTGAAGTTGACGATGTTCGCACGCTCAGAGATGGCGATCATCTATTCTTGTGTTAGTACGTAGGAAATTGTAATGTACTGTTATGTAGGTAGGTAGTTAGGTATGTATGTATGTATGTACGTATGTACGTATGTACGTATGTATGTGTGTGTGTGTGTATGGTCACATATATGTTGACTAGGTAGTAATGTCATCACCATTTTGAGTAACAAAAATGGTAATGTAACTTCAAATTCCCAAATATCTGGTATTGAAAGTCTTGTATTTAAATGAAAACTTGGGGCAACATTAAGACATATGGTGTAATTAATTAATTTATTTATTGTAGAAATTTGCGTGCATGATGCAAATTTTTTTGGTTTTTTATATTTATTTTTAATGTTTTGTGTACCAACGATAGCCTAGGTATTGATTAGCAACAACACGGGTGATCATTGCCCAATTTTACAAATTCTAAAAGTCGACCGCCATTTCTAAAATCAATTAAAAATAAATTCAATTCTGCAAATTCTGAAAATTAACCACAATTTCTATAAAATAAAACACAAAATTTTGCATGATGGCCGGTGCGGGCAAACCCGACCAGGCTGCCGTGTCCTATTTTGGTTGTCCAGCAACATGAGCCTATCCACTTGATTTACCAGCGGTCAACGGATAAGTAGGAGTATTCAGGTTCACGGGTTATCTCATATTTACCCATTTTGTACCGTCCGCGTTCAGAGCATAGGCTAATTTTTCAATGCAATTACATGGGGCTTAATAGATTAGCGGGGCAGGAGACTGGACACGAGCCTAGGGTTGCCGCCGCACCCTGGCTCCGCCATTGGTTACAGGATAGTAGTTGCCAGTGTGCCAAAGTGTCTGAATTCGCTCTCCTCCGCTGATCAATCGGCACACCAATCTCATCCTCTGTTTGAATTTGAGACGGAATGATCCCTCCCCTGTTCCCGTCACAGCTGTCTCCTGGACCCTGGTCCTCGTCCTCCTTCGTGCTGTCCACGTATCTCCACGCCTTGGAGTTGGAGGTGATCGCCGGCTCCGACGAGCTCGTTCTACAACGGCTTCTCGTGCGCCCAACTCTGCTTGCAAACGAGCTCCTGATCAGTCTAACCAACATGCTGGCTATATATGCTCTGTGCAACGACCTACCCTTTCAGTTTCCTCACGTCCCGTGCCGCTGCCTCCCTCCGCTCCTTCTCCACAACCTTCGTCTTCGCCATCGGCTTCAGCTTTGAGCACTACAAACCTGCAGCACCAACGAGCTGCTGCCTGACAGCTCTCCTCAGCCTCCCAAACTCTTGCGCCGGCCATGTCGTCGTCTTCTGCGCCGTCGAGCTCGACAATCACACCATCCTGAAACCATGGAGGCGGTCTCCATTGCCATGGCTCGACAGTCGACACCGGCGAGCCTCTTACACGGACAGACTGGGAGACCAGCACATGGCAGAGTGGCTCCATTACCAAATGGAGAGTTTCCAAGCAGTGCAAGAAGCAGGCGGTGGTCTGGATGGAGAAGACATACTACTCACTTCTGTGGATCTTGTCACCAACGTCCCTGATGGTGAGTCTTCTTGTCTTGAATGAATCCTCCATTAGGACTTGATAGTATTATTGCTGCTTGGAACTTTCAAATTTAATTCCTGCACATACATGTTAGTGGATTTCCATGTATCGATTTGAATTGTGTATATATCTGCCATTTTTCCAGTCAATCTAGTAAACGATATATATGTGATAGATTTACTTCTTTTCTGAAATATTAGAAGTAACATGCTAATTTAACTCCATGGAACAGATTTGTTGGTAGATCAAATATTGATGTCACAGCAAGAAGCTTCAGTTCTGCTGATCTGTTTGCTGTGTGGTTATGGTGACAAATAAATTTTTAGTTGTGGTCTCACAGTTGTGTGCAACGCTAGGTAGGATCATGTGGTCTCCAGGGCAATTTAATATCCACAATATATTCTGCATGGTCCATTGATTCTAATAATTCCCAGTACCATTTTGCAGTATGTGCTTGGTCCGGTTAGGTGTGCTTTGAGTCCATAAACATGCCAAACAGTGTGGATTTTTCGACATGCTGACATGCATTGCTTGAATTAATGGCTACGCCAGTTGCATTCAACACACTATTGCCACTGTAGGATGAGCAGGGATTGCGATGCATTCAACACACCTTACCTTTTCTGCGCTAGTGTGTTTTAGGACAGATCCCTCCACCAAACCAAGAAGATAAAATGTGCTTTATTCAAATTTAATCTCATACTACTGCTCTTTTTTATAGATGACACAGAAATGTACGAGGAAGAGAAGGAAGATGACGATGACAATGCGGAGGGGGTGGGGGAGGAGGAGGAGGAGGAGGAAGGAGGGGGTGGGGGAGAGGAGGAATGCGATGCTATTGCTGGTGATCGTGGGAGGGGGTTTCTGTTCGCTGTTTGGAAAGAGTTTATTCGTATTCGCATTGGAGGAGTTATTATGAAGGGGAAATGCAAGTATTGTGATACTCGAATTAGTGCCAGGCGTGGGTAAGGAACAAGTGCATTGAGCAAACACTTAAAGAGGTGCAAGGCAAGAAAGATAGCTCTTAGAGTAGTAGATCAACTACATACCACAGTTATGTCTCCCGACAGTGTCACTTTAAGAGACTGGAAATTTGATCACGGCATGTCAAGGAAAGAGTTGGCACGGATGATAATACTTCATGAATTGCCATTTTCAATACTGGAATATGACGGGTTTCGCAAGTTTGTTTCAATCTTGAACCCATTATTTAAAATGGTGTCTCGTACTGTGATGAGAAATGACTGTATCAAAGATTTTGCAGACCAAAAGAAAGCATTGAGAGAGACATTTCTTAATCTCAAATCAAAGATTTCACTCACAATGGACATGTGGACGTCAAATCAAACATTGGGTTACATGTGCATCACGGCTCAGTATATTGATGACGATTGGCAGCTGCAAAAGAAAATAATCAAGTTTTCTGATGTGAGGACGCCACATACTGGTGTTGCAATGTTCAACCTTATACTGAAGACAATACATGAATGGAACTGTGAAGACAAGCTATTTGCAATTACATTGGATAATGCAAGCAATAATGGCACAATGGCTAAGTTGTTGAAGAAAAACTTGTCGGATAAGCATGTATTGCTTGGAAAAGGGAAACTGTTTCATCAACGCTACGCAGCCCATGTGTTGAATCTAATATGTCAAGCAGGATTTAGCTTTTTAAATCCAATTGTTTGCAAGATCCGAGAAAGTGTTAAGTATATCCGAGGATCTCCATCATGAAAACAAAGGTTTGAGGATATTGTACAGCAACAGGGCATTCATGGGAAGCGACCCTCACTTGATGTACCTACAAGATGAAACTCAACATATATCATGCTGCAAACAGCCTCACATTTCAGGAGTGCTTTTGACTCATTGGGTCTTCAAGATCTGCAATATATGTACACTCCTAGTGAAGAGGATTGGGAAAGTGCTGAGAAAGTTTGTAGGCTATTTAAAGTATTCTATGAGGCCACTAAAGTTATATCTAGTTCTAAATATCCCACCTTAAACTTGTGGTTTCATCAAATTTGGCAAGTCAAATTGGCTTTAGAGAAGGAAGAAGTCGATGAGGACTCAAGCTTGTTTGATATGCTCAAGTATATGAAAGAGAAGTTTAAGAAATATTGGAAATCTTCATGGCTCAAATTTTCAATTCCTGTAATCCTTGATCCAAAATTCAAAGTTGCTTTCCTTGAGTTTCGCTTTCAAGCATTTGGCGATAAGACTGCATCGAAGCTAGCTAAAGTGATGGAAGTGTTCAATGGGTTGTATAATGAGTATTCAAGGTTGGGTGGATGCCACTTGGAATCTGTGCAAGATGTCGAAATGGGTGTAGATGGCACTGATCCTTTGGCAGATTGGGATTAACATCTCAGACAGAGGATTCATTCAACAAGTAATGCTTCTGAAGAACTTGAAACATATTTAGCGAAGGCTCCACAGTCTCATGCTGATCATTTTAATATTCTACATTGGTGGCAACTGAACTATAAAGATTATCCAATTCTTTCTCGAATGGCAAGAGATATATTGGCAGTGCCAGCCTCCACCGTTGCATCAGAGACTGCTTTTAGCACAGGATCAAGAGTCCTAACTGATTTTCGAAGCAGATTGGCCCCAGAGACCGTTGAAGCACTTGTTTGTTTGCAAGACTAGATTAGATCGTCAGATAATGTCTTATGTAATTTACGATAGTACTTTAGCATGTGAGGAATTTAAAAATCGTACTTGTGCTTGAACATCTATATTTATGTTTGAAATGTAGGTTCTTCTGTTCTAAGTGTTGCATCAATTCATGATCATGTGGAACACAGCGATGTCCTTGAGTAAACTACCTACGATCTACAATTGACCAAGGTTTGTACTTAGCATGGTTACTGTTTTTTAAATTGTATAGAACCAATATATGCAGGAATTAGATGACATTTTTAAAACCAACATCATTAGCATAATCTGGTATGACTTTTTTTTTAAAGACTAGACATTTTTTTAAAGCCAACATTGTATTTGATAATACGAGACTACATCTCTAGAAAAGAGCAGGTCATTAGCTATGTGCATTAGGAAAATAGAAGATTTAGAAAAGCCACTGCAATGCCACCTATAATCTTACTGGTGTAGCCTGATGTGGTATTATATATAAATATTAGATATTTATGCTTTGCTGATGTGGTATTATATATAAAAATCCCTCCAATCATTTTTCATTATCCCTCCCTTATTATATATCTTGCCTCTTGCAATTAGTGAACTTGATAGTCTTCAGATCAGAAAACCTTTTCCTATCATGTTTTGCAGTAAAACTCTCTCCTGACTGAGTATTTTCCTAGCATGTTTAACTGTTTCTTTTGTTTCTTTACCATTAGAAAGTAAAACTCTCTCCTGACTGAGTGTTTGGTTTAATATTGTTATGCAGCATGATATACCATTTGTTACTATCGTCTCTTCCCTGAAGCGCTTAGTTGATTCAGCCCATGAAAGCTGCTTCGGGAAGGCAATATCGTCCTCATCTCAGTGCTGCTTAATTAGGATGCATAGGTTGGACTGTCAAATCAGTGAATCGGAATGCTACGTGCTGTTTAGTATCCCTTGTTAGGATATACTCATGAACCTTGATCCCCAGATTAGCTTTCGGCATGATTTTTCTGGTGATAGTTACAATATCATGAGAAATGGTTGTCGTTCTGTTGTGATAGTCGTGCTACTTGAACTGCTGATGCTATGTTGCTTGATACCGTGAATTTCTATGACATGCTTGTGCTGTAAAATTGACGGCCTGTGCTTGACCGATTTAACCTTTTTATTGAGATATTTCTTTCATTAAGCATTGGGCAGCTTGTTGTAGTAGTAATTTAAATGTATAAATGAGGCGATCCTTGTGACCCATTGAGTCAAGAGGGTCACAAGCATGACCCTTTGGGCCGACCCTATTGACCTCTTTTTCAGCGGTGGGTCATGTGGGTTGGACCCAATGGGTAATGAGCCGGCCCATTCTCATCCCATTAGAACCGGCGCTGTACGTCGACACAAAGCTGGGAGAGTGCAATCGGGAGGAGGCAGAGTACTCTTGCAGGAGTACGAACAGTATTTTATAGAAGAAATTTAGAGTAATTATTGAGATTCTCTAATATTCTATCAGACGACGATATCATGATAACACTATATATTTCTTGCACAACTTATCTATCCTTTAGAATTTTTGCACACCCTACCTGTGTGATGGAATTTTAGATGATAGATAGGGTGCGTAGGAATAGTATTTTACTATATAAGATATTTAGAGTAAATACTGAGATGCTCTAATATTCTATTGGAAGTTGACCTCATGATACCACGTAATACTAGAGGAACAGATGATGATCGGTTTGCCCTGAAAATTAAAGCACTCGGTTTTGTACAGACTACAAATGAGCCGGAAGTCGTAAGGAAAAATTACCGAAATAATCAGCACTTAAATGAGAAATTAATAAATAATCTACTGCGTAAAAAATTACTTAAATAGCACGGGTCCGCCACCGGGCAAGGCGGCCGACAGACGGCATGGCGGGAGCAGAGGTCCCGCCACCCGGCGTGGCCGCGGCCCTGCTGCCGCCACCTGGTGTGGCCGCGGCAATGCTCCCGCCACCCGGCGTGGTTGCGGCACCGCGCACGCTGAAAAAGGCAGGGAATCTTTGCATGTCGAGATTAACGCTAAATTAATCACTCGACCGAGAAAACAGTGCAAGCTTTTCAATAAAATATTACTCTACCGACATAAATATGTGGTCTTGGCTTCACCAACAACGCACGGTTAATTAATCAAACAGTAATTACATGATTTACGCTAATTAATACAGTTTAGAAGTTACAGTGATCACAAAATTGAGTGTATATATATCGCTGTCCTGCCCGTCGTTCGCCTTCACACACTCATTCCTCACCCAGCGGCCTTCACACTCATTCCTCACTCGGTGAAGCTCGAGAGTCAGTGTCAGGTATGTGTAAGTACCTCGCACGGCATGGCGGAGCTAATATTTATTAGCTAATTAGTGTTAGGGCACTTGTTATATATGCAGTAAATCGTGTATTTTGTTAGAAGCATTTAATTAGATATGTTTTATCTAATAGTTTTATTTACATTGAAGAATTTAATTAGTTTGTTAACGAGAGAAAATGGCCTACCATTTTTAAGTTAGTGATTTATTTGTAGTTACTAACATAAATGATTAAATTTTAATTGCTTGTATTGTGGATATTTATGTATAATTTGAGACAAATTAGAGTTAGTGTGCTTAGTTAAAATAGTGACTATATTTTTTGCATGCAATTATTTCTTTACTTAATTGAACGTATTGCGGAAATTAATCTATAATTACCATGAAAATTAGTGATATAATTGTACGTATGTTAACGATATTATAGTTAATAATTAGTGGTTAATGAGTGTTAGTCCAGTTGCTATATTCTATGTCCATACATGAAAATTTGATAAAATTCAAATTTTAAAACTTGACAAACTTATAATTGCAAAACTTGATAAAATTGCAATTGTAACAAATTTTCCCGCCTGAACATTTTGTTACAAACAAAAATGGAGACACCACTACATATTTTTCACGGAGATGCATCCGCACCAATGCAAGTGAATTTTGTAAGCATGCACACATGTAGCCATTTGCAGACCACAATAACATTACCAATAGAGTTGCCAATGTTGGCGAGGGTTATAGCTCGAAAGCTCCGTATAAACCGTCAGGAATACAAACTTGTTCTAAACAGTGTTAGGCCATGTCAGGTTTCAAATAGTTTGATATACGTATATATACAACCTGTGGCCACTGAGAAGTAGGGCTGCTTGGACGTACTATGTTAATAAGGCAGTAGAAGAGGGGTACCAATTAGACGTGTACGTGCTGCCTGAGGCAAGAGAATCGGAGGCCGGGCCTAGCAACATCGTAGAAAAGAATGCACATGAGACTATGCTGGAAGGGTATGCGGAGGACCCAATGGGTAGTATCATGACGGGTGTCGAGGCACTAGCCATGGACACGGAGCCGGATATCTCAATGGAGGAGGGAGAGATAGATGCACAAAATATAGGGGAAGATTTATATGAAGGGGTGAAAACGATGTGGAAGAAGAGGAGGACCCGATGCCTGGCATAGCGTATTATCACGCTCTGGATGCTTCGAATTGGGTGATCGGTGATCACTCCAATATTTCCAAATGGGAGTATATGTACAGTGACATAACAGTGAGTCAAGAGTTTAGTACGAAGGATGAGGTAATACACTTTGTCAGCAACTTTGGTGTCACCACACGGCGCGAGCACTCTGTAGCACGATCCGGGCCCGTTGTGTACGAGGTGAAGTGCGTAAAGAAGCCGCGGTGCTCATTCCATGTTCGGACGCATCGCCCAAAACATGAGCAGCACTTCATAATCAGTAGGTACGAGTCGCACACTTGTACGGAGGAGTTGGTACGCAACATTAACATTAATGTGGATTTAAAATTCATAGCGCAGATGTTGCTAACTGCTATTGAGGCAGATATCTTCATGAAACTACACTCTATAATGGCTGAGATACAGAACCGCACTGGCATGTCAATTAAAATGTTTTTCGGGGATTATAAGGAGTCATACAATTGGGCTCCCCGTTTCCTTCGCAAGATACAAGAGAGAAATCCTGGGACATGCTATGTTTTTGCACATGAGCCAGTATACCTCCCCGATGAAAGTGTTGCCCCGAACCACTTCTTCTTGATGCGGCTGTTTTGATCTTTTGGCCAGTGCATAGAGGCCTTCCGGCACTGTCGTCCTGTCATATGTGTGGATGGGACATTCCTCACTGGTAGGTACTATGGTACTCTGCTAACTGCACTTGCAGTTGACAGGAATAACCATATATTGCCTCTCACATTTGCTTTTGTGGAGAGCGAGAACAACGATAGCTGGTTGTGGTTTATATCTCTACTGAAAATTCACGTTGTCATGGATCGGCCTAGAGTGTGCGTCATTTCTGATAGCGGCTATAGATCTCTAAAATAGGTGCAGGGCACTGAACAGGTTTGCATGTTTCATAGCATTTATCTCATATTAACATGTCGAGCTAACATTATATTTTATTATTTGTAGATGCATCCGTTACGATTGAGGAGATCACGACAGATAAAACAATTGGACGCTAGGTATACCATGTTTCTTGTACGTGTCGGATTGTTGCCGTGGGCCCTTACTCTCAATGGGGTACCACACCGCTTGACACCACTTTCAAAACTTGACCTGTGGCTTATCACTGCATTGGTCGACCGCTGGCGTCCTAAGACGCACACGTTTCACTTTCCGGTTGGTGAGATGACAATTACTTTAAAGGATGTTGCCATGCTCACAGGGTTATCAATTTCTGGACGGGTCTTTGTTGTGAACAAACCAAGCAAGCATGCATGAAAAATTATATCGAACAGAGGTGATTGTCAACCTTTTTACTTACATATTTGTAATTTCTACACAAATTACACCTATTAAATATTATTCTTAATCTTTGCAGGTTTGGAGTTCAATATAATGGTAGCGACACCGATGTTTCGATGTCATGGCTCGAGCAGTGTCCCGAGGCTGGTCCGTGTCCCGTGAATGCTGATAATGCGATAGTATTGCTGCACTACGAGGTGTACCTCTACTATCTCCTCTCGGGTGTCATGTTCACAAATGGCAACTGTGACTCAATACCCTTGTCGGTGTAATAAATACCGGGGTACAAAGAGTCCAAAGAGTCCTAAGAAGATCAAGCGGGCCCCACGCGTCAGGCGGGCGAGCAAGGCCCCAGCGCGTGGGCGAGCCCCTCAGCGCTTCAGGCGAGGGCCCCACGCGTCAGGCGGGCGAGCAAGGCCCCAGCGCGTGGGCGAGCCCCTCAGGGCGCCGGGCGAGGGCCCCACACGTCAGGCGGGCGTTCAGACCCCAGCGTGTGGGCGAGCCCCACGGCGTATCGAGCGGGCCCCACGCGTCAGGCGGGCGAGCAAGGCCCCAGCGCGTGGGCGAGCCCCTCAGGGCGCCGGGCGAGGGCCCCACACGTCAGGCGGGCGTTCAGACCCCAGCGTGTGGGCGAGCCCCACGGCGTATCGAGCGGGCCCCACGCGTCAGGCGGGCGAGCAAGGCCCCAGCGCGTGGGCGAGCCCCTCAGGGCGCCGGGCGAGGGCCCCACACGTCAGGCGGGCGTTCAGACCCCAGCGTGTGGGCGAGCCCCACGGCGTATCGAGCGGGCCCCACGCGTCAGGCGGGCGAGCAAGGCCCCAGCGCGTGGGCGAGCCCCTCAGGGCGCCGGGCGAGGGCCCCACACGTCAGGCGGGCGTTCAGACCCCAGCGTGTGGGCGAGCCCCACGGCGTATCGAGCGGGCCCCACGCGTCAGGCGGGCGAGCAAGGCCCCAGCGCGTGGGCGAGCCCCTCAGGGCGCCGGGCGAGGGCCCCACACGTCAGGCGGGCGTTCAGACCCCAGCGTGTGGGCGAGCCCCACGGCGTATCGAGCGGGCCCCACGCGTCAGGCGGGCGAGCAAGGCCCCAGCGCGTGGGCGAGCCCCTCAGGGCGCCGGGCGAGGGCCCCACACGTCAGGCGGGCGTTCAGACCCCAGCGTGTGGGCGAGCCCCACGGCGTATCGAGCGGGCCCCACGCGTCAGGCGGGCGAGCAAGGCCCCAGCGCGTGGGCGAGCCCCTCAGGGCGCCGGGCGAGGGCCCCACACGTCAGGCGGGCGTTCAGACCCCAGCGTGTGGGCGAGCCCCACGGCGTATCGAGCGGGCCCCACGCGTCAGGCGGGCGAGCAAGGCCCCAGCGCGTGGGCGAGCCCCTCAGGGCGCCGGGCGAGGGCCCCACACGTCAGGCGGGCGTTCAGACCCCAGCGTGTGGGCGAGCCCCACGGCGTATCGAGCGGGCCCCACGCGTCAGGCGGGCGAGCAAGGCCCCAGCGCGTGGGCGAGCCCCTCAGGGCGCCGGGCGAGGGCCCCACACGTCAGGCGGGCGTTCAGACCCCAGCGTGTGGGCGAGCCCCACGGCGTATCGAGCGGGCCCCACGCGTCAGGCGGGCGAGCAAGGCCCCAGCGCGTGGGCGAGCCCCTCAGGGCGCCGGGCGAGGGCCCCACACGTCAGGCGGGCGTTCAGACCCCAGCGTGTGGGCGAGCCCCACGGCGTATCGAGCGGGCCCCACGCGTCAGGCGGGCGAGCAAGGCCCCAGCGCGTGGGCGAGCCCCTCAGGGCGCCGGGCGAGGGCCCCACACGTCAGGCGGGCGTTCAGACCCCAGCGTGTGGGCGAGCCCCACGGCGTATCGAGCGGGCCCCACGCGTCAGGCGGGCGAGCAAGGCCCCAGCGCGTGGGCGAGCCCCTCAGGGCGCCGGGCGAGGGCCCCACACGTCAGGCGGGCGTTCAGACCCCAGCGTGTGGGCGAGCCCCACGGCGTATCGAGCGGGCCCCACGCGTCAGGCGGGCGAGCAAGGCCCCAGCGCGTGGGCGAGCCCCTCAGGGCGCCGGGCGAGGGCCCCACACGTCAGGCGGGCGTTCAGACCCCAGCGTGTGGGCGAGCCCCACGGCGTATCGAGCGGGCCCCACGCGTCAGGCGGGCGAGCAAGGCCCCAGCGCGTGGGCGAGCCCCTCAGGGCGCCGGGCGAGGGCCCCACACGTCAGGCGGGCGTTCAGACCCCAGCGTGTGGGCGAGCCCCACGGCGTATCGAGCGGGCCCCACGCGTCAGGCGGGCGAGCAAGGCCCCAGCGCGTGGGCGAGCCCCTCAGGGCGCCGGGCGAGGGCCCCACACGTCAGGCGGGCGTTCAGACCCCAGCGTGTGGGCGAGCCCCACGGCGTATCGAGCGGGCCCCACGCGTCAGGCGGGCGAGCAAGGCCCCAGCGCGTGGGCGAGCCCCTCAGGGCGCCGGGCGAGGGCCCCACACGTCAGGCGGGCGTTCAGACCCCAGCGTGTGGGCGAGCCCCACGGCGTATCGAGCGGGCCCCACGCGTCAGGCGGGCGAGCAAGGCCCCAGCGCGTGGGCGAGCCCCTCAGGGCGCCGGGCGAGGGCCCCACACGTCAGGCGGGCGTTCAGACCCCAGCGTGTGGGCGAGCCCCACGGCGTATCGAGCGGGCCCCACGCGTCAGGCGGGCGAGCAAGGCCCCAGCGCGTGGGCGAGCCCCTCAGGGCGCCGGGCGAGGGCCCCACACGTCAGGCGGGCGTTCAGACCCCAGCGTGTGGGCGAGCCCCACGGCGTATCGAGCGGGCCCCACGCGTCAGGCGGGCGAGCAAGGCCCCAGCGCGTGGGCGAGCCCCTCAGGGCGCCGGGCGAGGGCCCCACACGTCAGGCGGGCGTTCAGACCCCAGCGTGTGGGCGAGCCCCACGGCGTATCGAGCGGGCCCCACGCGTCAGGCGGGCGAGCAAGGCCCCAGCGCGTGGGCGAGCCCCTCAGGGCGCCGGGCGAGGGCCCCACACGTCAGGCGGGCGTTCAGACCCCAGCGTGTGGGCGAGCCCCACGGCGTATCGAGCGGGCCCCACGCGTCAGGCGGGCGAGCAAGGCCCCAGCGCGTGGGCGAGCCCCTCAGGGCGCCGGGCGAGGGCCCCACACGTCAGGCGGGCGTTCAGACCCCAGCGTGTGGGCGAGCCCCACGGCGTATCGAGCGGGCCCCACGCGTCAGGCGGGCGAGCAAGGCCCCAGCGCGTGGGCGAGCCCCTCAGGGCGCCGGGCGAGGGCCCCACACGTCAGGCGGGCGTTCAGACCCCAGCGTGTGGGCGAGCCCCACGGCGTATCGAGCGGGCCCCACGCGTCAGGCGGGCGAGCAAGGCCCCAGCGCGTGGGCGAGCCCCTCAGGGCGCCGGGCGAGGGCCCCACACGTCAGGCGGGCGTTCAGACCCCAGCGTGTGGGCGAGCCCCACGGCGTATCGAGACGAGGGCCCCACGCGCCAGGCGAGCGCATGGGCGAGCCCCCTCTGAAGACCAGGCGAGGGCCCCTACTGTGGGACTGGAGATGGATTTGACTGGAGCCTTCTGCTAAACTCTATCGCCAGCAAATCTATCCAGCTCTTGCAACCACCCGTGCGATTTCTCACTGCATGTCAGCATGTGAAATTGGGTGACGATTTTTCGGCTCCAGTTTTTTCAGACATTTTTTAGGACATTTTCAACGCATATAGTATTGTAGTGCCGGTGGCGGCAAACGGATGCTGGCACAAATTGCTTCGGTGACTATAATATTTGCCATCTCCTGAAGCGCGGAGTGGGCTCCAGGAAGTAAATTTCCTTTGTTTTTTACCCCACTTGCTGCATTTCAGACCAACAGGCCCAGCTTAGAAGATAATCATGAAAGAAAACGTGAGATGTGCCCTAAAAGGGTCTGTTCAAGATAAAAGTGCATGGCTTTGTAGTTTAGTTTTTTACAGTTCTTTGATCACCGTGCGTGATATAGGTTGTTAACTCCTCTTCTTAATGAAACATGTGTCCAGGCACGTTCTCAAAAGAAAAAAACTGGAATGATTATGCAACTCAAGTTTCACATCAAGAAATAATAGTAGGCGAACGATCAAACAAAATTATTTTACAAAGCAAGCTTCACTTCGATGACCCATTTACTGTAATAAAAAAAATCAACAGAGTAGGTGAAAGCAGTACGCAGTTTGCCTATAACATAGTAGCAGAAAAATATGCATGAAGAATTGTTTCCACCAGATTAGCATGCGAGGCTGACATAGATAGACCACACATCATACAAACATAGACTTGTAGCTTCATCTTCTGTGGTAATGTATAGAATGTTGAATGCTTGCAAGGGCCTATCTGAATGAACACTCAGTTTAGAATGTACAATGCACAGTAGACCCTAACAAATCAGAGAGTAGCCGGACAACAGAGAAGCGTTAACGAATTGTTGATCTTCTAAATCAAATAATATTCTTGTATACTTAACTCAGATTTTATCAGCCGATATGTATCCCTAGAAAGAATAATACGTTAAACTATCCCATAACTTGACTACAAACCACATAATAAGTCCAGTTCCAATATGGTCAACGTCTGGCGTCATCTCAAAGTATCATCCAGGCGTAAAAAGCTAGGGCTGTACATTCAGGGCCAAAGCTCAAGTATTGGGATTAAATTCCAAAACTGCTCAGTACCTACTTTTCCTTAGGCACTGACAGGGCAGCAACAAACAACATCCATTCCTCTAAAATTCAGACTGAAACAACACATGATCATCAAGTACATTTCAATGGACAATGTTAAATCTTCACTTTCAGAAAGTGTCCATCATGTGACATATCATGGTTAGGCATCTAAGATTCTAAGACTTCTTCAAGTAAAGAACATAAGTTCGTCTATTTACTACAGGTGCCTGATAGAAATAAACACTGCAAGCAACACATTACATGACTGTATATTAATTACTAAGGGTACTCAATGTGTCCAGTGAGTCTCAGGAACAACTAAAGCAATTCACCATAAGATAAGCTTGCTCAACTTTAACTGGTACTACTACAGATGCACAACAACTACAGAGTAGCTTGTTTGACAAGAGGCATAACGCACTTAGAAACCTCAACTCGGTAACAATGCAATATAGCAACTTGCATCTACCACATCTAAGCATGCCCACTTGTGATCTACTCACCTAACCTTTAGCAAAGAAGTGCACATCATCCGGCCCATTTTGAGCCAAACCATAAAAGTCTGAACAGACATGTCACTATAGCAGATAAAATGATGGCTCTATACATCTTCAATGCATGCAGATTTGAAACAATAGAGCACAGAAGTTCTTTGCCATCGAACTCCACATTTTATAGTTTTATTAAAGTACCAGAAAATGCAGCATAAATTGGTACTTCAGCACCCAAGCAAAATCTCTAGCAAACATGATCACTCAAACTAATAAGGATGAATAACACGTGGTGGCATACTGGATAAACTGAAAGGTGCAAAGAGATATCGAGTCACATGCAGCAAGACATACATCCAGCAAAACATTGTTCAAGTCAAAATGATGGTACCAGATGAAAGCGATGATTTTAGACACGCTCAAAATATGCCAGTCATGCCATCAAATTCTAGGACCGAATGGAATCACCCAATCCGGCCCATCAACCTGTAGAACGGGTCATCCACAGTCAGGTCCGTTGCACTATGGAAAGACCATGTGTGCAAAGCGTGGCAGATCTGAATCCTTCCGTCCTGAATGCTCCAAGTGCCTGCATCAGGATCTTCAAGCTCGCCATCCTCCGAAGCATCAGACTTCACCTCCTTGCCCACCTCTGTGAGGATGGAGGGCAGGACCTCCAGGCCACGGCTTTGGACACCACCCCCACGTATCACCACAGTCTTCGCATGCAAAAGGTAGCAAAGCTATCAGTATGTGAGTGAGTATATCACAGCCATAGAGACGTACAAGAATATTTCATAATGCTCACAGAGAAGGGTGGCTGTGTCCAAATATACGAGTCGACCATGCTGCGATAGGACAGGTGCACCGTTTCTGAGTGTACAAACACCCTGGATGTTGGGCCACCTGGCAAAGCCCATTGCCTTTTGAGAGGTCCCTTGTCACAGACAACCGCAATTGTCTGTAATGCCCGGCCTTGACCAGCAATGTAGCGGATGAAGTTTAGCTCATTTTCGCTTCCCATGTATCCGTGGAGCACAACTGTCTTCAGCTTGAAGTTAACACACTCAATGCGGTCCTGCTGCTCCCAAAACTGGGAACCTGCATCGTTGCCTGTGCTTTCTTCGATAGACTGCAATATCGCCAGCAAGGAAACAATAAGAACAGTGTCTTGCATATTATGCATGTTTGTTTAAAAAAAATGGGACAAGCATCAAAGAACAGTAAGAGCAGAGTCTTAAGTATTACCATGAGATGCAAGGTCTCTATGTTGGGAAAGCACCTTAAGAGCATTGCTAGAGTGGTGACCTCCCCATCCACTGTCCAATCGATTTTTACACCAAACACCTTCAAGCTAGGCATCATAATGCTAGCCCTCAGCTCCATGCCTGCCTTGATAATGGTGCCGCCAATGGCCAAATCATGTGTGCTGAGGTCCAGGAAACCCAAAACCTCGAGGATAGGCGCTGAAATTATGTTGATTGCGGTTCTGTAAAGCAGGCTGTTGTGGATGAGCAGCTTCTCTAGAACGGGTGCTTTGTCAATCACAATCTCCTCAAGGCAGCACATCCACATGACACAAATCCGGAGGGTGTCAGAGGCAATCCGAAGCAGGCGAGACTGCGGGGCGAGATGCTCTCTGGTTGGATGATCCCTGCTGAGTCCAAGAGCCAAGATCTGGAGATGAGGACTATGACGAATCAACATGTCCATATCATGGTCTCTGATGATGCAGTGCAAGATGCAAAGCTCTGTCAGGTTCTTGAACAGTGGCAGAGCAATGGCAGTGCTGGGAAACTCCCAAAACCCCAAGTGGAGATGCTTCAGTGATTCGAAGCTGAAGATGTCCTGTGGCAATGGCAGGGCGAAAGGCAATGGTTTTTGAACCAGAACCAAACGCTCCACGTGCTTGTCGCTGAGAAGCCTGATCAGCTCCTCGAGCTCCTGGCGCCACTGGGGGCGACTTCCAAATGATAGCTCAGTGAACTTTGCGGCACGAATGTCGCCCTGGTGTGCAACCAAGCATTGCATGACAGAAGAGACCGAGACGTTCCACTGACCGGAAGATCTCAGGTCAGAGTCTGCGAGGAGGCCAAATCTCATAGTTGACCACACGCCCTTCCAACGACGCGCGAGTACCTCGGTTCGCCCCGCCTCCTTGAGGGGGAGACGCGAGAGGATCTCCTGGAGAAGGGCGTTCGGGAGTCCACTCAGGTGGTCGACGCCGTCTCCCGGAGCCACCCACAGGGAGGGGCCCGGTTGGCCGTCCAGCGAATCCGCCAGGGAAGGGATCTCTGACGAGGAGGACGAGCCGCCGTAAGCAGATGCGGACGGAGTCGACGGTGGTGTTCCGCCAGAGTTGGAGCTGTCCTCCAAAGCCAGAGACCCGGAGCTGTCGTCGTTGGAGTGAATCTCGGACGCCGCGGGAGACGACGTCAGTGTGAACTCGGCCTCGGAGGAGTCGTGGGCCGTATGGGAAGAGTCGGAGTCCGACGGGACAGGAGTAGGAGGTGGCGACGGATCAGGAGTAGGAGGTGGGGTAGGGAGGCGATGAGAGAGCATACGTGCCGTAACGTAGTTATGGGCCAAATATGCCTCCGTCTGGTCGTACTCCCACAAGCCGGCGATGCGAGTCATGCTGCCGCCGGTGGCGGCGGCGGAAGGAGTGTAGGGGAGTGAGGTGCGGTTAGGAATGGAGCCGCGACGGTGGGAGGAGGGTAGGGTTTGCCTGGAGGGAGGGGAGCGAAAGGGAAAAAAATTCTATGCGGACCGTTCCTAGACCAAGGCTCGTGCGGACCTGCCTTCGATGGACGACGCGTGGCAACGTGAATCTTGGCATAGCACCGGACGCATACTCTGCCTTCAGCCCCATCCCCCAAAATTCCCCAACCATTACCCTAGAACAAAAATTCCCCGGCATCGTCTCCTACGACCTGCCCCTCTGCTCGTCCCACTATTCGCCCACCGCCGCCATGGAGGCCCGCCCCTCTCCTCCAGCGAGCACCCGAGAGCCACCGCCCCCACAACTCTTTCTCCTGCTATGTTTCGAGCTCGCTCCTGACCGGCGCTCGCTCACCACCGCCATGGAGCCCGCGCCCCCTGTCCTCCAGCGCGCACCGGCGAACAACGGTTGCGCCGCCGGCCCTCTCCTCCAGCGTGCACCGGCGAGGATGGGAGGCCTCCTGGGCACGGTGTAGGCGGTCTGAGATGGCGGGGATGGCGGCGCAAATTTGATGGTCGCGAGCTCGAGAGATGCAGTTTTAGTGCATATTTCAGGCCATTCCTTGGATGTGTGTACCAAAAAATGGATATTTAAGGTCATATGTAGATTCTGAATGAGATGTAGCATGAGATCTTGATGTATTTTTGTATTTTTTGATGTATTTTGGCATGTATTCAGATTTTTATTCGGATTTTGGTATGAGATTTTCAGTATATGCCTGAATGGTATAGCATACATGAAGCAAGATTTTTTAACTATGACATTCAGCATGAGCAGAATTCATGTAAATTTCCTGTCAGCCCACATATGGTCTGTGCAAATGAGGGTTAAAGGCTTAAAGCTTTCACCTGTTTGCAATTGGTTCTGCATATATGTGATCTGAATGAAATTTTAAGTTTAGGACTTGTCAAGTTCAGGCACCGCTCCAGTTGAGGCACTGCTCTAGTTTAATTTCTAAAGTATATGAGTGAGCGTCCTGGGGAAAGAAGTGTGTGGGTTGCATTGAGATTGATGGGGAGAACGCGTGTCAACAGATGGGCTCGGGTCCGCATAGCGCAGCCTTGCGGACGGTCCGCATGGAATTTTTTTCCAGCGAAAGTGGGTTGGAAATGGAGGCGGCGACGGTGGAAAGAGGGGTAGGGCGGAGTGGAACTGCTTAGGGTTTGCGTTTTCGTGGAGGGCATGGGCCGGATCCTGGGCTGTTTGCCTGCGTATTCCTCGCATTTGATGGGCCTTATTACGTTGACGTGACATTTTATGTGGTTTTGGGCTCACATGTCAGCCTTCCCTTTTTTTTTTCTCCCCCTTCTATCCCATGCATCTCTTCCCCCTCGACCTACATCCTTCCACCCCCGCCTCCTCTATTGTCGTTGTCGCCGCCTCCTTTCCTTTTAGCTTAGTTCTTGCAAATAAATACAAAATTAAAGTTTTATTCATACATGGCAAGTTCTTTCCCAAGCTTGGATCTTGTAATTGTGTGCACAGTTTAAATTTGCTAGTTGTGTAGCAATTCCTCTCCCAAGCTTGGATCTTGCAACTAAGTACAATATTTAAGCTTGCTCCTTTTGGTTCTAGAAATGCTATTCTCGCTTTTACATAGTGTGAGAGGATTCTAGGAACAAAAGGATCATACCTAGTTGCATTGCTCGGTCTGCTCCATCTTGGAGTAAATGTCTCCTTGCCTACACATGCTGACTTGGATTTCTTCAACTCTCATGTCAGTGTGTTGCTTCTGTAGTGCTTAAGCCGATCCTCCTAAAAAGTGTGGTGTATATGTCTTGGATTTCAATATTAAACAAAACTTCATCGATTATGACATTTCCTATGATGAGGCGGTAGACCGGCTGGTCTACTTGTTGCAAATGCATAGCATACAGGGGCGGATTTAGGGGGGTGCAAGGTGGGCTCAACCCCCCACCACCCCCAAACTCCATGGAGCCCCCCCTAAGCCCCTCCTACATTTTTTGAGGAAGGAGCGAAAGGAAAAAAAGCCCCTCCTACATTTTTTGAGGAAGAAGAAGGGGGGAAAGAGGGGAGGAAGAAGGAAATGGAAGAAGTCTTAGAAGGATCACGCTTTCTCCATCTAGTCCGAGCCCCACCATTTTATGGATCTAACCCTAGATTTTAATCTATTCACGCACGCTATTCACTAAGTCAATAGAATACTTGCTTGCTACACTTGTAAACTATGGATGACTACAGTTTAATCCTTGAACATGTTAATAATTTATATAAAATATTTAAGGACTGTAACGTCAATCGGAGGGGGGAGAATGGGAGGCGACAAAAAATTCTTTGCCGAGAAAGAACTTGGCCTATATCTCAATTACAACCCAAAACCTCTCTTCTAACCGTCAAGCAAACACAAGCCAACTGGTGACATGCTCAGCCTAGGAACGATTAGGAATAGCTCAAAACCTCGCGGAAGCACAACTAAAGCGTAAATGCACAAAGACTAAAAGAACAGAGGGAAAATGAAAAACTAGCAGCAAATAGTAAAAACTGAGCACACTTAATAATCATGCAAGGAAATTAGATTAATCTTTCACTAATTTATTAATGAAGGAATGAATGGTTAAAATATTACTGCATGAAAGTGACACCTCAGAGATAAAAGACTTGCTGCCGAGGGGTCGTTTGGCATGGATTCTACCGCGGCTTCTATCTCGCGCGTGCCAAACAGGTCACGTGAAACCGGCTCCGTTCGGATTTTTTGGGCGAAGCCGCACGTATGCAAGCCTGGGAGACGAAGCAAAAAAGGTGGTTTCACCTAGTTTCTCCTGTTTGAGGGACCAAGTGGACCGGTCTGGTCAGTCGTCCTGGTTTGATGAGCGCTTGCTAACACTGAAATCCTGTCAAGTGTGTCAGGGTTTCGAACTCCGGCAAATACGATTTGCAGGTCAAAGGGGGATTGATGCGCGTAGGCACTCCGAATGGTGAGAGTTTAGAGACCTGGTTTATACTGGTTCGGGCAAACGTGCCCTACATCCAGTGTAGTGCTGAAGTCGTATTGCGTTCAAGGAGGGTGCAAGCCTCCGGGCGTGTTACAAGTAGCCTAGTGCTGTGCGTGTGAGAGTATGAGGAAGAAGAAGACTGTGGCTTGGAGTCTAATCTCCTTGCCTTCTGTAGTGCCCTGTTGCCCTTTAAATAGGCAGGGAACAGGACTTACAACCAGCCGAGCTGGGAGAAGGAAAAAAAGGAAGGGGTCAGTCCCTTGGAGGGGTCGGAGCGCTCCTGAGTCTCGACGCTGGCCCCCTGGTCGTCGCGGTGTTCCTCGTCAATGGCGCGCCTCCCTCGAGCCCTGTGCCGCCGTGTCAGACCCATCAGGTTTTGCCTAGCGTGGGGGGCAAAACTAGCTCGGCGCCGCTGGCTGGTCGCTGACACAAGCAGTGTCTTGGGGGGTGCAGCCGCTACGTGTTGTTAGGCTGGTGGCAACCTGTCTCTGGCTTCTGATGATGGGAAGCGAATATGCTCTGCGGCGGTACTCGAGTACCGCATTTAATGCGTTGCTTCAGGAGCAAGCGACTGCCCAGACCAGGTGGGCAAGTCTGCGCGTTCTGCCTCGTCTCGACCTCCGCCGGGGAGGCCGGAGGCTTGGCAGGTCGGTCGGTCGTCGGGTCAGTAGGTCGGTAGGACCTACTTTATCCAACTCTATTGAGGACGGTCGGAGGGCTTCGCCCGACCCGTAAGTGGAATCTTGTCCCGACCTCCGCGGGGTCGGGAGGTCCTGCTTGGTTCCGGGCCTCCTTCAGAGGGAGGTCGGGGGGCTTTGTCTCGCTCTCCTGCTCGTGAGGTCGAGGAGTTCTGCCTTGCTATGACCTCTGTCAGGGAGATCGTCACGTTGCGTCTCGTAACGAAGGTTGTCGTAATCCGCTCCGTCAGGCTGGAGTTCCTACGTGCTTAGGGTACCCCATGTATGGGTACCCGTCAGTAGTCCCCGAGCCCCGGTCCGACCTTTGTGTAAGGTCGGCCGGGGTTTATGCGATATCCTCCTGCGGGCAAAAAAATAATTCCGCGCAATCGTGACTTCTATTTCCTTTTATATAGAAATAATTTTGGAGAAAAAAAATCTGATTTAGAAAACACTTATTGTTTATTTCCACCCGGTGGGTGTATTCTCCGACCTTGTTGGTGGTACCTGCAATTACTAAGATTTTTGGTTCCTTATCCTTTCCGTGTTTTTGCGAGGGCGCGCGAGCGCACCCGGTGGGTGTAGTCCCCGAGTGACCTGGTGAGAGGTCGGTCGGGGATTATGTGAAAACCCTTGGGCAGTCATACTCTCATTCTCCGACCTTGTTGGTGGTACCTGCAATTACTGAGATTTTTGGTTCCTTATCCTTTCCGTGTTTTTACGGGGACGCGCGAGCGCACCCGGTGGGTGTAGTCCCTGAGTCCCCGAGCGATTTCGTAGGAATCGGTCGGGGATTACAACGTTAGAATCGTGTTTTGCGTTAAGTCGGGAATTTTCCGAGTCCTCGAGCGACTTTTTACAGCCGATCGGGTGCAATTCCCGAGTCCCCGAGCGACTTGCGATGTTGGTCGGGGGCGATTCCTGAGTGAAAAGGCATCTAGGCCCCTAATTTTGTTTTGGTGATTGATGCCAACTACTAAAGACTACTACTAATGATTTAATTGAGTTGTGGACAGAGAATTAAGTTTGAAAGTCTTTTTGAGGGGAAGCATGATTGTATTAAGTCAAATAGTTTGGGAGGGAGAAGGGAGACTTGAAGTGGTGACAGCTTGGAGAGGGAGTAGGGGGATAGGTGGAAGCATGTCGACAGGGTCGGCCTAGGCCCTGTGCGCACAGGGCCCCAAAATTAACCGTTAGGGTCTCCAATTTCAGATAACCCAATAAACATGCATATACAACATCGTTACACCGGCAAGAGACCTAGCTAGCTCTTGGCCAAAAGGCCAAAATCATATGAATTTGTTCTTCGATGCTTGGTCAATTCTAGTACTCTTCAGGAACACCAGGTGGACGAAGCTACAAGAATGGAGCTGGCAATGGCGTCTCTTGCATGACGAACAGAAACGGTACGAGATCATCGTTACACCGTACGTGGATCACACAACACGCACACGATCATTCACAAAAATCACATCAAAGCGTCGTACCGAACGCGAAAAATCCACCACTCGTTGTCTCAGCAGCGGCGGCAGCATGCCGGGCACCTCACGATGCCGTTCTCGTTGCACTCCGGGCATCGCCGGAACCCCGCAGCGCCGCCGCCGTCCTCCAGCGGCGTCTCCTCGCCGTCGTCGTCCTCGTCGACGTACACCTTGCAGCTGCCGGAGCACACCTCGCAGAGCAGGAACCGCACGTCCCCGCAGGCCTCGCACGCGTCGGTCTCCCCGGGCGCCGCGCTCTCGCACCCTGCCAGCCTCGCCGCCAGGTCGCCGGCCTCGTGCAGCCGCTTCAGCTCGTCGGCGTTGCCCACGAGCTCGCCATCGACGAACAGGCTCGGCAGGATGGACGCGTCCGCCGCCGCCCAGCACCTGGTGGCGGCGGCGGCGAGACGGAGGCCGTGGAGCTCGTCGCGGAAGCCGCGGTGCATGGACACGTCGCGCTCGTCGACGCGCACCGCGTAGCCCCTGAGGATGGCGCGCGCGAGGCAGCAGTCCTCGTGCGTCGCGCGCACGCCGCGCAGCGACGTGAAGTAGAGCACGGCCTTGCGCCGCGGCGGAGGCACCGCCTTCTCCACCGGCGCCGGCAGTGGGAGAGGCAGTGGCGTGACCTTGCAGGACGCGGCGAGCTCCGGCGGGGCCGCGGCGATTGGGAACGAGAAGGAGTGGCGCGCGAACGGCGCGGCGGCCAGCGCCGGCGAGTGCTCCTCGAGGCCGGCCATGAGCGCCCACGCGTCGATGGCCTCGGGCTCGTTGGGCGGCGTCATGGTCGGCGTGCGCGGCGCCATCCTCGCCGGCGCCCGCAGCCCGGCCTTGTCGAGCTCGAGGGAGCCGAGCGTCGACGACGTGAGCCGCACGACGTGGACGCCGGCGTCGGGGCGGGCAGGGAACGACTGGCTCCGCGGCAGCGCGAGCGGCGACGGGCAGTATCGGAGGTCGTGCCGGGCCTGCCTCGAGGTGGTGCACCCCATGATCGATGGCAGTGCACAGTGGCAATGGCAACGCCAACGCCAAATCGGCAATGTGAGGGGAGTGTGATCAGTAAGCTAGGAACATACCTCTTTTTGAGGGGTTCTAAGTGGTGGATGGGTGAGCTGGATGCTAATCTCTATTGGGATTGGGGTTTCATCATCTTTTATATATGGCTTTGGGGAATGGGGAGATAGAACTAGGAGATTAGTGGTGGTGATTTTTAATCTGTCCAATGCTTGCCCGAGCGTTTGCGCGGCTAGATTTGTTTTGATATATAGTGTTTATCTCTAACTCATAATCTATCTCTAACACATCAGATCGGATTTAGAGTTTATCTCTAATATATTATATCAACTTTAGTATTTAATATGAATTTCTAATATTTTCTTTTTAATCTAAGCCGCATAGATCTTTTATTTTTTTTCCTTTGATTAATCTATCCCGTTATAATTTGATCCCACAGTTGATTAAACGGATAAAATAACCATATTATATCATCTTTAGTATTTAATCTGAATTTCTAATATTCTTCTTTTGATCTAAGCCGTTATAATCCGGCCCCACAAAATCAATGGCATAGATCTTTTTTTTTCTTGATTTATGTGAGAATTTCTTTGATTGATCTTGGCCGTTATAATTTGGTCCCACCATTGATCGAACAGCTGAAATAATTTGGATGATGTGAACGAACATGGTGGCTTCTTTTTCCCCTCCTTTAAAATATATAATAGATAGATAGATGGCACCAATTGGATTTGGAATGTTATTTTCTGAAAGTAATACTAGTTTTGGAACATTCACACTTGGGAGTCATATGGTTTAGGAGTTAGGACCTGCTGAAAAATGAACATGAACATATATACTACTAACTCGCTGCCATTTTTTTAGGTACAGTGCAGGATTAGCACTAATGAATTTAACTTTGGAAGAGTCAAACATTATCGTTCCTCTTTTCTTCTTTTTTGCATCACCACCTGCTCCCCCCTTGATTATAGGGCCCTGTTCAGAGGGCGCTGGCTTTGGAGCTTCTCTTTTGTTGCACCTGCGCACACATACATATGCGCATGCAACTTTACCCGCAAGTTAAGGGATTGGATATAGATGGAATTACATACAAGCAAATGATTGAATGGAATCATATGGCATCACGAGCTGATATATATCATTATTATCGGAATTTACCGGCCATGGTCGACGAATTCATCCTTCATGTAGCCGTCATAGTCTAGATGAATTAAATTTCTGGAAATCTTTGTCGCAAAAAAGCACTGTTTCAAATTGGCAAGTGCTGGGTTCAATCAATCAAGGAAT
This sequence comes from Raddia distichophylla, assembly GCA_005191435.1. NCBI lineage: Eukaryota > Viridiplantae > Streptophyta > Magnoliopsida > Poales > Poaceae > Raddia > Raddia distichophylla. The sequence continues at coordinate 2,550,476 of SPJY01000102.1, forward strand.
ATAAGGAAAGTAGCAGGAAATCGTGGAAAGTAGCACGTATGACAAGCCCAATAAATGTTCATAGATAATCTTGGCCCATGACACGTAACTAGTGGGCTGGCTACTAGTATGCTATCCTCTAATTTCGTTTTGGATATCAGCCCAGAAAAAAATGTTGCGAGGGCAACCGTGCAGAAGGTAATAGACGGGGGGATACAATGAGAATGGGAAATGAGAAATGTTGTTGGTGTTGGTGTAGTCCTACATTCGTTAAGAATTTGGGTGCTGCGAAGTGGCTCGTTAATTCAAAAAAAATACAGCATATATTATGTTACTACAATATTGACAAGACGAAGAGTGTAAGAAAGATCTACAATATAGCTATTTAAGGTGGGTCTAGATGAACAAGGACGCTCCTTCAAGGTATTGTAATATCTACTAAAAATTTTTCGTACATCATTCACAACCACCCTCCATCCATCATCTAATGGCCAATGTAAGGTAGGATACTTTCTTATTTAGGTGCATCCATTTTAGAAAATTTCGATCAATTCAAGATATATGAAACCATCCTATTTATTCAACTTCCCTATTTCAACACATTGCATTTTAGAAAACTTAATATCAATCTGTCATCTTAAGATATATCAAAATTAGATGTTGTAGAAGCATGTCCTAGTTTAGCATGGAAGAGAAGTTGATCGTGCGAAAGTGTGACATGGTCGAGTGTGAATGTTGAAAGCAGAGTGATGTTGAGCTTATCATGAATAATACAAGTATAAATCTTTAAATGCATATGAATTTTCCTTTAAATTTAACACAAATCAAGCCACGTACGTATAGTTTGACATGAATCAAATAGCGTAAACATGTGAGACATCATGCTTGTTGTTAAATTTTTTTTGAAGAGTGGGCAAGAAGCCTATTCGTTCAATAAGAGAGGAAGTCTGAACAACAAGCACGCCCACAACTGCACAACCAACCAAAACCCGCGAGAAAATCAAAAACCTCTAGGAGCCCTACTTATAAGCTCCTTTTTTGGAAGCTATCAACCACCACCCTAACAACCTCTGCTAGCCAGCGGGATGCCTGCTGAAAAATCCTACGTTCTGCTCCTTTCGAAGGTGCCAGAACTGTAGATAATCAACGCATCATCGCCTCTCCTACGGGACTCTTGAGGACCCATAAGCTCTTCCCACCAGTCTCCAATGGATCAAATGTCTGACATGGAAACGTCCATGTGTCTCAATTCTGTCCGTAACAAGCTTCACCCTTGACTAGCATAAGGGCAACACCACAGCATGTGGATAGTCATTTTACTCGCATTTGCACAGAGCATACTGGTCTGGTTGTGCAGCCATCCGCTAGTTGCGAGCCTGTTCGTAGTAAGGATCCTATTTTGGATGACCGTCCAAAAGAAGAAACGACATTTGGGCTTCGAGTGGGCATGCTAGATGCGCATGTAGCAGTGATCCGGTAGAGAACCAGCATGGTGAACCAAATACGCTGATCAGGCGAAGTATAGTAGCATCCATTTTGCGAGAGAGTCCAAGTGATGGAGTCCGATTCTAACTCACGTACGTGGTGAGGTGGTGCCAGAATAACAAGAAATGCTCCAAACCTGAACTGAACGTACTATATTGCATCTACTCCGTAGTGGAGATGTTCCGAAGGGGCCTCATCCAAGCGCCCTGGACCGAGGGACCGGCGCAGTGTGCAAGCTAGCTAGAAGCACGGTAGGACGGCCAACTTAATTAGGCACTCTTTGATTCGCGGTTGTGGCTTGGTTTTGGTTGTAATTGTAAAGTCAGGAGCGCTTAAAAAGAGATTTGGAAAGGCTAAGAAATTTATTTTAAAATATTTCTTAGATTTTTGAGAAAACCCCACAAATCCTGAAAAAAAAATACAAAATGTTTCGGAGGAGTTCCCGAAGGAAGCCCGCCTAACCGGAGCGATCGAGCTTAATAACACACTAGACGGATTGCCGAGGACCTCCTCCGAGGCGACGATGCAATTAAAAATCATCTGGTAATGCGTTGGTGCGGCCAACTTTTCTATACGCCCCGTATTTATTAACCCCGAAACATTCCACCGTTTGTCACCTACGCTACGTACGTAGGAGACTAGGAGTACGTAGTACTCCAGTAGAAGCGATATATATGCCGTTGCCTCGTTGGCATGGGGAGATCGCTTGCAAGCTGCAGCCGTCTCCCACGCGGAAAAGAACATCGCGCGCGAACGAATCTTAGCATCGTACGTGCGTGGATCGCCCGCCCAATCAAGTGGGCCGCGTAGAGAAATGGGCGAGGAGGGAGGCGAACATGCACGCAGATGTGGCGGCCACGTGAGAAAACAGCGAAGGAAAAAAAACTCGTATATATATATATATATGTGTGTGTATGTGCAAGTCGAATCGATGGTAAGCAGGGACGGAGACAGGGGGACCGGTGGGGGCCATGGCTCCCCCCATGGTAGATGTACACAAGAGGGTACCCCTATATATATTAGGTGAAATTAATAGAAAAATATGAATTTGTTTGTTAAAATTTTCAAAAATTTCTCCGATGCACATGAAATTGCATGTTAAAATAGTCAAAATTTCTGAGGGATCCTATATATACATAAATTTGCATGTTAAATTAGTTAAAAACTTCAAAAAAAATCTACTGCATGTAAATTTGTATATTAAAATAGTAAAAAAATTCAAAAATATCAAAAATATACATGAATTCGCAAGATAAATAGTGAAAAAGTTCTAAAAATTCATGAATTCACATGAATTTGCAAATTAAAATGCTATAAATTTTCTATTTGATCTTCTCGATACAAAAGTTAATTTTTATTGGCCCCCTTTAAAAAAATTTTCTAGCTCCGTCCCTGATCGTAAGCCACGAGCATGCAGCACTACGTGCGAACATGCCACGCGCTAGCATGCACGCACACCATCGCCATGTGCTTTTAAAAAATTCAATCGCTGCGGAACGGGATTTTACCCTGGTAAAAAAAATTCAAAGGAAAACATTTTTTATTTAAAGATTTGCGAGAATATAAAAACTCTATTTTTTAATAATGGAGGAAACTTCCCGTCTATGCACCAACTAAGGGTACCCCCTCCGTATCAAAATGTTTGTCACTTTTGACTTTTGAATAAACGTTTGACCATTAGTCTTATTCAAAAAAATTATGTAAATGTCATTTATTTTGTTGTGACCTGTTTTATCACTAAATATATTTTAAGTATGACTTTTTTTTTTACATATTTGTGCTAATTTTTTTTGAATAAGACGAATGGTCAAACGTTTGTTCTTTGTTGTGACCTGTTTTATCACTAAATATATTTTAAGTATGACTTATTTTTTTTACATGTTTGTGCTAATTTTTTTTGAATAAGACGAATGGTCAAACGTTTGTTCAAAAGTCAAAAGTAACAAACATTTTGATACGGAGTGAGTACATACGAACATTGCAAACACTTATTAAAAAAAAGCTTAAAACTTAAGAAAAATGACAAACAATTGTCACGATAAGGTAAGCAATAAAAAGGAAACAAAAGTCAAACATAAAAGATAATCATTGACCTGAGATTTTTCTACGATTTCATAAGAGCAGTCATGTCCAATATATTCTTATAGCACCAAAAATGATCTAGTGAGAAAAAGAGAACAATGGTCGAAACAGCAAGTCTTAGGTCCTGTTTGTTTGAGCTGCAGCTTCTCTAAAAGCTGCTTCTGGAAAAAGCCATAAAAAACTAGCTTCTGGGAAAAGCTCAAATCACAGTACAAATTGGGCTTTTGGTGGCTTTTGGCTTCTTTGAAGTGGGTTCCAAAAGCTGGCTGTTTGTTTGAGCTTTTGGCTTCTGGTGGCTTTTGGCTAGCTAGAAGCTGAAACAAACAGAGCCTTAAATAGCAGCGTTGACCATGAGGAACTAGACCTAATTAAACCCTGAAATGGGCCAGGCTTCAAAAAGCCCAGTCTCGCAGGACCAGGACCAGGCCTGACCCGAACCTTCTTGACCCGTCCACAATTTTTTTTGCGATTTTCTTGGGCCCGGGCCTGGCCCGGTCCGACGGTCGGGGCTTCAAATCGAGACCTAAGCCCGGCCCGGTGCACTGGTCGGGCCGAGTCGACCTTTTTTTGGGCCAGGTTTTCCGGCGAGGGCCTCCCATGAACATATCTAGTCGAAACCATATACAATAACTTAAAACTTCAACACAAAGTAGCGCATTAAACCAGCCAAGGAAGATGCAATCAAATAGGAAACCCATGCTCCTCAATACGCTTGTAGCAAGGTAACGATGCTCATGGCTTTGCGGCCTTACGCATGGGTTGGGGAGAGGGTCCAAGGGAGGGGCGATTGGGTCATGTTGCACCTCTAACTAACAGTAGCAGGTCCATGTGCCGCTGCCCTCCCGCGAAGGCCAACCGGCGCCAGGGCCACCACCTTCGCACTAGCAGGCAGCAGGGCACCGGAAATGGTGGGCCCGGCCCGGGACACCCCCCATGTACGCTGCACGTCTCGCTGTGTGCCTGCGCGTGGGCCCCACCCCCTCCCGTAGCCTGACACGGGCGTGGACAAAGCCAGCGTGTGGTGTGCGTGTGCGTGTGCCTGCGATCTGCGCATGGATCAACGGCTGGGATGGATCCACGGCGTTGCCAATTTGCCATGGGCTGCTGGGGCAGTGGTGCTGGATCTAGGCCGGCCACATGCAGCGAGAGAGAGAGAGAGCGTCCGTCTCTTGTTTGTGTCCACATTCTGCGCTCTTTTTTTTTCTCTCTCTCTCTCTCTCTTTCTTCTGGTTTTGCAACGGCCAGCGTCACCCATATGCGAGTCCAGATGTGCATTGATCGGTGGGTGGGTCGATCCGTCACCTTTTACGAAGAAATGTTCAAAGCCAGAGCTGGCCTCGTCGGCCAAAATCTGTGATGACGGAGCCTACATATGGGGGCGTCGGAGTTTCGTGCGTGTGATTTTGCGCATCTATTACGTAATTACTTTTAGAGCATGCTCGGCAGGGTCTCTCTAATACTAATATAAACAATCTCTATCTATATAACCCATCCAACAGAGTCTCTATGTTAATCTTTAAATTTATAGGCTCCGCCGGTCTCCTCCTTCCTCCCATTTCTCTCTCCCCTCTCCCTTCCCGGTCTCTCTCTATCTATCTCTCCCTTCCCCTCTCGGCCGCCGCCACCCGCTTTCGGCCGTGCCACCGACTGGAGTCGTCGTGCTGCCACACCAGCTTTCACCCGCGCCGCCGGCTCAACTCCCCCACGCACGCGAGAGCAATGGCTGCTCCACGTTCTGCTCTACGGGGACAGATGCAAGGAGGAGAGAGATTTCCCACATTTAGGGTTTTCTCTCTCCTTCCCGAATGTTTACGGGGTGGTATGGTATACGGGACCACGTTGGACACCCAATAGTACTGGCCATCCCCTATTTTACGGGTTCAGGGCCATACACAAAAGCTCTTTGAAGACAGCCTAATCGTGATTCGTTACTCTTAAGATGTTGCACGAGGCAAAATAGTAGCAAGAGCTATATAAGTGGTACATCGGTTTGTAATAAATGGTTACCTAGGAGAGAATTCAACTAATCGCCATGTACCAAATAGTTGGAATCAATGACTCCCAAGGATGTTGGGTACATATTGTACTTGGCTTTACATTCCACATATATCCCTCCTATTCCTCGCTAAGCTCTCGTGCATGCAAAAGCATATATAATTGCATGGGCTGCCTATGATGAACTGAGATACGGTGCTCATTTGATCATCGATTTTGGAATGATGTGTAGACTATCATTGCGGTCATCATCAGTGTAGTTAGTTTTCAGATTCTTGTCAATTCCCACGACCATTTCATTGTAGGCTCGAGTTGTGGGTGTAAGCCTGAAAGGTTTGTCATTAGCTAGTTTAAATTTGTACATCGTTTTTTTATGTAAAGGAAAAAAAGGACATTCAAAAGGTTGAGAAAAAATGGCATAAATTCAAAAAGTTGAGAAAAAATGGCATTAATTCAAAAGGCTGAGAAAAGGGGGCAGCAAGGAATGTGTAGATCCTATTATGCTAGCTTTCGCATAATTTTAAAGTGGGGGAAAAGGAACAGTAGAAGCTACTATCCTACTCATCTTGAGAGCTAGCTTTTGGGAAGCATGGTCCTTTGTGGTACACACTGCTGGCAGGCCATTTAACTAAGCAAACATGCATGTCAATATTGTCTGCTGGTAATATTTTAAAAGTACATGTACCGCTGCATATCTATTATATAAAGGAGGGAAAAAAGAAGCCACCACGTTCGTCCACATCATCCAAATTATTTCAGCCATTCAATCAACGGTGGGACCAAATTATAACGGCCAAGATCAATCAAAGAAATTCTCAAATAAATTAAGAAAAAAAAAGATCTATGCCGTTTATTTTGTGGGACCGGATTATAACGGCTTAGATTAAAAGAAGAATATTAGAAATTCGGATTAAATACTAAAGATGATATAATATGGTTATTTTATCCGTTCAATCAACTGTGGGACCAAATTATAACGGGATAGATTAATAAAAAAAAGATCTATGCGGCTTAGATTAAAAGAAAATATTAGAAATTCATATTAAATACTATAGTTGATATAATATATTAGAGATAAACTCTAAATCCGATCTGATATGTTAGAGATAGATTAGGAGTTAGAGATAAACACTATATACCAAAACAAATCTAGCCGCACAAACGCGCGGGCCACCTCGCTAGTATATATGTAAAATAAAAAATAGTATGAAAATCATTTTTTCCACAAGCAAGATCCTACATCAGCAAAGTTTCCTAGAATATTTGTCCTTGTTTACGCTCATTAAAAAAAAGTTGTATTTTTCATACTTTATCATAACATCCCATTTTTTTTTTCAATTTTCCTTTTGTGATAAAAAACCATGACCCTGCTATATTTCCATCTCCTCAAGACCTCTCACCCTCTCCCACACACAGCTCTTTCTCCCTCTCTCTCTATCTCTCTCTACTCAAGTCTCAAATACTCGCCATGCTGATATTCGTGGTGGGTTGACGAGGCCGATGGCCAGCAATGGCATGTCGTCCTCCCCCTCCTCATTCTTCCCCCCAAACTTCCTCCTCCACATGCAGCAGACGCTGACGCCTGACGACCCGCAAGAACACCAGCACCACCACCATGAGCACCACCTCCTCCCTCCTGCTCCGCCTCCTCCTCCTCCCGGCCACCACTACCACAACCCCAGCCCCTTCCTCGCCTCCCCCCAATGCCCCTCCTCCCTCCAAGACTTCCGAGGTAATTCCATGGCTGCTGGTCGTGCTGGATCATATCGATCGCACGGATCAGCTAGCAGCGAACACACAGGCATTAAGCTGATCGATCCATACGTGTGTATGTAAATGCAGGCATGGCGCCAGTGGTGGGGAAGCGGGCGGCGATGTACGGCGGCGGCGGCGGCGGGGAGGAGGAGGCGGAGGTGTCGGATGAGGGGGGCGGGGAGAACTGGAAGAAGCGGCGGCTGAGCGTGGAGCAGGTGCGGACGCTGGAGAAGAACTTCGAGGTGGGGAACAAGCTGGAGCCGGAGCGGAAGGCGCAGCTGGCGCGCGCGCTGGGGCTGCAGCCGCGGCAGGTGGCCATCTGGTTCCAGAACCGCCGCGCGAGGTGGAAGACGAAGCAGCTGGAGAAGGACTACGACGCCCTCAGCCGCCGGCTCGACGACCTCAAGGCCCACAACCACGCCCTCCTCTCCCACAACAACAAGCTCCAAGCCGAGGTACCCTCACCCTAGCGACCCATGCATGCTCCATTGCTCCCCCATGGCCATGGTCATGGCGGCGGCGGCGCCGCCGCCCCCCCTCTCTCTCTCTCTCTAGATCTGCGTGATCCTCGCGCTTTCTGGGGCGGACCTCAATGATTGCTTGGCGATGGCCGATGGTGCGGCGCCTCGCTGCGATCCATGTGGGTTTCCGTGCCCGCGCGCGCGCAGAAAGGTCGTGGTTACCGCGAGCCCCCTCTGGTGGAGTCAAATGTCAATGGCTTCATCATGGGCTCATGGCGTCACAGGCTGCATCCATTCCTGCATGTGCTCCTAGTCTTTCCAATCATGTAGTGTACCGTCATGTATCATCGGGAATGCAATTGTCACAGAGTAACTTGGATTGCTTGGGCTGGTACTGCTTCTTGCTCTCCTGCCTGTGCCAAGAACCTGACCGTAACCATCTGATGCGAATGAAGTAGTAGCGGTTTCTCTGACGACGGTTTCACTGATGAGTGATGATGTAAGTCGTGCGTCCTGTTCAACTGTCGTGTGGGTAATTCAATGCGTGCATGTGCAGATAGCGGCGCTCAAGGGCCGGGACGCGGCGTCGGAGCTCATCAACCTCAACAAGGAGACGGAGGCGTCCTGCAGCAACCGCAGCGAGAACAGCTCCGAGATCAACCTCGACATCTCGCGCACGCCGCCGCCGTCCGACAGCCCATTGGACGCCCCGCCGCCGCCTCATCAGGACGGCGGCGGCATGATCCCCTTCTACCCCTCCGTCGCCCGCGGCCCCGGCGCCGGCGCCGGCGTCGACATCGACCAGCTCCTGCACAGCTCCGCCGTCCCCAAGATGGAGCACGCCGGCGGCAACGTCCAGGCAGCCGACACAGCCAGCTTTGGCAACCTGCTCTGCGGCGTCGACGAGCCGCCGCCGTTTTGGCCGTGGGCCGACCACCAGCACTTCCATTGATCCAACTATACCTATCTCCATGCATAATCCATCGATCAGCACGCATCATATCTTGCAGTGAAGGACGCATGTATGCATGACGATCAACAGTGAGCATGCATGAAAGATTCGACGCGTTTGCGTTCTTGATGAGAGCTATCTTGCTATGAGGACGAGAGAAAATGGAGGTGGCCAAAGCATTCCAGTTTGAGTTGATGAGGAGACGGACTATAGGGCAATTAATAAGTGAGGGGGGCATGGTGGAATGTAGGTAGAATTTGGGGCTCAATAGTATCTTTTGTATCTCTATTTTTTCTCTTTCTTTTTCACCATTTGTTGACATACATAAATTTGTGAATTGTGACTTGTGAGGCATGCATTGTTGTTGTATAGGTGCATGGTGCTTCTTCCCCTGATTTGTATGGATCTTGTCAAGACTCATCAAAAGTACACATCTACTTCTACAACGCCTTTTCTCCCTGCAATTGCTCACCGAGTTCTTGGAGCTCTGGCAGCAGATCTCCATATTGCATTTGAATCAGGCAACCAGCTTCGACCTGGTGACCTAGAAGTTCACATGTGACAATTTCTTTGCTTTTAAATTAGCCTATGAGCTCCAATGGGAGGGGAGCAACCCCTCCACCCTCCATACCCTAGCCCGGAAGGCTGGGGCGCATGCCAAGTGTAAATTCTACGCTTCATTGCTATTTCATCAGCGAGTCCTCACAACGAACGCTTTTCTCCGACACCATCTGCCAAACAATTATTTATGCCCCCTCTATCAAAGAAATCTAGAAAGGACTCTTCATATGTTCCTGAATTGCAGCTTTGGCGCCCGGGTCTAGCAGCGCTACACCGGATTGTGGCTTAACTTAAGTTCCCTTGACCCAGCCAGTTAGACCCACAAGCCAACTTCACCCAATGGTGGACTCTTGACATTCGACATCCACTTCCTCCCCCAGAGTTCTTGCACTGGTGTCAACTATGTTGTGATGAGAATCATCTGGCACCTTTGGCTAGATCACGACGCCACGATTTTCCATAACATCAAACGCTCAATTGAGATTTTCTTCATTGAAATTCTAGAAGATTTTCGTCCTTGAGGGCATCCCGGACCATATTTGGACTTTGTAATATAAGGCTTTACCATTTGCACTCATGTGGTTGTTTTGTCTCGGAACTTTCCCCTGCGGCTTAATCTTACTTTTGAATAGAAGTCAAATCTTGTATCCTTTGCTCCGAAAAGTACACATTTCTCCTTCTGCGTGTGTTTCTCTAACCTTAACTCCATGGTTGTACAACTATGGTTTGAAGCTAAGTTTGTGTGGCTGGGTTGATTTTGGCTTTTGGCAAGGCATCTAATCTCCTATCTATATAAAGCAGAGTTAAACGGGGCCATCACATTAATCCTAAAATCCTAGAAATTCCCACGTTAATCAAAAAATAGTAGAAATTCTCACGTTAATCATAGAAAAAAGAAAAATCTGCATCATTTAATATGGATATTATTATGTAAACCTAGCGGTCAATATTAACCTCTATAACAATCTATTGAAGCTGATCTATATATTAGAGATAAACTCTAAATCTAATCTGATATAATATCTATATCTCAACACAAATCTAGTCGCGCAAACGCGCAGGTCACCTTGTTCGTTAATCATAAAAGCTTTCTTGTTTAAATGGTTACCAGACATGAAAGCTCTCCATACCGTTGCATGCATCGAACATACTCCCTCCGTTCCAAATTATAGGTCGTTTGACTTTTTTGACACGTACTTTGACCACTCGTCTTATTCAAATAATTAGTGAAAATATGAAAAAAAAAACTCAAGTCATTATTAAAGTACCTTTCATGATAGACTAAATCATAACAAAAATAAATTATAATTATTAATTTTTTTGAATAAGACGAATGGTTAAAGTACGTGTCAAAAAAGTCAAACGACCTATAATTTGGAACGGAGGGAGTACCTGCTTTGGATACATGTTAGTAGCACTCCTAGATGGGAATGACCCACGATGGTTTTGGCATGTCTTTTTTAAAAATGTTTTTTTCGATTAACTAGTTTTACGCTATTAATTAAGAAGTACCGCTAACTATATATACATTCATCCGCGCATTATTAATCTTGCACATCTTCCTACACTGCCATTAAGGCCATTTAAAAAGAACAGAAAAACGTGGACACGGACACCAGCAATATTTGGACAGCTCTATATGTCTAGCTGGGTCCCTTTCTCTTCAGGCAGTCGCACGCTACAAGTTGCCTGTGTAAGAATCCAACTTCCTTGCCAGAGTTTACTCACACACAGCGATCAACTTGTTGCAAAACACTTTTACCCTTCTTTTTTAGCTTAAGTTAAAATTTTAAAGATACCACCAAAAATTTGTTATTTTTATAGAAGTCAAACACTGTCGCACTTTGTAACCACTTTTGCAAAGCTTTAAGTGGTTTCTCTTAAATCTTTAAAGAGAATCGTACTACATGAGAAGTTATAAGTTAACGCCACAGTGAATGGGAATGTCCAGTCCCACGCCGTACGTACACTTGCGTACATGCATGCTGCCCTCTCCTCCTCAAGTCCTTCCCCCTTATCGCCTCACTGGCAGCTAGCTACAGTTGACTGAACCGGGCTTAATTTGCTACTGCTTCGCCTGTCTGAAAATGACTGGCGAGCTGGCATGTAATGTACGCACCAAATCTGTGCAAGGCGCCTACTTGCTCTGGGATTTTGCATCGCGTCTCTGTAGATGCGTTCTTCTGATCATCCCTGTTTTTTTTTTTTTGAGACAATTCTGATCATCCCTGTTGCTGCGCATCAGTTTAGTGCGAAAATTCAGAGCGCCGTACCAGCTGAAATTTTCACCGTCTGCATGACTAGATATTGTTCCTTTCCACTTTAAATTAAATTAAATTAAAACATGTCTTTTTTTACAGACCAAACGATATAGTAGGAGCAGTCAATTTTATGGGCTTTAAATAGTTTTTTTTTAGGTTCTAAGAATTATTTTTTATAATTTTTAATTCCGAGAAGTTATATTTTGTTAGATTAAAATTTTCAACAACTTTTGCCTCAGAAGAACAAGATGCACATGACAAGTGACAACCTGCTAGTCCATGCACAAGGAGATGAGAGAGAGAGAGAGGTATGGCATTGGCCGCAGGGACGCAGGGTAGGTCACCTCAGGGGCAGGTCCACAGGTGATGGAAGAGGAGAACAATCCCTTGTGGCGGGGCCGTAGCGCTCACAGAGGCGCAAGAACCAAAAAGACCGTGCCTGGCTCATTTGGCTCGGTATCCCCTGTCTCTGCTTCTAAAGATAAAGATCGCCATTGCCTCGTTATCGTTTTGACATTTTGTCCATCGATCGATCTTCGAACCAATAATAAATGCAGTAAATATGCATGTACTGCCTTGAGGCTGAGCAGTACACGCAGCACCGCCAGGAACAGCTCGATCTGGTCCAGATGTGAGGTGCACTGCACACACGCACGCCCTCGCATGCTAACATATATATATCTCGCCGCATATATACCACCGGCCATTAGCCAGCTCCACCCCGAGATAGATCGATTCATCCATCTTCCATATTCATATCCAGTGTTGATCTCACATGCATGATGCATGATCCCGAGGAAATGCAGGAGAGATCGAACATTCCATCCATGATCGATCGATCGATCGGTCTATTACTACACGTACCAGTACCACCATTGCATGCATCATGCATGGCTGCTATATAGCTTGATTCACCCGAGGTTGGCACTTTGACAGTAGTGCTGGACCTGACCAAACAGCACCCTTTGTCCCTGACAGTACCAGCGGCTGCATGCATGGCCTCTCCATTGCCTGTCACTGTTGCTAATAGGTGCCATGCACGTACACTGGGCGCGCGAACCATACCGCGTGAAAAACTACTGCTGTTGCTGAGCATATATATATACACCGGCCGTACCGATCGAAATCCCATTGATATTTTTGTGTGTGTGTGTGCGTGTGTGTGTGTGAAATGGGGAGAGATGCTATACATAGCCTCTTTCAAGACATGGAGGAGAGGATGCATGCATGGTTGAGTAGGGTCTGGAGTGTCTACATCGAGATGCATACGAGATGCTCCCGAATGGGCTCAGCAAGGACTATATATGCTAGTCCAAACTGTTGCATCGATCGGGTCAGTGCTCTCGAGAGGGAGGGCCGGGCATACATGCATGGTCAGGGCCCAGGGGCCGGCCTTACTCCTTCCTCCATGTGGGAGCACAGTGCCCAACTGATCATGTGTCCTTTGCAATGTCCCAGCTAGCTAGCAGCATGTTAAACGCTGACTCTATTTTGATGTTCTAATCTTATCTTAGTACTATATATTCACATATTATATATTTGTCCATAGTTCTACCTTTTCTATGTATAATCTCTATATTTCTCTCTTATATCTTATTCCAACTCTATTACTACGGTATGAGGGCTAGCTACAGTTCTAAAATAGAGTTACCAATGGACATTTTATATAATAAAAGAAACTTCAAACCTTTCCAACAACTATATAGGATGCATACATCCATTGCAAACGTTTATTAAATAATTTAAAACCAAAGTGAAATAACAAACAACTGTCATGCTAAGGCAAACAATAAGAACAAAACAAAAAAAAAACTTCATAACGACCATACAACCCAAACATTTTGACGACCGTAATTCTGAACATCCTCACATAGAAGATGATTAGCGACCTTCATAAGATTCTTTTACGATTTTATAAAAACAGACAGATTCACACAACATAAAAAATAATAGCCATAGTCTAAATTAAAGGTTACTGCGAGATCAGATGAGATCCATCATCGCGCTCATGGCCGCCACGCTGCATTCCCATGCCAATGCGCATCCTCTACTATTGCTGGGCAAAAGCCTAATGCATCTTAACTCGACAAGTTGAGGCTAATATTTGGAGACCTTTTACAAGCTTGCCATGGCAACAACCAGGTACGCGAAGGTACTACTGGTCACATCTGACCAACCAATGCAAATGACCGATCATTAGGCAAGAAGTTTTTTTTACGATACTTTGATCAGATATAAATAGGAATTAATTAAATTTGACAGTTGATAGGTAGAGAAAAAATTGACAAGTTTCTCTTTTCTCCTTATCTATCCCCCTCTCTCATCGACAGCCACTATTTATAACCCTTTTCACTATTTATCTACATTTTTTACTCATTTAATTAATTTCTCCAGTACTAAAACATTATAAGTTAGGCTCCTATTGATCATGCACTAATTAAAAACAATTTATCATCTACTTTAACTTACACATGCGACCTTAAATGAAAAAAATGCTTAGATGTTTCCTCAAAGCTCGCGGTAGATCCAATCAGACCACGAGCCAGACTAGGCTTCAAAAGGGCCAGTGCTCCACAACCAAGTCTAAGACCAGTCCGACTCGACCTCATTTTTATCTACCTCGTTATTCGTTTGGTGTAAATAATTTTTGTTATTTTCACTGGAGTTTTAATTTTTAATACATTAATCTTTAGTTCAGGATTTGATGAGATTCTGGATTGCCACTGCGTATAATATACACAGGGAGAAAAAGTTAATTGTTATTTTAATAATACCAATTCGGGGGACTGAGTGTAGCTCAGTTGGTGGGGGGCGACTGGCGAGGGATGCGCAACCCCCACCCTAGGTTCGAGGCCGACCCGCGCCCATATGCAGGGGCGATTTTCTCCCCTGATATCTCCCCTGGTCCTCCCTTCTGAAAAAAATTTACAAATTCAGATTGCAAAAAACAGTAATATAATAATTTTTTTATCCACGAATCTAATTCCATTCAATGAAACGATCGAGTAATTAGTTAGCATTCAATGAACTAATCATTCCTTAAAAATTGCTGCGGATGGCCGGATCAGAAGTACTCCACAAATCGCCGTTGTTGGATAAAACATCGCCGCCCGCCGCCGATTGGATTTCAGGCTGCCGCCGCAACATATTTTCGTCACCGCAACAACTAGGACTTTAATTTGCTGTTGCCGTTGATTCAATTTCTCAGACGCCAATTTGATTGTGCTTCAAAATCATTAAACAAAGGTTGACCTCACGATCAAATGGATCACATAAAAAACTAAAATTTACTCCTTAACCCTATGTAATTAAATTGGCGGTAAGACCAAAGTATCCTTTTAATTATACAGTTGGATCTAAAATACATCATCATTTTTGCTAATCATCGGACGACCGATTTTGAGAAAAGTTTCAGTCGACTTTTTCACATATCTAGTTTTTTTATTGGATTTTTTATATGCCCTATCTACTGTTGAGAAAATCACTAACGTCTTTAATCTGTGGGATCTGAGGATCGCATGGAGAATCTAGGGCGGGCGGAGGGCAGCTAGGTGACGGAATGCCGCACATGAATCGGCGGCTAAAGTCATGCAACCATCACGTTAAATAATCGCGTGCTCGCGGGCGCATCGCCAATTCCGTCGCCAACTCGAGAGTTTTTAAATGGATCGTCTTACGGACGAGTTGTTTTATAACCGATCATCTCAGGGAATAAGAGATTCAGAAGCATGTGTCGCCAACTATTCCAACTGAAAATTAACCTGAATCCCTTGAAAAAGCTGTACGAGATATGGTATATAATCTCTTCACGTCTATGTGTAAGATACCCTGCCGATACGAAGCAATGGCAACTTACTCGGTAGGAATTAAGCAAGCTAGCTCAGTCCCATACGTCGTCGTTTAATTGGTGGTGTTGCATGCATACTCCACCTGTTTAATACTACCTCCGGTCACAAAAAGAAGTCGCCGTTGACTTTTGGACACGTCTTTGACCATTCGTCTTATTCAAAATTTTAGTTCAAATATGTAAAAATATAAGTAATACTTAAAATACATTTAATAATAAACCAAATCATAACAAAATAAATAATATTTATATAACTTTTTTGAATAAGACGAATGGTCAAAGGCGTGTCCAAAAGTCAACGGTGACATCTTTTTGTGACCGGAGGGAGTAATACCAACTCTTCGTTGGTTGCTGAACGGTGTATATTTCCCTTACCCAAAAATGAACCGAGCTGATTGATTGTTCGATGTTCATGAAAGGTGTGCTCTTCTTATTCGCTTATTCGGTTCGGCTCTGAAATGGACAGACAGTAGGTTAGTAATTACAGGTTTAGGTCAAACCGACTAGTGGAGCTAGCGTTTCACAAGTGACGGATCCTTCTCTGTCAGATCCGTCTACCATCTGCTACCCTTCTCTGCCGCTCCATTGCGTTTGGAGGCACTGGGCTCTATCCAAATGCAAGTTCTTTCTTTGGCATCCGCTGCTTCAGCACATCTCCACGGTCGACGCCCTTCAACGCCAACATCTCCCGAAAGCATACTTCCGCCAACTCTGCCTGCGCAATCTAGAGACCCCTGACCACCTTTTCCCCTAGTGTGAATTCAACGTTTTTGTTTGGGCGTACCTAGCGCATCTGACAGACTCCCCTCCTTGACCCGTCGTCCTGGAGGCAGATCTCCAGCCTCCTCACTTTGGGGAAAATTGCTCAAATGACACCGAATTCGCTGCCACAAAACAAAATAACACTCAATTTGTCTCCATTTTCTAAAATGACATCGAGATAACAGATTTTATTCCGAAATGACATTTTCGCTTTTTTCCCCCACTTTTTTTCACCTTTTTCCACCTTTTTGTCAGCTTCTCCCACACTCCGACGACAACTGGAACAACAATTGGAGGAGGCGGCGGCTAGAACGGCGACGGGAGGCGCGGCTGGAACGGTGGCGATGATCGGGACAACGATGGTCGAGCGCCCCGCCTTACCTTTCTCTGACACCTTATTGACAAACTATGACTTTGGGAGGCCAGAGGGCCAGTCTTGTAATTAATTGGTTTAGATTTATAGTTTTACCCGTACTCAGGGGTGAGTCCCCTCCCCCAAGCCTGTAACAATCTCTTGCTTTGTTCAATGAACGACAATTCTTCTGTCTTTTTTTTAAAAAATTACAGGTTTATGCCAGTTTAATAGAGCTCTGCATTCAATCTGTGATTTAAGGAAAGCCTATTCACTATGGGGCTGTATGGTTGTTTGAGTTTTGCTTGGCCATGCTCAGCATGAATTGGCTATTTGGATGGTTGGATTTACTATTACAGTCTGGCTCGCCAGGTGCATTTTCATCGTAGCAGCAAGGTCGTGCGGAAACATGGGAATCGGCTGTCTCGAACAGTCTTGGCTCGCTCGTGCGGTTTCTCTGACCCCTTTAACTCTCTAGGACGGATTGCCAAAGCTAGGATGGATCGCAACTTTTTTTTTACTCTAAAAAAAATAAAATTACTTACGACTGGCTTACTGACTAGCTTGCATTTTCTCTTGCCATTTTTCTCGGGCAGGCGGGTTGCGTTTGGATTGACTCGTGGAGTCGTAATGTGTGGAGAGAGAAGTAGGGACAAATGGCAGGCAGAGCGGTACGTCTGCCTGCAGCATATGCGCCATGCATACACACTCAATTTCTGAACAACTGTGAAAACTATTGCGAATTGTGAGGCGTGCAGCCGAGCTAGGCTTCAGCAGAAGCTCCCCTGCAGATCTCTGCCAATAATGCCCGTTGCTGAGTGCTGACCCTTGTCAGCCAATGATTCGTTTAACTCCCTCTACTCAGGTACTACTACCACCTCTTGTCTTGTACAGTACAATAATTGCTCAGTGATGAATGAATAGTGACACGTGGCCATGACGTACCTATGGAGTATAGCACAACTGACATCTCAAATGCTTCTGCTGCTGCAGCAGCAGCCAAGGCCCGCCAAGTTTGGAGTCCAACTGTTTGAGTGAGAAATGGGCTCAAAAGGCCGAAACTATGGGCCGCAGGAGCCGGCAAACAAAAAGGCCCATGTAACTAATGGGCCTGAGGAAGCCTACGTGTTGTGCTGTGGATCGTCCACGTGTCTCACTCCCGCACACAAGAACGAACCACCAAAATCTGAAGCAAACCCACGCGTCCCCCCCACCACGAACCAGAGATAACTAACCCAGCAGCAGCAGCGCAATGCCGCCGCCGTCCGCCGCCGCCGTGGTCTCCTCCTTCCTCCACCCGCCACCGCCGGCCGCTCTTTCCGTCGGCCGTGCCCCCCACCCGCCTTTCACGACGACCCTCGGGGGCTCGGCCGGCTACTCCTCCCGCCTGGTCGCGCGGGCGGCGGCGTCCGGCGCGCGCGGCGGCGGCGAGGCGGAGACCGTGTTCTTCGACGGCGGCGCCCACTACGGCGACCTGGCGGCGAACCTCCTCCTGGGGCTGACCCTGCTGTGGCTGCCGCTCACGCTGGCCGCCGTGTCCCGCGCCTTCATCCTCCGCTACCGCTTCACCTCCCGCCGCGTGACCGTCATCTCGGGGCTCTCCGGCGCCGACCGCACGGACTTCCCCTACTCGTCGGTGACGTCCGTCGTCGTCGTGCCGCGGTTCGTCGGCGAGTGGGGCGACATCATCATCACCCTCAAGGACGGCACCAAGGTCGACCTCAGGAGCGTGCCCAGGTTCCGCGAGGTCGCCGACTACTGCCGCAACATGGCCGCCGCCGAGGGCGCCCTCGGGACCCGGTGACCGCGGCAGGATCGCTCGTAAATTGTGCAGAGCCTTTTTGTATCTGAACTCTGAAGCAGCATCTGGACATATGCGTGATCAAAGGTTAATCAACGACGGCTATATACGCCGAGTCCTACAAGCTGTTGTTCCACATGAATCATTTGTGGTCTAATGGCTAATCAACTACTCCGTATATACCTCGGCTAAAATGCTAGTGGTTTATTGAGCAAAAACTTTAATGCTAGTAAAAATTGAGGATACAGCTGTTCGTCTTTTTTTTTGGGATGTTGTAGCATCAACTTATTTTGCAGAGCCCTTTTCTGTACTCAAAGCCAAATGTGATTTTCTCTCGAAGAACTTGAAGGGCCACATCTTCCACATGAGTGGATAAGATCGATTAAATCAGGATGCTCTTCCAGCCAAATTGTGCTGCAGATTCTCAGACGATACATGGCTTATTTTCGCTAGCTGAACCATTGATTCGTCAGTCATGATCGTTCCAGGACCCCTTCTAATCAAACCTCCAGTCTTTCAGATTGCTCCATGTACATGCAGCCATGCAGGGCATCAGCTACCTTCTACTACGACTCTGTTTCGCCCAATTCATTTTGATAGCTAGTGCCACGCCTTCCACCATTTTTTTTCCAAAAGGAAATTAGCACTGATCAGTAAGCAACATTGATCAAACCTCGTCTTAAATAGGATGGGATTTTTTCCGGGCATTGGGGATGGTACTGGCAATTTGAGTTTAAGTGGGCCGGCCCAATAGAGGAGTGGGTAGGACACATTCACTCATCTGCATTTCCGTTTTGCTTTATTGGGTTCAATCAAGAGAAAATTACACTGTTACCCCCTGAACTTGCAGCCGATCTCACTTAGCCCCCTGAACTTCAGTTTTACTTTTTCGGCTCCCTGGTTTATTGAGCAAAACTTAAATGCTAGTAAAAATTGAGGATACAGCTGTTCGTCTTTGTTTTTTGGATGTTGTAGCATCAACTTATTTTGCAGAGCCCTTTTCTACTCCAAGCCAAAGGTGATTTTCTCTCGAAGAACTCGAAGGGCCACATCTTCCATATGAGTGGATAAATCAGGATGCTCTTCCAGCCAAATTGTGCTGCAGATTCTCAGATGATACATGGCTTATTTTCCCTAGCTGGACCATTGATTCGTCAGTCAAGATCGTTCCAGGATCCCTTCTAATGAAACCTCCAGTCTTTCAGAATGCTCCATGCACATGCAGCCATGCAGGGCATCAGCTACCTTCTTCTACGACTCTGTTTCGCCCAATTCATTTTGATAGCTAGCACCACGCCTTCCACCATTTTTTCCAAAACGAAATTAGCACTGATCAGTAAGCAACATTGATCAAACCTCGTCTTAAATAGGATGGGATATTTTCCGGGCCTTGGGGATGGTGCTGGCAATTTGAGTTTCAGTGGGCCGGCCCAACAGAGGAGTGGCTAGGATCACATTCACTCATCTGCATTTCCGTTTTGCTTTATTGAGTTCAATCAACCATCCCCGAAAAAAGAACCACCCACTGTTAATCATTGGGTATACCGTTATATTTTGACACTTTCTAATCTCTCCACTCTAAATAAAATAGCTGAGCCTGATCTAGTGGGTTATTGTTTATTGGCAACATATCCGGTGCAAATGTTAATTGAGTGCTATCATGTTAACAACAGATAGGGATCATTAGATTCACGATGAGCGTCTGAAAAGGTGGAAGCCCCTTTCCCACTTAGAAAGTCAGGGAGTTTTTTTTGTGAAAGTATTTAAGCGAGGAAATGGGCTCTCATCTCTTTAAATCTAGGCCGCTTCTCATGGATCTGATAGTCCAGATCTGTTTTTAGCATGTTAGCGTCCAATAAACAATTGCCCTTGTTTATTTATCTATGCAACTTTAGAGGCTGATCAATCTGGGCGCTGCCCGCCACTGATTACAGTAAGCAAGTCTGAAAGCAAAGGGGGTTTGAGTTGACCTTTCATGGTTTATTCTAATAAGCATTGTCCTTGATAGTACTATAAATTATTCCCGTTTTGTCAACTGTTGTGTTGGCGCTGGACCTACCGGAGACTTTTAGGTTTAGCAGCAAGGGAGACGTGCCGTGCAGATGAGCAGACCCCCAAAGCGACAATTAATATATTTTGTCTTTAGTTTGCATGCTTGTGTTTTTTCATCAACAAGTCAACCTGATCCACATGACGCATAACCTAAAATTTAAAAGCTGTGGTTGAAATTTTACCATTTTTGCATAAGTCAAATATTGCACAGTACCATTTTATAGCCATTTTCTTAAAGTTTCTAGTGGTTTTTCTGAAAACTCCCACAAACTTTTTTATTTAAATTTTTTAGATTATTTACGCCCTCTGTCAAGGGCCCATAAATTATAAGTCTCATCTATATCTATTATTATATTTCCTCCATCCCAAAATATAAGGCGCAGTTTGACTTTAAAAAAGTCAAACTTAGTAAACTTTAACTATAAATTAATCAAACTATACGCATCGTTAGTATGCAAAAATTGTACCAATATGTTCATATTTCAAAGTGCTTTTGATACAATATCCTCTCTATAGAAATTCATAATATAAAATAGAGAAATTTAACGGTCAAAATCAATTTTGAAAGACTTTCTCGAAGTCAAAATACGCCTTATATTTTGAGATGGATGGAATATTAAAGTAGAGATAAACGAAGGCAATACATCAATCCTAAAATACTAGAAATTCAAACATTAATCAGAGAGAAGAAAAGATCTACATTGTTGAATATAATGGGGCCAGATTATAACAGTTTAGATTAAAAGAAAGAGTCAACATGAACTACAGTAAAATAAATAAATTTAAAATGAAAAATATGAATAAGAGTACATGTCAACTATAAAAGAACTCCATGTCAACTAAAAAAATCAGAATTAAAAAAGTCAATATCAATTACAAAACTGACCGTATAATTGTTTGGAATAGTCGTTAAGCCGAAAAGAACCGTGCCTACCTAGGTAGTGTCCTTGCCTCACTTGTGCATCTATAAATAGTACAAGCTCGGGTTGCCTTCTCCACCTCGCCATGTGGCGTTTTTTTGCCTCCGCGCTGGCCACGTCGCTCTGTTCGTTCGCGGCCGTCCGATCACGCGCGTCTGTAGATCCGGCCGTCCAATAATTATTTACGCATAAAACAATTTTTCCCGCCCAGGCCTCAGCACCTTGGGCGCTTTGCTCGGTTGGTTAGGTGCGGCAGGTAAACTCCTGAGAGGCCGTGGTTCGATTCCTTGTCGCCCCCCCCCCCCCTGACCGTATAATTGTTTAGAATAGTCGTTAAGCCGAAAAGAACCGTGCCTACCTAAGGTAGTGTCCTTGCCTCACTCGTGCATATATACTTATATGTATAGTACCAAGTTTGTTTATTTGTTACTTCAAGTCACGACAAATTTCTAGTTTAATTTAATTAAGATGCTCTACAGTGCCACATAAGGGCAAGAACTGACCATAATGAGATTTTGACTCATCACTTCCAGCATACCTAGACATATTAATGATTACACCATTTTTATCAATTACAAGTGTCCACATTTAATAACTAATTAATTAATTTTTGCTCTATAGGTTTACTCAACAGTATGTATGAGTAGCATGTTTCATGTTCGTTTCGTGCATGCTAAAATGCTCAAGTATTCGAGTGGGAGCAGAACGCGAGAACATCGGTCGGTTGATCTCAAGAAATTAACGCTCTAATAAATCGTCTCAAGTTGCTCATATATATGGCCGGTAGTGCTCTAGTCTTATGGGCATTCGATTCTTGAAACATTAACATGCAATTAACTACAAGGACTGGCCTTGAGCTTTCACACAGAAAAGGAGGCCGATTCTCCTCGCACAATCTAGAATAGTGCATGTGTTATTGTGTTTAATCACGCGCCTTTTTGTCTTGTTTGCAAGTAGTAAGGTGGCTAGTAAGATGATTTGTGCCCTTTTGTCGGTCAGTGCCCTTTTGCAAGTAGTAAGGTGGTTAGTAGTGGAACGGTCTACCATGGCAGCACAGCTAGCTGGAGCAGAGAGCTCAGCTAAAGCTTAATTTCATTGATTCTTCCCCCTTAATTTGCACTGAGTGGTCTTCGCTCTGGATTAGTGTCAACTCCATGCATGATGCGAAATCCCTAGTGCGATGTGTCGAAATCCTTTGTGTGCTTACCTTGCCCTCCACACATTAGTTTTAAATGCCTGTCAGTGCTGGGTTGTTTAGCATATCTAAGACGCTTTTGCTAATCCTTATGTTGGGGGGATTTGACTAAGCAAAGTGCCTTTGGGTTTGGCGTTTGTTTTGGCGCCAGTACAGTCCTGATCACCGCCTAACTCAACTCGAAGATCTCATGCATGTAGGCAACCCCATCGGGACAACGATAGTAAGCTTAGTTAAACCCACCACTAAGCGGACAGCCTCTGAACATTTGCGATTAGATATGTATAGGTTTACAGCAGGGCGAGTTATTGCGATCCATCGGTTTAGCTACTCGTTGATTCGTGGTTTAATTTTGAATAAAGACACGGAAGAGCAGAAACTGCCCTGAGCATCCAGAAACTGCTGATATATATATAAAATATTACACCGAATGATTTATAAAAAATGATACATTTTGGTTTAACCAAATCAAACTATGAATAGAAGAGCCTTATTGACTTTATTTCATGATCTGAGCCGTGTGACCATGATGACAATTGTGGTGTGTTGTGTGTTATTATGATTTTTTAAGATAAAAATAACTTTCAAACTCTGCACCAAGTATAAAAATATATAGTCATTACAAATGTTTATTACAAAAACATAATGACAAGCGAAATAAAAAACAATTGTCATATCAAAGCAAACGGCAAGAAAAAAAGACAAAACAATATTTTGTCTCATAACAACGAGACAATCCTAACACCCTAGCATGCTTTAGCGGTGTCCCTATTTGTGCCGCCATTACCATAGAAATACAATTATAAATAGTGAACATAGGGTTAGAAGTAAAATATAAGAGAGAGATATATGTACCTACCGAAAAATAGGACAAAGATTGTTGAAGAAATGAAATAAGGTTAGGAGATAAATATTGAAAATAAGGTCAACAAATATAGTTAGCGTTGCGCTTGGCTATATCCAATGTGTTCTAACTTAGGATGTCCTACTATTGTCTAGTAAATAATGTAAATAGTTGCTGCGACGTCCTAAGTTAGAAGTTAGGATGTCATCAGCGATGAGCTAGTAACCCCGAAGATGAAATTAAATGAAAAGAAGTTGCAGAAGAGCGTCCAAAACAAAAGCAACCAGTGCAACAGCATACATATCGTTGCAGTGATGCAGGGAACATGGAAGAGCTGCTGTTCCGGTGACGAAGCGATAGCAACAAAGGTGGTCAAAGCTGCTGTTCAGGTGACGAGCGACGTGGCAGTGGAAGCGACAAAGGTGGTCAAAGCACAACTCCTTGACAACCCTATCCCTATCTTTCCGATGTTCTTGTTTCTTTTTCACTCGTGCAGAGTATCTGAAACCATTCGTCATTGACTCTCTCGCACGTACTGGTAGCAGATGAGGATTCAGGCCTTTGAATTGCTCCACATGGTAGTTGTAGAGTTCACTGGATCAGGGCATAACCCGTAGGACTCAGCCGGTGAAAATGTGGTCGATTGATTCTTGCTGCTCCCTGTAACTCGACATGACCCAAGGCAAGAAACTTGCAAACCAACGCCAAAAATTTTCTTTCAACGTTTTTTTTTTACTCTGTAATCTAATCTCTACGCACCTTTCTGGAACACACGTAAGCTTTCCTTCATTCCTCTGAATTTTAAATTTTTCGAACAGAGATTTTTTAGACAAAAGAAATTCGTTTCAGCACTTCGAGGCTGCATGGGCTCCGTTCGTCTGCGACATGGCAGTAGCACCAAGGAGGAAAAGAAGTCTGTCGTGATCTTCTCGTGCCTTTTGCTTGCACAAAAGGGGAAAAAGGCAAGGGGAAAAAACAAAGTGGCAAGAAGAAGAAAGCATCGCATCGAAGAGGAGTACAGGGGTGTGAATGATCAGTGATCGGCTTGAGATGCCAAAGCCACAGGAGTCTCTCTTGTCAAGATGCATTTATGTAGTATTGTAGTATTGCGAGTGGATGGATCGATTACTGCAAATTCCTGTACAAATCGGTTCCTGACCGCAGCCAAAAAGTGTCAATTTTGCTGTTACTGTTGGGTGGGATCTCTTCCTCCTCCGTCGATGCAGATCCTCTGCGGTTACTGCTCGCTGCAGTTGAGTCACTGACATGTGGTGGATTCGGATTCCTGCCATGCCACATCAAAGAAAAGCTCTAGTCGAGTCCGATGAAATAAAAAAACTACACATGAATTACTGCAAATTCACTCTCATAACTGTAGCAACTTCTTAGTGGGACATGAATTTGTTTTATGTGCAAAAGCACTAGTAATTGATGCCAATAGCGAAATCTGGTCGCTGCTGCTGCTGCTGCTGCTTTTTCTCCGGCACCATGAGCACCTGCAAATTTCCTCAGTGCTTGGTCGTTCCTTCTCAGATATGCTGGAGGCTGGAGCAGTACGACTACAGCGACGGAGCTGTACAGATTTATCAAACCGAGGCTGCTGCATGCAGCAAACTCTTTCGTGCACACCAAGGCCTTGTTTTTTTTTAATGAAAATTGCTGAGAATTTTAATTTTAAAAAATCGTGAGATTTTTTTTTTCTGAAAGTCATGGAGAGTTCAAAAATTATAAAAAAAATCCTACAAACTATAGGAAGAATTATTTAAAACTCTAGAAAAATAACTGCAAATTACTACATCATTTACTTTGTATAAAAATAATAATTTTTTATTTAACTTAATTTATATTATTTTAAACTCAAAAGAACAATGCCCAAGTCAATCCTAGAATGTATACGGCTGACGATTTGTTGAGAACTTGTCCATGCACGATGAATTCTATTCTCTATTCTCTAGCAGGATAGTTCAAGTGTAAATGCCTTGACAGCGCGTTTGGATTAGCAACTTAGCATCGTTTTTTTTAGGCAAAAAATCTTGTTTTTATCATTTGTGCATTGACTCGGTTTGTCAGTGACTCGGTGTCAAGAATAGATAGGTCATAGGAGCAAGGAGGGATGCCTACATAAAAACTATACTCCGATAGCATTATAATGATATACTACTTGCTAAGGATATATATACGCTCTCTGATGTTCCAGAGACTCGTCAGTTAATTGTTGGGCCCTTGGATCAGTGAGCTACTGCTCCAATCTATGTAGTGTGCGAGGACTGAGGAATGGAATGGTCCATGGCTCTGGAAAAAGTCAAACAAATTAGAGTCAAGTTGTCAAGTTCTTCTGGTGATTATTGAAAGCGAGGTGATAAGGTTTGAGTAGCTCAGTCCTCAGTGTAGTAATTTCCAAGAATATAAGTTGAAGCTTTTGAGCACGTGTTGGATTCTTTATCCATTTTCAAGCAGCAATTTATTTTATATGGGGCTATTCTCAATCAACTCGGAAAATGTAAGAAGAAATAGTTTTTTACACAAAAGCAAGTAAATATAGTTTGGTTCGATATGAATTTCACACATTTGAAAAATGAACCTCGTTTTTCCGCTTTAGTAAAGTATATTTCAAAATTTATGATAGAGCATCCACGTTGTTTTCTGTTTATAGTCAAATTTGCCTCTAACCTGAGAACAAGGTTGGATTGATGGTAGAGCATCCACGTTGCTTTTAGAGTCAATTCGTGTCGAATTTGACAACCACCGCTGGCCTCTAAAAATGCATCCACGGACCACAATAGCATGTATGCATGTAACTAGGGCTGGCAATTTAATTCGTGACTCGCAATCTGCTCACGAGCGGCTCGGTTTTGACTCGGCTTATGGGTAAACGAATCTGAGCCCGAGCTTTTTTTCTATCTCGGTCAAAAAACGAGCCGAGCCGAGCCAGGGGTCAGCTCGCTCTTTTATTAGCATCATGTTGGCATGGAGATTTGGCAGCCCAACAAAGCTAGCAGGTAGCAACGTCACGAGTCATTGGCGTCATGGCGTACGCCATTTTGGGCTTTGGCCCAACTAGCTAGCCATGGGCCCGTTGCACTTGCGCTGCACAGTTGTAGCCTGGATTAGTAGTGTCAGGTTAGCGCCTGGCAGCAAACCACCAACTAGTTAGCTTGGTAAAGCTCGCGAGCCAGTTCAAGCTTCTCATGAGCCCAAGCCAAGCTTTTTCTATAGCTCGTTGTGTTTGACGAGCCGACCGAGGTAGATCCTAGCTCGCTCAAGCTCAGCTCATTTCCATCCCTACATATAACCATTGCATATATACAACAGGTTGCTTGGTGCAGCCACTAAACAATGGCTAGATCTATAATAAGAAAGGTAGAAATTAGCATGTACTTGACATTAGAACCCACTTATTAAGCTTAGGCTCATCACACTAGGGAGCGGGATCCTTTGTCATACAGTATAGAGCATGCTATATGTCCACTTGTTAGTGAGAAAACTGTTCTCTACAACACTACAAATGATACATTCCCACCCTATGTGCTCTCTCGAGGTTTATGCCTAGCACTTTTTTTGTTTAACGGATCATCAAATTTAGATAATCTTAGGTTAATTCTAATGTAGTTTTATTCGGATGATTTCACGGAGTTTCAGAAAATTCCATATATATTTTGACATCAGCATTGTCTTAAATTTGTAATTTTTCTCCTTTATAGTTACAAAGCAGGCAGTTCTCCTGCTCTTTACTCAAAAAAAATATTATTACTCCTACCATCTAAATCAGCTCATACGTTACGACAGCGGAAGGAACTTTCTCTACAACACCCAAATGTTCTGCACGGGGATATGCGCAGCGCAGGGAACGTCTCTGCAAAAGGTTTGATCTGCAAATATCCACACCAGAAGCGTAGTAGAAGAGAGGACGGGAAAGAAGGCCACCGTGTTCTCATTCGCATCTCCACTTCTTCCATCTGAGCTCGTGAGTCGTGAGCTCGGCAGCTGTCTGGCTGCTTCCGCCACCTTGCTCGCCTCCTTCCTCCCTTCCTCGCTTCCTCCCATCCTCAAGATCAAGCCAGCCGTGCGCGCGTCGATCTCCTCCGCGCCGCCTTGTTGGTGACTCGCGGCGAGCTTCTTGGCCGCGTGCGTGCGTGGTCGCCGCCCCGACTCTGATATTTTGCCCGTGGCTCAGTGGCGGCGGTGCGGGTGGGGCTCGATCCAAGGCTTGGAATTTTTGCCCGCTTGGTCAGCTCCGGCGGAGGCTGGAGGAGCTGGGCCTGATTGCGCGTGGAGGTTTTTGCTTGGCTGTTTCTCGGCTCTGTTGTCCGCTAGCCTCGCGGGTTTTCTTTCCCGCGAATCTGTGGCCGAGCTCGATCCAAGCCTTCCAAAGATTGGATTTTTTGGGGGCGCTGGTCGCTCAATCTCTAGGCTAAGCTTGGAGCTGCGGTTCCTCTGGATTCCGTGCATTATTGGTCTTGGTGGTCTCCTGTTGCAAATATCTGCTCAAAGAGTCAAAGAGAAGCCGTCTTTTGGTTCTTGTTCGGCCCTCACTTCCAAACCAAAGATCGAGTTGATCCTGGGAGGCAAGAAAGTGTTGTCTTTCTATTCGTTCACGAGTGAGTAGCTAAGAGCCTAGGAAGGGTTGGCTGGGGCAGAGAAAGTGGATGTCTGGTCGGTAGATTGGTGGAGAGGAGAAGAGGGGAAGATGGGGAATTGCATGGATACGACGGCGCGGGTGGATCACAGCATGATCAATGGCGCCGGTGAGTTCCTTACCTTAATTCTATCTTCTTTAGAATTCTCAACTTGTTCGGTATATTCAGTATTCTTTAGAATTCTTAATTCTGTTGGTTTCTGTTTTATATAGTTGTGGGCTTGGTTTGGCTGCTTGGGGTGTTCGGTTGATCGGTTCTACTCGTACTCGTAGCTTGTGGATTTGGCTTGTGCTGAATTGAGAAATTTGAGATGAATTGCTGATTTTGAGACCAGATTGTGCGTTGTGGTGATAAGTAGTTATTATCCAATGCTTATTCCCCGCAGACATTCTCTCTTCCTATTTTTGTTTCTCTTTTCCTATTTTTGTAGGTTAAGCAAAACATGGCCACGATGCATGGATAAGACATAGAAATAGGGTTTGAAGGCAATTAGGGAAATATTTATGCACTTATAGTTATTCTATAAGTGCTCTTGCAGTTATTCTAGGATGTACTGGCTAGGTACGGGGATGCACTACATCAGAGCTCGCCGCGTTGGCACCTGATAGAGAGGCATTTATAATTCTATGTAACCTAGAGCATTGAATGCTGTTATATTGGCAATTCTAGGTTCATTATCATTGTAAACCTAAGATGCTAACGGTATCAAGTTAGTTCTCATACACATTTGCTCTGTTTCTTGTGGAGAGACCAGATCCATCAAAAGTGACCAGCAAAACAAGTTTATCATCCGCAACTTCCACAATTAAGACCAACTCAAGCCGTTCAACTTTGACTCTGCCTTCTATGAAAGATCGAAGTGAGCTTCCAACTCCTCGAACAGAAGGCGAAATCTTGTCGTCTTCGAATTTGAAAGCCTTCTCATTCAACGATCTCAAATATGCAACCAAGAACTTCAGACCGGACAATCTCCTTGGGGAAGGAGGATTTGGGCATGTTTACAAAGGCTGGATTGACGAGCATACCCTTGCTCGTTCAAAACCAGGAAGTGGTATGGTTGTTGCTGTCAAGAAGCTGAAGCCAGAAGGTTTCCAGGGACACAAGGAGTGGCTGGTAGGTTCAGCGTTCTTTTCCACTGTTTCCCCCTTTTCTCTAGGACATTTTTCATGTTTACTCCCTGCTGCAGACGGAGGTCGACTACCTTGGCCAACTTCACCACAAGAATCTTGTTAAGCTCATTGGTTATTGCTCAGATGGTGATAACCGGCTCCTGGTTTATGAGTTCATGCCCAAGGGAAGTTTGGAGAATCATCTGTTCAGAAGTATGTATCTGATTTATGTGGTCTTGCCCCGTTAAATCCCCTATTTCTCGTATTGTAAATGTTCACATATCAATTATCAAGTAATATTTCTGTTCTTTAGGAGGTGCTGATCCTTTGTCTTGGGCAATAAGGCTCAAGGTTGCCATCGGAGCTGCTAGGGGTCTGTCATTTCTGCATGATGCTGAAAACCAAGTTATATATCGTGATTTCAAGGCATCAAACATTCTCCTTGATTCGGTATACTTGAAGAAAATGTTGGCTTTGATTTCCAAGCATATCTAGCTTGTTTTCCTTCTTTTAAAGTAAACCTATTTAGTTAGTTTTCTTGATTTAATGCAGGAATTCAACGCAAAGCTTTCGGATTTTGGTTTAGCAAAAGCAGGTCCAACGGGAGATAAAACCCATGTTTCCACACAAGTCATGGGCACTCATGGATATGCAGCTCCAGAATATATTGCAACAGGTATAAAGACTATTCTTTGTTGACATAACTATGGAAATGGACCAGTTGATTTGGGTCCCTTTTCCCTGTGTCATATAACATTTAACAGAAGATGTCTGATCCTTGCTTAAAAGCTCACTGTGATTATCTTGCTTAAAAGCTCACTGCATGAATTAATGCATACCACCGAATCATAGAAAGATGCCTATTGTCTAAGTCAGAAGTAATAAAATAATGCGATTTGACCATCTTCTGGCTGATTATCTTTAGGTTTATTTTCAGCAATCAACGGTCAATAATGTATGTATTTTTTTTTGGTCTTCACTTCTGGAACTCTTTCATTGTTATAACCTACATGTGAAGTCAAACTAAATACATTCCTAAGGAAATGTTCCAATCCAGTTTTTCTTACACAATGCAATGTTTAACATATTATTCCCGGATTTAAGGGAGTGAGGAGTGATAGCACATCATTACACATATTGATAAAATTCTGTATCATATATAAACATATGTATTTTTATTTCTTGGTCAACCATGCACATATGTTCAGTTTCTTGGTCAAACATCTCTCATGTGTGGCTTAAAACTTGACAGGTCGCCTCTCTGCAAAGGCGGATGTCTACAGCTTTGGGGTGGTGTTGCTTGAGCTGCTCTCAGGAAGACGAGCCCTGGACAAGTCGAAGCCAGGCATAGAGCAGAACCTAGTTGACTGGGCAAAACCTCACTTGGGCGACAAGCGAAGGCTGTACCGCATCATGGATACAAAACTGGGAGGCCAGTATCCGAAAAAGGGCGCGCATGCCATCGCAGGCATTGCCTGGCAATGCATCTGCAACGACGCGAAGATGCGGCCTCGGATGTGCGAGGTGTTGGGGGAGCTGGAGCAGCTGCAAGACCCCAAGTATAACTTAGCATCACCACAGGTTGACACCCGGAGAGCCTCGAGCACCGTCCCAAAGTCACCGATGAGAATCCAACCTTCACCTTCACCACGACGCTCGCTTGGAGCAGCCTCCCCGTTGCCGGCATACAGGACTGCGCAAGTGCACTAGGGTCGCTTATATTTTGGTGATTGGTAGTGTTATCAGCAGTGTAGCATTTGTTGAGATGCTTCTTGATCATGTGTGACACGGACTACGACAATATCATTCTAGTGTTATCATTTCCGCGTTGATTCTATGTTTTACATTGTTTTCTCGGTTTAGTCATTGAGTGCGAGAGACTTGGCATCACGTTGTGAAGATGGCAGGAAACTGTCAGGTGAATATTTTCGCGTTTTTCATTGGTTGCCAGTGTATCATAACCAATGTTTGGTAGAAGTGAGGTGACAGGTTATCGTGCTCTTTTACTCACAGTTGAGATAACTAGTTGGTCTGAATAACATAGGGATGGGTTATTTTTATGGAATACTTCGCCTGAAAAAGGACTGCAATTAATAATTTATACGGGCCAATACCGAGTCGTAGGTACGTAACCCACTGTAAAGGACTCCTCTATTTGCAAAAAATTGCGGTCGTCCAACCATAATATGGTACATTTCACATCTAAATGGAAATTTCATCCTCTGACTGGTAAAGATCTACATAATCTCAATGTACATTCTCCAACCCAATGGTGAAACAGATATTAAACACAAAATTGCTGTAGAGAACAAAACAGCGGTGATATGCCTGCTGAGGCAGGTAGCGGATGCAGTCTGTCTCATTTCTCAAAAATAAACTCCTGAATCTCTATTCCCGTGTGACGGGCACCACCCTGCTTCCTCACCAAAACATCATCACCAATTTTCAGCGAAGTCACAGGAATAGCAGTTGTTGCACTAGATCCTACATCAGACAATCATACGTTCCTGGGATAAGTAGATTGAAAGAGACTCATGATTGCTAACCCCAAGTCCCCAAAGTATCCTAAGCACACCTAAATCTAAGAGTGTATCAGGTACTCAAGAAAAACGTTGACTATAAATAAATGCTATATAGTTTGCATAAAAGGTTTGATTTTCGGTGGAGTTCGTACTTGTTGATTCTCGGTGTTGCATGTAGTATTGTTAAATAAGGCAATGTTACATACAGTTGGCTATTCATAAGACATCTGAACCGTAATATTTCAGTTTTAAACTACTGATACAGTGACACACCATTCAGAAATAAATAAATTTTATGACTTATTAGAGTTACAGCTCCAAAAGAAAATTACTATATGTTCAAAATTTGTGGCCTTATGGTTATGGGTTTACCTCTGTCAGCAGCAATAAGTGCAACCGTTTCTGCATTTTGCAGGAAAATGCTATATGTATCGCCTCCAGAATTCTCCTGCAACAAGCCCAGAAATGCCATGAAATTGAAAATGAATTTATTGTTATTATTAAAGGAAAATCATTTCTACCTTTGCTTCTACAAGGATGAGAGGCCTTGATTCAATCTTCACACGGCCGACAATTGCAGTACGCCATAACCCATTTTTATCAACAACAGTTACTTCGCTACCTGATCGCAGCTCTGAGAGGTAGCTAGTTTTGTTCCCAGGCACTGCAATATATGCATGCACGGGCCCCTAAAATGGAGAATAAATCCGTTTAAGTCTTTGCTGTATTGTAATACCTGCAATAACTGAGTGTGATTTTAAATCGCTGAAATCTTACGGCATTCACCCTGAAAGGCCTGCTTGCAATGTAGTTTGTCTCCAAGCATTCAGAATGGACAAGGAACATTCCTCTTGCATAGGACCCAATCTACAAAATAAATAAATAAATAAAATCATCTATTACTATGGAGGCAGACAAGTAGTCAATAGACATATGGATGCTTGCAACAGGTAAAATGCGATGCATTTTTGGGGGGAAGAGGCATATTCAAGTAGATGATTTTAAGAAATCCTGCAGAGTAGTTTTTTTTATAAAAAAAATCCTTTATTTGGTAGCGACAATTAACAAGTGGGACATAAATGCAAACCAGAAGTCCTTCACCGGGTCGCATGATACTGCAAAGATCCACACAAACACGATCACCCATACCAACAACATGAACCTTTGATACAGTAGCCTTTGTCAACGGAAATTGACTCTTTGCCTCGTTCCTTCTGTCAAAATAATCCTGAGTGATTAAAGGAGGCAAAAAAACCCCAGTAAATAGTACAATCAGATCAACAATAAGCGGTGAGTCGGTGACAATAAAAGGAGTTGACTTTTCTGAACTTAGATTTATATTACAGAGCAATACATCTAATTGTATATGAGACCATTATATCAACAGGGGTTTACTTGTTAATAAACACCAAAGGAATTCAGAAAGAGTTATGACAAGATACCTTAAGTTTAATAATGTCATTCATCTCCTCTACTTTAAGTATGACTCCATCAAGCCCTTGCTCCAAGGCCTGCAAAATGAGTATCAGATATAATGAAACAACCTCGTATAATATAATTAGTGACAATGCATAACATCATTTCGTGCAAGATATGCTGCTGTACGCTGAAACGTATTGATAATTACCTCAAGAAAAATTTGAGCCTCAGTCGAGCTTGTCGAAACAGCCAATATGGTTCCCCTACATCCCTGGAATGTGGCAACTATATTTTCTGCTGGTATAATCTATGAAATTTGGAGAGGAGAAACTAGTAAGTGCTTCTGATGGGTAAGGTGGGTTTGTATGATACTGTTTGCAAGTTACCGTTCAGGTATGAAGCATTAAAAATAACCCAAGCTGATAGGTAGCACCAGCAATTCACAAATAATATATATTTTGATGAGTTGTATCCTCTATTAAATCAAATGAGTTCATCAAATGAACAAAAAACAGCCAAGGATGACTAAACAGCTTACAGCATAGTGTTATAAGATCTCAATTATCAAGAACGATGCCTTATCTCACGATGCCAAGTCAAACTAACATATGGAATATGTCATGAAAATCATAACTTCAAAATAAGTTTTGTACTGGCACTAAGAAAGTAAAAAGAATGCGTTGATATTGCAAAATTCGATAGTCTAACCTGCCAACCACCTCGAAAGTCTATCACAGTGTTCTCAACTTCCACATTGTCTGGTTGTATGAGTTCCAACTCTCTTGGGGAAGAGACTTTAGAAATTACAGCGACCTTTCGATTTTCCTCATCGAATATCTCCATGCCATCAATAAATAGAGGATGGAGGCGAGCGGTTGCTGCAAAACAAAAGAAATACTGATTTATTAAGTAACGAAATCTAAGAAGATTGCATGCTCACTCAACCATTTCATCTAGCACGCCTCTATGCTGCATTGATTAAAAGAAGAGTAAGCATGTTTTCCCCCCTCTGTTATTATACCTATGCAAAATCATTTGGTAAATGACCATATCTAATTTAATTCATGAAACTTCTCGATTTTAATAAACTTCAAGATACCGCTTCTTGGAAAAGAAAGAGAAGAAAATTTGCTCTCACATGACCAATCTTTGCCAAGATCTTTGGATCCAAAGAGGAAAGTGCTCCAACCCCTCTCCACAGCTGCCGTCATCACCTGTCGATTCTCAGTCCATACCCAAACTGTCTTCTTGGACTCTGCTGGCGCAGCAGGAGAAGCACACATCTTGACAGACGGTAGCCGCGAGCGAGTTGACGCTAATGCTGCATTCGAACCCCCAAACTAAGAGTCAGTATTGCAAGAAAGAAGTCAACTGTTGGTTGGGGACCCTGAATCCCAAATTCTCCATTCCATACAAAAATAGTGATATCAAGAACATCGAGGACTCATGGAACACTTGATAGGTTCTCAGGACTTGTTTTATTTGTGAGCGATGGGTTCTCAGGAAATGCTCACGCTGTTTGTTTTGCTTCTTGATTTGAGTTTGGACACTGTAAAACACACAATTTCCGTTGCGTAATGGCAATAGGGATTGGTCGCGAATGCTAGTGAAATCAAATTGGATTCATACGATTCCTGAGTGCATAAGTTGTGATTAAGTACTAACGTAGCATCGAAATTGATAGCCTGTGAGCGAGAATAAAAGACATTTTGTTCGAGGAATTGCTGCCTACAGATTATCCAAGGATTATCCGAAATGGGGTCGGAAACCATGAAACGAATCGAGGACTCTACATCAAAGCAGTAATCTTTGACAAGAAAAGACATTAGATAAAGAGGATTGTAGATAATTAAACAGCGCAGAGATGGGAGATTCGCGGTACCTGTCCTTTGGGGGAACAGGAGGAAGGCATGCGAGCAGGCTAGGGTTTTGGGATAGACCAAGGAGGAACCTGCCATTGGATATTTTAGGGTTGCCTCCCCCAGATTTCTCTCTCTTCCACCTGTTTTCTATACGTTTGGGAATTGGAATGGCAGCTTCAAATAATAAATATAAACGTATATATATAGTCTCTATGTTTTGGTGAATTGATGATGCTTTATGCCATGTTCAACCAAAACTTGTGAGTGCACATTTAAAATAGAAATTGGCTGGACTTTATGTGCGTGTTTAGCTCCCATGAAACCTGTTTAGCGATTCAAGGAATGGCAACACGAATAGAAAGTGATCAGGGGTGGACGCAGAACAAAATAGTAGGGGGTCTAACAGAGTTATTTTCTACTTGTAGACCCTCCTTCTTCTCTTTCATACCCTAAAAATGTTAGGGGGGGCTAAGGGGGGCTCCACTGCCACAACAAGGGTAGGAGGGACTGGAGCCCCTCCAGACCCGGTGCTAGGTCCGCCCCTGAAAGTGATGGTAAAGAAGCTTACCATGATCACACACAAAAAAAAAAAACTTTCCATGGTTAAAGTTGCAATTGCTCTTCCTCTCTCTACTTCCTTCTAACCAGACAAGGAATTTTATTTTTTAAAACTCTTTACTTTCTCTCCCTAGTACTACTTCCCTGCAACCAAACATGATGTCACAAACAGACGATATAGTTTACATCTCATAAAATTAATTAAAAAAACAGGAGTAGGAGGGGGCCAAGTTAAAAAATTCTTCTCACGATAGGGAAAAAGGAACGGAGCATGAAATCGAGTCCTTGCTCAAATGAGTTGAGCCCAGCCCAAACCAAAATGCAGTCCAAACCCAAGCGGCTCGTGAGCTATCGAACCACGAGCGGGCCAAGGCCCAAAGGTGCTGGAAAAGGGCAAGTAAGGAGAAAAAAAAAGACCTCAAGTAGCAATCGGATGGCCCATTGGAACTGTGCCCGAACGGGCCCAAGGCCCAATCGAGCCCAATTGATCGAGCAGGGGAAAAAAAAAGAAGAAGAAAAGACCTGGTCCGATGGGCGCGCACGTGGCCCCACCATCCCTGTAGGGCTCTGGCCGAGTCCAACGGCTATCCCGAGACCGAGACACGGCTGAGCTACTGCCACCAATACGCCATTTCCTTACGAGGTCCCCTTGTTTCATCAAAATAATGGGTACCACCACCCTACTACGCAGGTACGGATGCAACCAGTATACGGCACGAAATGCCCTGTAAAAATTGGTTGGAAACAAGGTCGTAGAGAAAAGATTATGATGCATGTGCGAAAGAGGATGCTATGATGCATATAAGGAAAACGCCATACAAATCACGGTCCTTGCCTCCTTAGTGATATATAAGAGTGGCTCATGCATCATTCTTTTCAGCTTAATCAAGCAGAAAAATCGTAAAGAAACGGGTTTACTAATTAGCAGGTGACTACTTTGCCTTTTCAGGTTTCTTGCACTATTTTTTACTTAGTTTGGTAGTGAAATTTTAGTTATTTCGTATTATAAAAAATATTTACACATATAAGTTTGACAACAATTATTTTAAATTTACATTGATCGACTGGTTTGTTGTTGATTTTGCTAAAAGTTTGTTTTTTTAGCAATTAATCGTTGCTTTTTTCCATTTTATATGCACTATTTCTTCACCTATTCAATAGTGGAAATTTAGTTGTTTTGCATTTAAAAAATATGTATATAGCCTTGACAATATTTTTTTAAATTTTTATTACTTGGCTGGTTTGTCATTAATTTTGATAGAATTTTGGTTTGTAAGGCTTTTAGGGTTTTTGGGTTAACTACATGGATATATTTTGTAACTTATAACAAAATTTGGTATGCATGTTTTTATTATTTTTTAGTATATATTGACTAGTCTTATATAGGTGGCTGCCAATAATTTTAAAACAACCACATGCAACTAAGGCGATTTCTAAAGAAAATAGTTTTATGAGCTTTGAAAAGTACCAATGAAAATGTCATACAAATGAAGACAAAGTGTTATATCTTTTGACTTATAAAAAAAATATCTTTGCTATGGCTTTTAATTTAAATTTAAGCCGAAAATAACCGTGTAAAAATCCAGACTTTAACCATCTCTTGTGATTCAAAGAAATGTGAAGTCCCATTCCGCAAAATGGTTCCAACGGTTCGTTCAACCCTCCCACGAATGCACGACCCCGTATACGCACTATAAAACAACAAGCTCGCACCCGTTTCCCATCCAATCTCCTCCTACCCCCGAGCTCGCCACTCCCACGCGGAAGATTAAAGAGCAGCAGAGCAAGGCGGAGCCGCCGCCGCCGCCGCCGCCGCCCAACAAGCTCGCACCCATTTCCCATCCAATCTCCTCCTACCCCCGAGCTCGCAACTCCCACGCGCAAGATTAAAGAGCAGCAGAGCAAGGCGAGCCGCCGCCGCCGCCGCTTCCTCCCCGCGATGGCCGGCTGCTGCGTCTTCCTCCGGTGGCCGTCGGCGTCGCCCCACCGCCTCGGTTACCGCTCCCTCGGCGAGGACGACGTCGACGGCGCCGCGGGCCCGCCGCCGGCGACCGTGACGGTCGTCGTCGGGAAGGAGCGGCGGGTGTTCCTGGTGGACCGCCTCGTGCTCGACACCTACCCGTTCCGGCTGCTCCTGGAGGCGGCGGCGGCGGAGGGGAAGGAGGAGCGGGGGGCGAGGGGCAAGGGCGCCATGTTCGTCGACGTCGACGCCATCCTCTTCGAGCACATCCTCTGGCTCGCCCTCCACCGCCACGACCGCTCCGTCTCCCTCCTCCACCTCGACCTCAAGGAGATCATTGACTTCTACTCCCAGGACGCCTGATCTCTGATCCCAAGTCCTTGCGGCTGACATGCTCATCTCTCCATCAGATTTTTCTTTTTCTTTTCTTTTCTTTCTTTTCTTAATTTTGCTGTTGTTAATGTGCATACCGATGATCACCTGCTATACATGTTACAGCTTACAACCAAGTTAAGAACAAACCTTGGTGGCAAGTTTACGATACAATGGTACCACTCTCTATTGGTTAAAATCCGAATGCTTTGCAGCTCTCTGGTCAGTTCTTGCATAAAAAGAACAAAATACCCCCCACCCCCTCCCCCATCTCCCAAAAAAAAATAAAAAAATTAACGATTGATGTACCCTAAATATACCATCGTCATATATTTTCTAAGTTTTTTTAGAGCTTTCTTGAGAGCATATATTTTCTAAGTAATGTACTATGGAAAGGCGCTTTTTTATGTACCCCGAGTATGGTTACGACAGAAGGAGACTGCCATGACACATGCAGTTGCCAAACATTTGCAGCGCAATTAGGATCGAAATTTTGTTCCGGTCATTTTCACTCAGTTCGGCAAGAACCTGTCAATGCCTAGCTTGCTCAAACTGCAGCATTATAATACGCTATCGTCCGAACATGACATCCAACAACTTGAACATCTTGGTTTATGGAATCAACGAGCTGTTGAACGCCAGACAAAAAAAAAAGAATAAAAACTATATACATCCCAACGTGATTGATTAATCGATTGGTGTCATACCAAAAAAACGCGTTGATTCTAGGTAAGAACACTACACGTCCTTTGGTGCGTACACCCGACTCCAGCTATTTTTTCAACTCTTTATTGGTGAGAAATCATGTTCATCGTTTCATAATTCATAACCAATCCAAATAGATGTGGACAGATCGTGTTTCACTGTTTCCCATAGTATCGCTCTAGCTGATGCTTGTTTTCTTTGAAGCTTCGACAAGGACAGGTACCAAGGGAATTCTGGGCTTTATGGGGCCCTTCATAACCTGATCTTAATGGGCTTGTTTAGGATATTAGGCCCAAGCATAACTTGTCTGTTTCCGTTGGAAATAAAACTTATTACTCAGTTTTTGTTTGGTTTACCAATTTTGTTATTTTTATACAGATCATTGAGTTTTTCGGGATTTTATAGGTTTTTTCTCAAAGGACTCGAATTATTTTAAAATAATTTGTTTAGTTTTTTCATACCGCTTTTTTAAGGTTAAAATAATTTTAAACGACAATCAAAACTAAACTAAAACAAAGAATTAAAGAGGGCCTCAAGCTAGACCGCCACACAGTTGTAAGAAGAAAAAAAAATTCATGGACACCAACCAGATCGAGTATATTTTGGCGCAGATGAACCTTTCTAAATTCAGTGCCGCTTAGGATAATCTCGCTGGAATATTGCTCGTGCAACCTTTGATGGTGTATGTAGCTGTGTAGACCTGTAGTTGCGGATGGCAGACACGACATAAAACATAAGAACTCTGAATTGCTCGAGCACTCCTATATCATAGTGTTCTCTGAGCATCTTCTGCTCCAACCAGCAAAGGTCTGAATGTCTGGTGCCTTTGCAACCGAATTCCTTATCAGTTAAGTATCTTTCTGTACACCAATCATGCAGAAAGTGTCTGAAATGCTTCGATCACAGGTGTGCACCACTGTTGCATGATTCCTCCAAGATGTTTGTTAGGTATATTATCGCAGGAAATCAGAACAAAGTGCCAACGCCGTGCTGCCGTCGAGCACACCATAACAGTCTAGTTAGCCTCAAAACAATACAATCAGTTTGGAGCTACGCCAATTGGAGTTCGGCGAGTGTCCGAAAGTTGGTTCATTATGTTGCCTTCCTTTATTCTTATCTTCTTATTTGTATATAAAATAAACTCAGAGGTTTCACAAAGTAGTTAGAGCTCTTAGACATAATTTCAAGATAAAAGAAACTACATAAGTCTAAGCATTTGACTTTTCGATTCAGGTATAACTGAAGATAGGAAGATTGATGTAACACCCCAGCCTAACCTGGCTGACGTACTACGAACATAAAAGACAACACAATACTTCATATAAAATTTCGACAGCATATCCCCTGTAAATTGAACACTTTTACACAGAGGATTCATAAATTCACAATAACAAACCAT
Organism: Raddia distichophylla; assembly: GCA_005191435.1. NCBI lineage: Eukaryota > Viridiplantae > Streptophyta > Magnoliopsida > Poales > Poaceae > Raddia > Raddia distichophylla. The sequence goes on from SPJY01000102.1 coordinate 2,590,323, forward strand.
CACTCCAATTAAAGAAAAACTACCTTAAGACCATAAAGCATAATTAAGGTACCATCCAAGCATTAACCTTTAGTTGACGCCAAAAATTAACGAACCAATTAACATTTAACCAATGAATGGGATAAAGATGCTTCCAAACTCTAATATTTTGCGACAACTAAGTTTGTTTGGGTAACCAAGGAATTTAATAGAATGTGGATTTTAACGTGTGTGGGGCGTTAGTGCACTATGCCCATCCCATGCATGATTCAAAGGGTCACCTAAAAAAATAGAAAGCAAGAATAAGTATAAAACTCAGCGAGTACATAAAACAAGGCAGATCATATCCTTGTAAAATATAACATAAGACAATATAACATAGCTCCATTATAATTTTATATGCAATCATGCAATGCATATGCTCATGCTCATTTCTCATATGCGTGTACCGGTACCGCTGAGCGTACACCCGTCGGTGTCATACCCTACACTCCATCCCATGGAGGTTGACCGCCGAAGAGAGTCTACCCCGCCATCCCGTGGGGGGTGCCTACTGAAGTAGGTCTTTCATGCCATCATCATGATCATAGATGCAAATGCATGGTTTAGTCATTATAAACTTCTTACCAGCATACCACCTCATGACATTAATACATCATCAGCACAAAAATATAAACAAGCATTCAAACATATGGTGTACCTCAGAAGGATCACCAACAATGTAATATGCACTTGCCTCTTCTCCCAAACGATGTTGAGTGAGCTACAGATGGAATTGACCTCGAAGTGGCGTTCCCTACAATAGAACTCTCCAAATCAACACCCGAGCAAGCGAGGGAGATAGTTACCAACTAACACCATCTCACGACCATATAGAACTAGCTAACCTCTCTTAGCAATAGCTAACCTCTCTTAGCAACGGTTTCTAAAACTTGAAATTCCTATAAATTACAATCTGGACAGCAGCTTAAAATGACCATAACGGCCAAATCGTAAGTCCGAATTTTGCATTCTTGGACTCTATGGAAATATAATTTCGATACCTACAACTTCCGTAATATGGCCGAAGTCCAATTCTCAATTTAAATGCCTCAATTTAAGGGACAAAGGCACTGTTGTACCAAATCGATCTATAAAAACCTCACCTCCATATCTACCACCAATGCTCCACGAAAACCATCATCAAACTAAGGGGAACTCAGGGGGGAAACAAGGAATCGCACTTCCAAATACCCAATTGACGCAAATAACAGGAATTAGAATAAACCCTAACTCCCCTTTCTTACCTTCCCCCTTCTCCTTTCTTCTTCCTCCCCTTCTATACCTCTCCTTGCTTCTGATCACGACCAGCAGCAGCTGCTCCTCGAGGCAAGGCGTCGGCGTCGGCTGCAGGAGGGCGACGGCAGAAGTAGAGCCTGAGGCAGCGGCTAACAGGAGAGGGAGAGGAGGACGGGAGAATCTCTCTCTCTCTCTCTAGAGCTTTTAAGCCCTGGAGTGGGCTGGGCCAAACACAAAGCCCACTTGTGGTACCACAATTGAATGAGTGACGCTCAATCGGAACATCTAGTTCAAAATGGTATTGAATTAGATTGCCTTTTACCAGATGACATTGTGCAAGCGAATTTCTCCAGTCCGTGTCATTTTCAACCTTTACAACATTTTCTCAGTTTCACTATTTATATACATTTTCGTTCTTCTATTTTATTTGCTAAGAGCATTACCAATGGGACCTAACTTAAACTGATTCGGTATTGTTGCAAATAAAATAAAAAAGATAAAAATATAGATGAATAATGGTTAAATAGTGTTGGATTGAGCTAAATTAGCACTGGGTTGGTGATGCCCGTAGCTTTGCGGAGAAGAATCCACTTAGCTTTGCAGCGTTTCCCCCTCGATCTGCACTGAGCTGGCCACACGTAGTCGCCAATTTTCTTTCCCTAATTAATGAATGATTTGCCCACTCTTAAAGATCGGTAATTAAAGATTAGGCAAATCCTCAATTCCCACCATTTTTTTCTCCGACCAGACGCTATCGCCGTCGCTCCCGATAACGATTATTAACGAGCTGGATCTCCTACCATTCGCCCCCAGAACGGCAGCTCACAAAGCCGTGTGGAGTAGGAGCCACGGCCCACGCACATCAATGCATCACCAGCTGTAGCCTTCGCCGCAGACGCGTCGTGTGTCCTCGTGTGCAACGGATAGTGCAGCGACGCTCCGTGCGGCTCTCACTGTCCCATGATCGCATTCCAGATATGGCTGGAGCTCGATTAGCGGGAAGATTAGCGCCTAAGCAGCTGTGTTAGTAAAGTGGGCGCCCGCCATAGCTAATCACCAGCTGGGTCTGGGGCCTGGGGATATTTTTTTCTTCCCCGTCAACTTATATAAGTACAGCGCTATCTCTTTCTTCTCTTCAGTCTCCACACATTTACCTCCAAGACAAGATCAGTACTGTGCTGGCTGCCGAGTGTGCTCCACAGCTCCAGCACCACCACAAGAAGACGGCTTGGTGAAGAGATCAATTGTGTGTGTCAGAGAGAGATTGAGGGAGGGAAGGAGATCATCCATGGAGAACCTCAAGGAGGTAAGGAGACTTCCCTACGAGCAATTCGACGGTTCTTGTCTGAGTTGCCTCCACTGTTTCTTGCGGATTCTTCACCGCGATCCGTTCCCCCGAAAGATTAAAGATTTCGCCTTCTTTTCTTTTTTTTCGATGCGCGCGTGGGGCAGGAGCAGGGGCACGGGGCGGCGGGCGTGAACGGGTGGATGACGGTGCCGGCGTTCGGGGACTGGGACATGAAGAACGGCCCACTGCCGGACTACTCCATGGACTTCTCCAAGATCCGCGAGATGCGCAAGCAGAACAAGAAGGAGCTCTCCCGCGCCAGCCTCGGCGGCGACGACGACCTCCTCGCCCACCAGCAGCAGAAGCCCGCCCAGGCCCAGCCCAAGCTCGCCGATGACCACCGCCGGCCGCTCCACGGCCGCGATGACTCGCCGACGGTAAGTTCGTCTCCCTCGCTCACTGATCGTCTTAATTTGCTATGCCTCCCCTAGGAGAAGCCATCGGTTTGCTGCCTCCAAACGGTCAAGGAGGGTTCCCATGTCACATTTAATAATTATTACAATATTTCCAATCCGATTCGTCTGATCTTGATTGAATCGTGGGGTACTAACTACTGGGCAGTGTAAGCTGTAAAGATTTGATCTTTTTTTATTGTTCCATAAGAGTACAGACTGACGTTTACTAGTACTGACGAGTGAAATTATTAAAGGAGATCATGAATAAAAACTAGCATGTGGCAAAACCAGTTCTTCAATGTAGCAATGCCGCATGTAAAACAACACACGTGCATAGCATCTCATCGCCACTGTACATGCTCTTTCTCTATCACTGAAACAGTTTATTAATCGTAAAAAGTTTGCAAAAACAGCAGCCGCATTTAGGTTTTGCCGGGTCAAAGGTCAATCAAATTCACACTTGAAAGAATAAAAAATTTTACCATGGACGGTGGATCAGGATTTAGAGCATTCGAATGTGGGGACTGCAACTTGCATAGTTGCATGTGCAGGTAGCACTGGTGCCTTTATTTGTGGTACCACTAGTTTATGTCTTGGACAAAATGTTTGATGCGGTAACTTAAAGAAGACTAGGAACGAAAGATTCAAGGAGTGAAAGGGCTTTGTCAGCGCAGCTTGCACGCTGATTCTCCAAAGTTCTAGTTCTTGTTGTGATATATATAGACAGAAAAAAAAGGTGTGAAATTGAACCGTGATAATAAAAAGGTTCACAATGTTTTTTAGATATATGATTCAGAAGAAATCGTGTGAAAATTGTAAAAACATCTTCTAAATTAGAGTCTACTACATTTAACAGATCAACTGATATATGATTAAGCAAATTTAGATTGTAGTGTTATGTTATGATGGGCCCCATACAAGTCTATGGCCTTGTCCTGTTAACACATCGACAATGGAGTGGGTTCAACAACTATAGGTAGGTCGGCGAATATATGAAGCCATATCACTGATTTTACCGACCATCTCAACTTTATGCATGTAGCGCTTTGTCACAACTCATACCTGATTGGCAAGGACGAATCATCTTACTTTGTTAATGATAATCTGCTCATATCCCCATGCATGTCTGCCTGACTGCCTCTAGAAGGCTGTACAACTGATATGCATTAAGTAATTGTCCATAGGACACCTAATTAATACTCCCTCCGATGTCAAAAACCTAGCCGTTTTAGCCTTTTATCCAAAGTGCCAAAAAATTATCGTTTTAGCCTTTCATCTAGAGTAGTAATTAGATGAGACCCTTGGGAAGCCAAAAAGAGAGATATGCAGGTGCATCTATTGGTCTATGGGAAAAGTTTCCATAAATTCATTGCTACCAATTAATGAATCAACTAGCCTTTTATAGGGGCCTTGGTATTCTAAATTGTGTCTAAAACGACTAGTTTTTTGACACCAGAGAGAGTATGTTAAGTATCACGATGGAGAAAACATGATTAGGGAAAACTAATTATGAGGTCAGTCAGTTGAGATGATAAGCAGCCTTTAGAGTTTAGACTTCAGATGTGTTAAAAGTGGCAAATTGCAGTTGAAGAAACTGAGGGTAGTTACCATTATTAGTTTGTTACCAATGACCTAGTACCGTGCGGTACAAGTTGGGCATCTTGGTACAATTTCCATCTGCTTATGGCAATGGAGAAATGAACAAGCAATAAAGCCTGTGTTCACATGTTAGACATATATTTGACACATAACATTCATAGTCGCAATCCTGTCAGTAGCATACTTAGAAGGGCATGTAGTTTTGATACATCATACGTGAAAGTTGTGCAAATACTAATTCACAAAAATGCTTGCATGCAGGTATTTAACTGCACTATGTATACTTCATTTTGTTGCAACACTGGTTGATGTCCTCGAGACAGGAGTACTGACCTGGAATTGTTGATGCAGGGAAGGAAGAAGTTCCTGAGTTACTTCCAGTGCTGTATCAAGGCCTGAAGAACAATTGCTACCACTGTCTGTGCCGCGTCGCAGCACAGAAGAGCCGACCAGTTTAGTTTAGGCTTATTTCGGTTTTGTTAAGGTTGCAACAAATGTGTATTATAATGGTCCTGATGCTTCATCCACAAGTCCTCTTGGAGAACAAAACGATTTGTAGGGGGAACAAAATTGCTTGCAAGTTGGGAGCGATTTTTCTTTGTGATATATTGAAGGAAAAATGGCTTGTATTTTTGTCGGAGCGAGGCATGATATATTTGGTGTTCTGGACTCGTACAGGAGCAGAACGAGGCATGAATGCATGACCGATTTTTTTAGCCCACATGTAAGAAGCTTTTGGCAAAACATTTGACACGTGGGTTCACCTTAGCACACCGTGAAATATGACGGCCTTGCGGCTCACTTCTTTTATAGGATTGTGTTAGACATCGTTGGAAAAGGATTAAATTGTTTAAAAGACTAGGATGCAACATTTTTGCAATATGGAAGAAAACTATAAAAGTTAAGAGCATCCATGTAGGTTTAGATATGATGCACTACTACGGTAGATTGTCTTATGCATCACTCGTGCCATTGCTTGTATGTTGTAATCTGAATTTTTATTATTTAATCTCCGGTTCTCTAGATTAGCAAGTTAAATGAATCATGCTTCCGCCATACGACGTGGTGAAAACCGTGCTAACTACATCGGATTCCCGCTCGCTGCTGCGTTGGACTGCGTGCCACTGCAGACTGTGCACCATTGAACCGTGTTCTTAATTGCCCCGATTCCGGCTCGCTGCAAATCATTCATGGGCTGGCGTGAGCTGCAAAAAGACGCACCTGGTATCCGGTCATTCGTTGTCTATCACGTACCCGTCTTTTTCTGTCTGCCACGAGTATTCAGACACATTTTGTCAATCACGTTTAATCTAGTTTCTCTAATTCTGTCCCAATATTATATTTCCCCCGACAATTAATATTAATATAATATTTCCAATTATATTGGTGTACATATATCTTTATAATTTACATAAAATGTTACATTATCAACTTACCCAACTATAATACTCAATTTAATTAAATGAATATATGTTTTGCGCTCGACATTTATTAAACGTTGCCTCGGAGTGAGTGCGATGGCAGGGCAGCGCGCCGGCACGCGCGCGAGGGATCAGCACGGCCATGTGGCGGCACGAGGCGGTTTCCGCCACCGGGGGTAGCCGAAACCAGTGGTTTCAGCCATCTCCCACGGCGGAAGCCATGTGGGGTGGCGGAAACGGCCTGTAGTCGTCCCACGTGGCGGAAGCCGAGCGCAAAACCCGCAATCCCACCCAATGTCGCATACTTTCGCAATTTCCATTTAACTATATATTATTCAACCAATTTTTTCGGAAGAAAACTATAAAAGTTAGAGCATCGCCAGTAGGTTATCTATATTTCGTTCCCTATATCCCTTCTCTAAATCACTATTCATTCCCTATATTTCTATCATCTCCAGCAGAGTCTCTATCCTCAAAAAGATATAGAGATTCTCTAGAGCCTCTAAATATAGACTCTGGAGAGAGTCTATAAATTTAGAGGCAGAGATAGAGGCCCTGCTGGAGCGTTATAGAGACTGGAGTTGTCCGCAAGTTTTAGGGAATCGTTTAGAGTCCCTGCTAGTCATGCTTTATGTAGGAAAAATAAGGTTCCTGAAATCACCAAGTCAAAGAGCTGTATAGGAACAAGTCAACAGGTGTACGGCCGGGAGCAGCAACGAACGCGTAAAGGGCCGTGCCTAGAGGACGGCCCGTCCCGCTACCGACACTCCATCACCATCATGCACGCGTCGGCCCAGACGTGCGCCTACCATGTACTCCCTCCGTTCCAAATTATAGGTCGTTTGACTTTTTTGACACGTACTTTGACCACTCGTCTTATTCAAATAATTAGTGAAAATATGAAAAAACTCAAGTCATTATTAAAGTACCTTTCATGATAGACTAAATCATAACAAAAATAAATTATAATTATAAATTTTTTTGAATAAGACGAATGGTCAAAGTACGTGTCAAAAAAGTCAAACGACCTATAATTTGGAACGGAGGGAGTACGTAAGCTGCCAGTCCGTTTCCAACGGCCCACGTTGCAAAAATGATTAATTAATTAGATGATATTTTTAGTTGTTGTATGTTCATTTAAAAGAAAAAAGAAAAAACACCCACCTATATAATTGAATTTACGTACTAAAATAGTACATTAATTTTTATAGTTAATTTTTGCACTTTTTATAAAATCGAACTATATGTAATTTTAGTTATATACTAGTGTAAACACGTCGACTGATATGACTCCCAAGATCAGTCGCCTGAGAAGGAGGAAATCCGATCTATTATTATTACTATCATTAAAGAGAGGATATTTTTGCAATTTCTTCATCATCTACTTTCTCAAAGCTACCTACCAACGCCACTGCTCTGATCTCGATCGTCCATCTCTCCAACCTCTATCTCGTCCTCGCTCAATCTCTCTCTCCTGCTCGCCTCATCCTCCTCGTCTCGAGTCTGTGCTTTCCACACTTCCCTCTCAACGGCCGCATCCCCGTCCCATCGTGCCTACTCCGTCACTGCTCCTCCCATCGCCGGCGAGCCTACACCTGCCCATCCCCTTCATGTTGCCGCCCAACACCTCCCATAGCCGACCACGGGATTTCCACCTCACGCCGCCATCCGCACCCCAGATATGCGTGTAGGGTTTGGCAACAATGTTTCCTTGGCTTCCTCCTCCCGCCTTCGAGCGAACACTAGGGCGGAGGGCGAGTAGCCGCAATTGTCGTTGGTGTTGAGCTTCTCATAACTTCCTCCGGCGATCGCCGTCTGCGTCATCCCATGCAACTTGTCGGGTGGTTCGTCGACGGCACCGACAACACTCGGCAATGCTGCGACATGCCGCTGGTTGGGCTTGGTGGTCATCTCCGGTTGTAGTAGGCATCCTGTAGCGGAGCTGACGGCGGTTGTCGCTCTTGGTTGCCGTCCACAGTGACCACCCTGATGAGAGGAGCTTCTCCTTCACTTTCTCCACCAGGTGCTTCGTGTCAAGGCTCTTGGTCGCCACGAGGTTCACATACTCCACAATCACGTCCACCTGTGAGGATTTTTATTTCTCCCGTTGCAACACACAAACATATTTTCTAGTCTATTTATATATAGAGAAAATTGCAATGTAGTCCTCAAAACTCGTAGCCAATTGTACGAAATCCCCTAAACTTTGAAATTGCGTTTTTGTCCTTGGTACTTGTTGCCGTTAGCACCGTAACCCCTGGGTCGTTAGGGTTCCGTTAAAATACCGTGAAACGCTGATGTGTCGCATATGTGACCATTAAGCGCTGACGTGGGTTGCTACGTGGCAGTGACTAGGACAAAAAATTGTGAAAAATGTACTATCTCCGTTCCAAAATAAATGCTCATTTAGCCTCCCACATTTATCCCACAAAAAGTACTCTTTAACCTTCACACTCCTAGTTTCTCTCTCATCAATACAAAAATACTACTAGATTCCTCTCCGACACTACAAATACCCCTCCCATATCCCTAGATTCCCACCTATATACTCTTCTCCTTAGTTTTTCAAATCAACCATAAACACCTGGAAGGATCTAGGGCCGCGAGGGGGTGGTGAAGCAGCTGTTTCTAATCAATTTTTAACCCAATTTTTTTAGTCTTTTCTTTTTAATCAAATTAATTACCAAGCCTAGTTCCAATTATAGCAACTAAGACTAGCTATACTAGTGAAATTAGAACTAGACTACCGAGGCATGTGCGGAAATGAAATCTAATCCTAATATCTGAAACGACAACTAGAGATAGCCGAAGCGACTAGAAAGTAAATGCGGAAATAAAGGGGCAAGTGACAGACCGTTTTTAACGTGGTTCGGCACAAAGCACCTACTCCATGATGAGGAACCTCCCCGAAAGAAAGCCGGGACTCCTTCGTCCCGTGCCCTCAAATCCACTCGGCGAGTTTTAGGGCGTGATCCCAAGCCTTGCTTCCGACCCGTACACCAAGGCCGGATTCTTCCACAAGACAGAAACTTTCCGACACCCCGGCACCACCGAAGCGGCACCGACCTTCGCGAAGAAGGTATTTGTACACGTGACCCTCGAACGGAGACCTTGATGTAGCCAGAGTCGCGGAGGTCTTGATCACTGCAACGGCGTCCCGACACATTGGATGACGAATCCGGCGCCCCGGAGATGTAGACGTACACGTCTTCCCTTGGACTTCGTCAGCGGCGAAGTGGAAGCACCCGGTCACGAGCCGGGTGACCTTGCACCGACAAGGGTTTCGTTGGTGTAGAGGTTGCAGAGGGAGTAGTCGTACGGGCGACAAAGACCAAGACCGGTGAAGCTCGGGGACGGTGAGGTGAAGTCTCAACTTAGGCAAAGAAGACCCAAAGAGCACTCGAAAGACCAACCGGGAGACTCAACAAAACACCGGGAAACTAGGGACAAAACCGCGGGGAAGGAAGAGAGGCACCATCCTTACCTTTCTCCTTCTCTCCCTCTCCTCTCATCTCTCTCTGAAGTGAACCCTAGGTGGAGGACACCATGAGCAAGGGGGAACCCATGGGGAGAAGCTCTCAAACACACACAAGCCAAAGGGAACAAATGAATGAGCTCTCTCAAGTTGAACATGCAGCCCTCGACTCCTTATATAGCCACCTACCACGAACTGGACACGTGTCACTCATCTATGCAGACAGATTCGAATGAAAGGTAGAGATGCACAAATCTCTTAATTCACCGGACGCGTCTGTACAACACCTCGAGGCCGACATCGCTTCTGGAAATCGACTCCACTGGACGGTCCGGCGCCCACCGAACGCTTCCGGTCGGTGGCCAGACGCGTCTGGTCGCCCCTGACAGCCAGCAGGGCCACTGGCCAACATCTTTTCTCCTCTCTCTCTCTCTCCCTCCGATGCTAGGCTTGATTGTTAGGCTCTCTTGTCTGCTTTTGGACTCGGATAAGAACTACTTGGCTTGGGCGGGAGGTTTTTGCGCTGGATATTTTGGAGTGGGCTTGGAGGATACGACACCTACCCGGACACGTGTAAAGGCGCCTCAGATACTTCCGGGCCCTTCCAGTGACTTCGACCCGAAGCAAAACCAACCCCAGACACCTAGCACTCTCGATCACTCCCGTACCTTCTTGACTCAGCTAGAAAGAGGATGAGGATGATGACTCGAGTGCTCAGTGGGACCAACCTGCCAGAGATTGAGACTTGCACCTGACGTGCATGAGCCTAGACACACACGCAACCAAAATCATTAAAAGAAAGCTAAAAATAAAGTCCTTAATCTTGATTGACGTGGCATCGGTCACCAAATGTCAAAACATAGCCCTAGGAGTCCTAGGTCTTACAATCTCCCCTTTTTTTTTTTGGCAATTTGGTGACAAGACCTACAAATTCAATCTCCAAAAGAGACAAGTGTACATGGTCTATGGCGGGGGATTAGTTGCAAGTGCATTTGATCCAATATCCAAGCCAATGTTTGAGCAATTTAAGAACTAGTCAAGCCTAGTTCATCAAGAGCTAGAGCACATCACAAGCCATCATAGTCAAACCTAAGCACAATCTAGTCATGATGATGAGCATGTGAGCGAATGAGCAATTCTAGCCGAGCATGAGCATGGTCCAAAACATGAGCAAGATACAACACATGTGCATGTGAGCTGATCAAGAGCAAGATACAATGCATGATAGCATAGTCCTAGGCAGTAGCAAGATACACATGCATATGCATGACCATGGCAAGAGCAAGATACAACAATTAGTCAAGAACAAGATACAACACATGAGCACATGTGAACTAGTCATGAGCAAGATACATATGTACATGATATGAGCAGGAATTGAGCACAAACCGAGGCATGATCTAGAGCAGGCAAAAGCTTAAGTCAGGCAGGCATGAGCATAAGAATATGTACTTGAATCCTAACCCCCCTAGATCAATGCGTATAGAAATGAAATTCTGAATTGAATTGGGCTCAAATTGGCTCTTAGCTCGCATGTTCCCCCTCAACACATGCTCACTACAACTAAAATATTTCGCTCTCCATCACTCCCTTATCCAGTTTTAAGCAAATTGAGATTGGTTTGCACATTTTTCTCCCCTTCTTGTTTGCAAAATGCAAAAAGACACTCAAACTGGCACCACTTTGAAAGCACAAACAAGAATGAACTTGTGAGCTTTGTAATTTATACATGTACCTAAAATGCACAAGTAGAACACCCCACAGCTTATCAGAGCTAGAGCAAGGTTACTTAGTCAACTTGAATCAAAATTAGCCATATTTAGGTGAAGTTAACTAAGTTATTACCAAGCACATATGAGAGGTAAACAAATAGACACAAGTTTCAAACTTGGTGATCAAGTGCAAGGGAGTAAGCTTGAACTAGTATCTCTAGAAGAAGCAAATCATATCACAAGTTTTGCATTTCAAGCTTCAAGAGATAAAATATTTTTGTGTTGAGCATTTTATTCTTTTAAACACTATTGGGCATTTGCCTCTTTTCAAAATTTGCTTCTTTTCCATGACTTAGTCGACGACACCCAGCATTACACTGGAGGTGACCGTCTTGGTCATCCAGACTTTTCCCAAGTTCACGCAATGGCGAGCTATCTCGTCAGGAAGGACTGGTGAGACTGTCTCAAGCCTTTGTCGACGATAGGGGTGGCAACGAGCCGAGTCTGAGCGAGCCAGCCCCTGGCTCGGCTCGACTCGCTAGGCTCTGGCTCGGCTCAGCTCTGGCTCGCGAGCTGTTCACGAGCCGCTCACGAGCCAGCACCAGCTCTGCTCTGCCCATGGGGCTGTCCACAGATAGAAGTTGACCCGGCCCAGTTTTAAGAGGTATATTCCTCATTCTGTCTCTCCCTGGCTGGCTGGCTCCCCCAGTTGACAAACCCTAGCCGCCGCAACAATGGATCTTGATCTGGATCCCACTTATCTACCTCCTGCTCCTGGTCCTGCTCCCTGACCCCATCTCCCTCCCCGTTCGCATCTTCAGCCATGTTATGCATGGAGTATGAACCATGAATGCATGATAATGTTATGTTATGTACTGTATCAACTAATGTGTTACATTGTTAGTCTGCTAAGTGTCAATTGCCAGCATAGTGCTCTTATGGACTCATGGTCTCATGTCAGAATGATTAGTCAATTGGTCATTGGCACATTGTTTGACTGATCATTGTCTGATGTCTCATAGAGTCATGGTCTCATGGATAATAGTCAATTAGTCATTGGCTCACTCAATGCATCATTCCCTAATTACTGTGAAAGTGTGAATATGTGATTACTGATTAGTGAATGTACTTGCAAATTGCAATATTCAATGTTGAGTTGCTGACGGATGGTGAATTGGTGATGAATGCTCATTATACAGTTGACTGCTAATGTATCGAATGTTTGGCTGATGAATAATGATGTACGAGCCACGAGCCGAGCCGAGCCCGAGTGAGCCAATCCATAGCTCGGCTCGGCTCGCTTGGTCGCACGAGCTGGAAATGGTGCTCAGCTAGTGCTCGTTTCTAAATGAGCCGAGCCCGAGCCAAGCTTGAACCGAGCCGAGCCCGAGCGGCTCGCGAGCTTCCAGCTCGTTTGCCAGCCCTAGTCGACGACACCCAGCATGACACTGGAGGTGACCATCTTGGTCATCTAGACTCCTTCAAGTTCACATTTAGTGCAATGATGAGCCATCTCGTCGGGGAGGACTGGTGAGACATTTTTAGCTTATTCATTTTTTGTTTGCTCAACAATTTTTGAAAAGGTTCTGAACCAACCATCCTGCTACTCCGAGTAATAGACAGCTCAAATAGAGTACTAGAGCTAGATTATCCATTGAACAAGAGCAACAAAGAGAGAAACATGTGGCTCTAAGTGACCTAACACATGTGCAAGGCATCGATTTAGCAGATGTTTTAATTAAGCTTCAAATGAGCAAGTGACTCCATTTCCAAGCACTAGTTATCTAGACCATGAAGTAAACAACAAGTGCAACTAGATAAGCAAGTATAAAGGACAAAGCTCAAGTCACAAACTCATATGTACATGTATTATAATGGGACCTCTCCCGTAGTCCAGTCTAGGTGTCAAACTGTATTTGACTTATCTAGCACATTCAATTCATTTCGCAGCTTGCAAAACCTATTTTCATCTAGTGGTTTTGTAAAGATATCTGCAAGCTGGTCATCTGTCCACACATTCTCAAGAACAATGTCACCCTTTGCTATGTGGTCTCTGAGAAAGTGGTGGCGGATGTCAATGTGCTTGGTACGTGAGTGTTGGACAGGATTGCTAGCTATCTTTACTGCGCTCTCGTTGTCACACAGCAAGGGAATGTGGTCAAGTTTAATACCGTAGACGTAAAGAGACTGTGTGAGGAAAAGCAATTGAGCACAACTGATCCCTGCCGCTATGTATTCGGCTTCGGTCATCGATAGCACCACGGAGTTCTATTTCTTTGAAGCCCAAGATACTAAGCATCTACCTAGGAAGTGACATGCCCCCGAAGTGCTTCTGCGATCGATCTTACATACAGCGTAGTCCGAGTCGGAGTAACCGAGGAGTTAGAACCCCGCACCCTTTGGGAGCCATATTCCTATACTAGGTGTATGCTTCAAGTATCAAAATATATGTTTTACTGCTTTTAAATGCATTTCTCTAGGGGATGCCTGAAACCTAGCACACATGCATACGCTAAACATTATATCAGGCCTAGAAGCAGTCAAGTAAAGCTAGGCACCAATCATCGTGCGATAGAGTTTAGGATCAACATGGGTACCTTGAGTGTCGAGATCAAGATGCCCATTTGTAGCCATAGAAGTCCTGATGGGCTTACAATCTTGCAGTTTGAATCGCTTGAGCAGGTCCTTGATGTACTTCTCCTAAGAGATAAAGGTGCCCGTGCGCAACTGCCTAATTTGAAACCCTAGAAAGAAACTGAGCTCCCCTATCATCGACATCTCAAACTCCCTGGCCATCAACTGACTGAACTCTGGAGCTGCCAAAGATAATGTCGTCCTTGTAGACTTGGCAGAGAAAGAGATCCCCATCTGTCACCTTGATGAACAAGGTTAAGTCGACTCGTCCAACTCTGAATCCCTGTTGTGTGAGGAACTCTTTCAGTCTCTCGTACCCAAGGATTTTTATTTTGGTTTGACAAAAATTTCATTCCTCAGCGAAAACTCCGAAATACGTGAAATCCAAAAATTTCATTAAAAATTTCGGTCAAATGATGCTCAAATTTAAACAAATTTATCTAAAATTTGATGAAAAAGGTTGAAGTTGAAGATGATGATAATGACTCCGATGTTTCAATTCCAGAGATTAAAGAATTGGCACGCCTTGTGAAGCGATCAAGGAAGTTGATCAAGAGAATGAACTTCCGTGGATCATTCTCTTCAAGACGAAGAACCATCTTCGAAATGCGATGCTATGAATGCCATGAGAAAGAGCACTTGACGACGGATTGCCCTATGAACAAGAAGAGCAAGCACAAGCAAAAGTATCAAGAGGAAGATGAGGGTGATGACAAAAAGAAGCACCGTCACCACCGCAAGAGTGATCACAAGTCCAAGGAAAAGAAGAAAGCTCTTGCCTGTCAAAAGTCCAAGAAAAAGGAAAGCTCAAGCTCTTCATCCTCCTCATTCTCATCCGAAGAAGAAGACACAAAAGCTCATGGGTTAGCCGGTCTTGCAATAAAAAAAATGCTCCTCCGGCCCTTCCCAAGCAAAAGCTTTGTCTCATGGCCAACAAGCAATAAGAAGTGATTGGGGAGTGGATCACCTATGATGAAGGTTCTTGGGCGGACTCCTTCGATAATGAAGACATCAAAATATCCGGAGTCGCGATCAACAACTCTCCACCTCTCATGTGTCTTATGGCATTAGAGGAGAAGGTAACAAAAGAACAACCCTCTCTAAATGAGCTTAAGTTTTTAATTGATGATTTGAATGTTGCTCTAGAGAAGGAAAAATCTAAGCGCAAAAAGCTAATGAAAGTGCATAAGAGCTTGCAAATGAATTTGAGACCTTGCTTGAAAAACATGACACTTTAGAAGATGATTATGAAGCTCTCAATTTACAAGTTGAAATACTAGAAAATGCTCAAGTTAGGACCAATGCTAATGATGAAATTTCTTTTTCTTGCTCAATTGAAAAATGTGATGTTGGTGTGACTTGTGATTTGATAGATAATATAAATAGTTCTTTTAACATGTCTCATGACACATCACTTGCTTTGTCACCCACTATCACTCCTAATGCTAACTTATCTTCATCCACTAGTACTATACCTTCAAATGAAAATGCTTGCTCTCTTAGTACTTGTGGGGTTACTAATTGTGCTAATGAGCTGGTTAAGGAAAATATGCTTTTAAAAGGTAGAATTGAGCAACTAGATTCTAGCTTGGCTAAATTGCTTGTGGGTATCAATTCCCTTAACAAGGTGCTTGGGGAGCAAAGGTACATCTTGGACAAGTAAGGTTTGGATTTTCATCTCGGAGATTTGTCTAAGGAAGGTTGGGGTAAGCCCATGCTAACCTTTGTCGAGGGACCCGTTGTCGCATTTGTAAGAATGAAAACATAAAGCTGCACTGCATGCCCTCTTGCCAAATCCTCTCGTTTCATGTCTCAAACTCAAGTGCTTAATGCTAGTTACATGCCTATGAGAAGAAATGACTCCATTTATACTAAATATGTTGGTGCACCCAAGGATAAGAAAAATGTGAAGCTGTTTGGGTGCCCAACTGCTTAATGACTAACCCAAAAGGACCCAAGAAGAAGTCTTGGGTACCTAAATCCCAAGCTTAAACTTGTTGTGTGTAGGTGAACTATAAGAGCGATGGCCGGCATTGGATATTCGATAGCGGGTGCACTCAACATATGACCGGTAGCTCATGTATGTTCACCTCACTTGAGGAGGAGAAGGACCCCGATCATAAGATCACATTTGAAGACAACTCCAAGCGTAAGGTAATGGGTATAGGTAAAATTGCAATATCTAATGACCTATCCATTTCGAATGTTCTTTTGGTGGAAGCTTGCAATTTTAATCTTCTCTCCGTTGCACAAGTGTGCGATTTGGGATTTAGTTGCTATTTCTCTATTGATGGAGTTCGTGTTGTTTCCTCTAATGATCAAAATGTTGCATTCAAAGGCATCCGGTTTCAAAATTGTACTTGATTGATTTTTTAAACCGTGATTCTTCTCAAATCAAGACTTGTCTAATTGCCAAAACTACTCTTGGTTGGTTGTGGCATAGACATCTTGGACATGTTGGAATGGATATTTTGAAAAAGGTTTTTAAATATGACGTGGTTGTTGGAGTGAAGGATGTCAAGTTTGAGAAAAATCGATTATATAGCGCTTGTCAAGCCGGCAAGCAAGTGGCTAATTCTCATCCTACCAAGACTTTCATTCTACATCCCGACCACTTGAGCTCTTGCATATAGATTTATTTGGCCCTACCACCTATGCGAGCATAGGCGGTAATCCTTATTGTCTTCTGATTGTCAACGATTTTTTCGCTTCACTTGGGTATTTTTCATTGACAACAAATCTTTCGCCGGTGATGTGTTTAAAATATTTTCTTTAAAAGCTCAAAAAGAATTTAATTCTTTCATAAAAAAGGTAAGGAGTGACAATGCCACCGAGTTTACTAACACAAATGTTGAGGTGTTTTGTGATGAGTTAGGAGTGAAGCATGAATTCTCAGCGGCCTACACTCCCCAACAAAATGGAGTGGTGGAGCGGATAAATCGAACCTTAATTGAAATGGCGAGGACAATGCTTGACGAGTATGACACGATGCATGCCTTTTGGATGGAAGCCATCAACACGGCGTGACACGCAATCAACCGCCTCTATCTTCACCGACTCCTTCACAGGACCTCATATGAACTACTAGTAGGACGAAGACCCAACATTTCTTACTTTAGAGTCTTTGGGTGTAAAGTTTACATTTATAAGAAAATGACTCATTTGGGTAAGTTCCAAAAGAGGTATGATGTTGGTATTATGCTAGGCTATTCTTCTCGCTCTAAAACTTTCCGTGTTTTCAATAATTCCACCGGGCTAGTTGGAGAAGCTTATGATGTTAAATTTGATGAATTTAATGGCTCACCAGATGAACGAGATTTGACAAGCAATGTAGGTTATGATCCGCTACAAAATGCCATGGAGGTGGGGAGATTCGACCCTCACCGGAGGAACCAAATGAAGAAGAAGTCTCTCCTACCACCTCCATTGAAAATCCAGCTCAAGACACCTCCCCAACAACTCAAGACCAAGCGGTGGACGGAGTTCCAAACATTGATGTTGATCAAGCTCAAGGAGGAGCCATTGATCTATATGTACCCGTTCTACAACACCGCTCTCTCACAAAGGATCATCCCTTTGATCAAGTCATTGGCAAACTCAATCAAGGCGTAAGAACCCATTCTCATACCGCTAATTATTGTGAGCATCACGTCTTTGTGTCTATTGTTGAGCCTAGGACCATTGATGAGACATTGGCGGATACGGATTGGGTAAACGCCAAGCATGAAGAATTGGACAACTTCACCCACAATGAAGTTTGAGAGCTTGTGGAAAGACCAAGGGACCACAATGTGATTGGCACTAAATGGGTCTTTCGCAACAAACAAGACGAGAACGGTGAAGTGGTTTGTAATAAGACAAGATTGGTGGCGCAAGACTTTACTCAAATTGAAGGTCTCGACTATGGAGAGACATATGCGTTGGTCGCTCGACTAAAAGCTATACGGTTACGCTTGGCATTCGCCTCTCTTTACAACATACGCTTGGCATTCGCCTCTCTTTACAACATTACTCCTTTTCAAATGGATGTTAAAAGTGCCCTTCTTAATGGTTATATTGATGAGCTAGTTTATGTCGAGCAACCGCCCGGTTTTGAAAATCTAAAACACCCAAACCATGCCTATAAGCTCACTATGGCGCTATACAGTCTCAAACAAGTTTCTAGAGCATGATATGAGCGCCTTAAGGACTTCCTCCTAGGAAAGGGATTTAAAACCGGTGCGATTGATTTCACATTGTTAGGCAATGACTTGCTCATTTGTCAAATTTATATGGATGATATTATTTTTGGATGCACTAACAAATCTCAATACAAGGATTTTGGAGAAATGATGTCAAAGGAATTCGAGATGTCGATGATTGAAGAACTTACTTTCTTCCTCGGTTTTCAAATCAAGCAACTTCAAGAGGGGACCTTTATTTGTCAAGAAAAATATACAAAGGACCTTCTCAAGCGCTTCTCTATGGATGATTGTAAGTCAATCAAGACACCAATGGCCACAAATGAGCATCTTGATTCAAATGAAGATGGAAAGCCCGTGGACCAAAAGCTATATCGATCCATGATCGGTTCGCTTCTCTATCTCGCCGCATCTCGGTCCGATATTATGTTCGTGCATGTGTGCTCGCTTCCAAGTATCCCCTAAAGAAGTGCATATTGTTGCCGTAAAACGCATTTTGAGATATCTAAAATTTACAACTAGTTTAGGCCTTTGGTACCCCAAGGGAGCACGTGTTGAGCTTCTTGGCTATTCTGACTCGGATTATACCGGTTGCAAAATTGACAGCAAAAGCACCTCGGGGGTTGTCACTTGCTAGGACACTCACTCATGTCATGGACCTCGAGAAAGCAAAAATCCGTGGCGCTATCTACCGCGGAAGTGGAATATGTAGCGGTAGAGAGTTGTTGTGCTCAACTCTTGTATATGACACGAATGCTTAGTGACTTTGGGCTAAAATTTAAAAAAGTGCCTCTTCTATACGATAATGAAAGTGCGGTGAAAATAGCCAACAATCCGGTCCAACATTCCCGTGCCAAGCACATCGACATCCGACATCACTTTATACGTGACCATGTTGCTAAGGGTGATGTTGTGTTTGCCTATGTGCGAACGGAGGATCAATTGACGGATATTTTCACCAAACCCTTGGATGAGGCACGGTTTTGCAAATTAAGAAATGAACTCAACATATTAGATAGCTCAAATGCGTGTTGATTGTTTTTGTAGGGCTTTTTAGGTCTTATTCGAATTTTACCATTTGCTTTTGACCCTTGTCACATTAGGGGAGTTTGAATTTCCCTCATATTCTCAAAGCTCCTTCTAGTGGTGAAAAGAATAATTTGTTTTGGGTTAGCACAATTTTGTCCCATATTTAAAGCCAAACAAAATTAATATCCTTTAGTCTATCATATATCTTGTTACCACTTCAAGCTTCTCAAAATTGAAAATCTCATCCCTTTTGAAAATATGCTCAATATGCATGGTTATTTTCTTAAAAAATCATTATTGCATCAAAATTGTTGAAAATGATTGGAAAAAGGATCAAATTCAAAAAATGTGCTTAAACTCTAAAGTGAACCCCTATGCTTGATTTTACATGCCAATATGTTAAATCGGGGCACAATTTGGGTTCACACATTTTCATGAACCCAAGGATCAAATTTGTGATTTGTGATTTTGGCTTGGTCTCATTTATCTCTTATATCTCATCTCTTCCAATTAAAATATTTTAAAATCCTCCAAAATTGCTCATATTCGAATTTTCACTTGCCTCTTGAGCAATAATGGAGAAACTCTCTTCAAAATGACTAATTTTATAAAATTCTTGTGTGGGTGGGCCCTCCTTGCAATGGTGGCTTAGTCAAATGCTTCTTTGGGCTTCACTGGGCCCTGCCTACAGGCTTCGGACGACGTTCGGAGGCCGTCGGATGCCGTCCGGTGAAGCAAAATTTGAAAATTCGGCTAAGTCCCCGTTTTGCAAGGCTCCAGTCGAACACCGTCCGACGGGCCGTCGGACGCCGTCCGACGGAGTCCGCCTATGCGTTTTATCTCTAAATTACCCTGACTCGTGCATTCCTTTCCTCATTTCTTGAAAATTTTTACTGTTTGCCCATAAAAAATCACTCAAACGAAAAAATGCCCAAGGTTTACGCCCAATTGCAAAAATACCCCTAGGCGCTCTCGGCCAGGGCGGCATCAGGGGTCAGGGCGCTCCGGCAGACAGCGCCAATGCTAAAGACGCCCCTGCCTAGGGCGGCAAGGGGTAGGCGCCCCCGCTCAGAGCGCCAAGAAGCTAGGCGCCCCCGCCCAGGGCACCAAGGGCCAAAGCGCCACTGCCTAGGACGCCTAGGGGACAGGTGGGGCCGGGTGGCAGGGGGACTGGGCGCTGCCTGCCAGGGCGCTTAGGGGCCTGGGCGCTCCCGGCTAGGGCGCCATGGGGGGGACCGCCCCATATATAAGCCCTCACGCCCATCACTCTCACCCATTCTGCCCATCGCTCTCACCCATTCTCACCCGCACCGATTCCTTCCCAGGCAAACAGAGGAGAGCTGGGCGATTCTCTCTAACAGTGGAAAGCTCATTCAACAGTACAGAGCTTTCTTCTCCTGCGAGTAAGTGAGAAAATTATTGTAATATTGTTGTATAGTAATATTTTTTTATTGTATGTTTAAAACCATGGTAGGATAGTCATTCTGTTATTATATTACTAATAGTATAGTAGTTAAATTAGTACTATACGGCTATTTAATGTCCTGGATTTTAGGGGTAATTAAGTATTATGTATAGACGATAACATTTTAGATAATTTAGCAGGATAATAAGTAGCAGTTTATTTGAACATAATAGATAGTAATAATGAAGTACTTGATTTTGTAGTTAATTTAGCATGATAATAACTAGCAGTATATTTTAACACAATAGTTATTAATAATGAAGTACTTAATCTTTTTCGTTAATTTCAGAAAATGGATACGCTACCGTTTATCATACATTATGGTCCTGGCAATATCATGGAAGGTTCAAACGGGGTAGACCTTAGTCAATTCGCTTACATGCAAACAATTTATTCAGATGTTAACAACGTAACACTTAATGGACTGCAAATGTGGATATGTCAATTATTTGAATGGTCACTGGAGAACCATATAGTTTGGATACAAGCTTTATGGTCCAAGTCTGTAGAAACCCCATGTTATAAGCTAGCTGCCCTAAACACGGAGAATGGGCTGTTGAGATTTATACAAGGGTGTCGGAAGAGAAATTGTTGGGCTGTTGTGTTGGTGCAAGCTACCCTGAGGCCGACTATCCCTATAGCACAAAATGTTGGCGAAGCTGGGCAAGGCAGTGGGACGGCAATGCAGGGAAGCTATGCTGACACGTGGAACGAAACAGGAGGTATTGTAGCAGAACAGTATGTTTCTCAAAGAGTAGGTGGGGAAGAACATGCTGTGGAGGAACGAGATGGAGATGAACAATATGTAGCTGATATGGGAGAGATTAATGAAGCAATTGTGGATAATATGAATAATGATAATGCAAAGGCGATGGAGGAGGAACAGCTGCAAACGGATGATAGTTCAAGTGATGAAGAAGATAGAGCTATTCTAGAAGAATGTGATAGAGGCAATTCAAATGAGCTTCTTGTAGATGATGGTGCGTCAACTGTCATTGGGGTGAGTGAGATGCGTGAAGGACAAATATATAGTTCAAAGGCGGCTGTGCAAAATGATGTAAAGATGTGGTCCATACATATGCAACGGGAGTTTAAGTTGAATAAATCTGACAAGAGTAGGTACACGGTTCGATGCATGCACGATGAATGCGACTTTAGGGTGCATGCGAGTAAGTCTAAATTTGCTTTGAAGTGGCAGATTTCAAGCGTGCACCCACACATATGTACCTTAAGTGGCATGTTGCAGAAACACCGCAACATGAGTTCAACTTGGATTGCTGCTATGTTAAAGCAAGAGATCATTCAGAAACAGGATATAGCAGTACAGTTTCTTATGAATGTATGTGAAACAAGATATAAATATAAGATAGATTATGAAAAAGCATGGAGGGCTAAACAGAAGGCATTAGTATCTCATTATGGTAGCTACGAGGCGTCGTACGACAACCTACCTCATATGCTGCAGGTCTTGAAGACAAGAAATCACAGTATATATTTCAATATTCAAGACTATCCAGATGATGACCATTCTGGGTTTAAAGTCCTCAAGCGTGTTTTCTTCGCATTTGGATGTTGTAAGGTATTCAAGCATTGTCGACCGGTGTTATGTTGTGATAGTACATTTTTGATCGGAAAGTATAAAGGTACAATTATGACAACTATTGCCATGGATTTGAATGATCAGTTATTACCTGTTGCATTTGCTTTCGTCGAAAGCGAGAACTCTGATAGCTAGTTATGGTTCTTGATTGAGCTGAAGTGCGGTGTGGTTGAGGAGAGGCCAGACATATGCCTGATACATGACCGACACCTAGGCCTTTGCAGTGCAATAAAGACTCTGTAGAAAAATGAGGCTTATCCTTTTCATTGGCCGGACATGACTAATAGGTGGTGCATGCGTCACCTAGCCGCAAATTTTCACACACAGTTCAAAAGCAAAAAAACCATGGTTCTATTCAAAGCCTTATGTAAGCAGAATCAAAAACGAAAATTTGATCAATTATGGGCCCTTCTCGATGAGCTGACCGGAACCTCCATCCGGAAAATGACTTGACAAGCACCACCAGGCAGCACTGATATTGTTGAGCCCTTGTCTTCGTTCCCAGGAGTGGAAGCACCAGGTTTGGTTCGTCACCGTGAAAGGAACATAAGGTGTTTTTCGCACTGGATTGAGAATGAGCCAAGGGAGAAGTGGGCCTTACTGTATGACACAAATGGTGCTCGGTTTGGGGTTATGACAACTAACCTAGCCGAGGTGTACAATTGGATCATTAAACGGTTGCGTCCATTGCCGTTAGTTGCAATTGTGGAAGGTATAATGTATAATATAAGAGGGTACTTCCATGAGAGGCATCAAAAGGCTGTATTGTACGCACAAAGACCTGAGGTTATTTACAACTCTATGATGATAAAATATTTAGAAGAGAAGTGTGAGCGGGCCAGACTACATACGGCAATCCTTGGCGCTGTGGGCGGGGGCGCCGACTCCTTGGCGCCCTGGGCGGGGGCGCCTAGCCTCCTTGGAGCGCTAAGCGGGAGCGCCTACCCCTTGGCGCCCTGGGCAGGGGCGCCTTCATCGTTGGCGCTGCCCGCTGGAGCGCCATGCCCCCTAATGCCGCCCTGGCCGAGAGCGCCTAGGGGCATTTTTGCAATTGGGCGTAAACCTTGGGCATTTTTTCGTTTGCGTGATTTTTTATGGGCAAACAGTAAAAATTTTCTCATTTCTTGTCCTCCTCTCCTCAAACCGCCGTTGCCGCCTCTCACTCCCGTCGCCGGCGTGGCTCCTCCGACGAGCTCCGACGACCTCCTCCACCACCACTGGCCTCCCCTCGTCCTCCTCTTCGATTCCCACTGCGGGGATTGAAGGGGGACGACCAGATCTGTGCGTCTCCTCTCTGGCAAACTCCCCTCCTCTCTCCTACCGGGAAGGGCCTAGGGGACACTCTCCTCTCGCACGGTGGGGTGGCCTCGCGTCTAGGGCTCGGTAAGTCTCTCCCGAGATGCCTCGTTTCAATTCCCGTTCATCTTTTCCAAGTCCCAGGGTTTGAATCAAGTTTCCTGTGCTCGTGTCGTAGGTCCGTGGAGTGGTTGGAGTTTCTGTGTGGAGGGCATGCTCTTGGTCCAAAATGTCACGTTCGTTGAGAAATGTTGGAAGATCGATTGGCAGGGCCATTGGCATTGGCGGCAGTGGTGGCTGAAATGACAATGGTGGCAGGGGTTCTCTCGGAGATGGTGATACAGCTAGCATTATTGCTCCTCTAGCCCGCACTAGAAGGGGCATTCGGCAGCAGCAACATCAGTAGAATGATGAAATAATTGGACACACAGGATGGCCGGGTCACCTTTTAGGTCTGCGGATGATGATGAGAATGACCCGTATGATGAGGACACAGCTGATGCAGACTACACAGTTGAGAGTGTGATTCCAGAGGATGAGCCAGTCGATAATGTGGTGCTCAGTTTGTGTATGGAAGCTCTCAGAAAGAAGCGAACTGTCTCTTATGCCAGATGGTTTCCTGCCCGCAGAGAGGAGACCAATGACTTCAGGTTCTATACCAAGTTTCAGAAACAGTTGTACATGTGCTTTTCTAAGTACAAGAATGGCTCCAGGGATCTCCATTACATTGATTGGGAAGAGATCACAATAGCAGCAGGGCCTGAAATTAATGCTTTCTTCAGCACCACCCCGGGTTGACAGAGTTAATTTCAAACAAGAAGCTAAGATGGAGTGAGGACCGCAACAATGAGTTCTTTGTCACTGTCCTTCCTGCAGAAGACTAGTCAGAGTACAACTACTATTATTCCATTGATTCAGAGATCCATGGTCTCACTGTGGCAGAGATGAACCTTGCTCTTGGCACACCTAACGCTGGCACCGATCTGAATGGGTTGGCCGTTGAAACTGCAATATGGACAGCAAAATACCCTCCTTTTGAGGAGATAAGCTTCATGTACCTTGATCCAGATGATGAATACCTCAACATTGAGAAGACCAATCAGCTGCAGCAGGGGCCCGCTTTAATAAACCTGATTCTGAGGAGTACTTTGTTTGTCCGTGGAGGCAACTGGGATCGCATTCTTTCAATTTGCAGTTGGTTCATGCTCTACCTTCTTAAGGGCCAGGTCATCAATGTTGGAGCCACCCTACTTGGAGAAATCGATGATGCTATCTACAGAGAAGTCGCAAGACCGCTTCCCTTAGGCCCTTACATTGGACTTCTCCTTCAAAAGTCTGGGATTGTCAGTGAGACTGAGGCTAGGAGTTGGGAGGAAAA
This sequence comes from Raddia distichophylla, assembly GCA_005191435.1. Classification (NCBI taxonomy): domain Eukaryota; kingdom Viridiplantae; phylum Streptophyta; class Magnoliopsida; order Poales; family Poaceae; genus Raddia; species Raddia distichophylla. Next base: position 2,615,113 of record SPJY01000102.1, read on the forward strand.
GATTCGGAAACATCAAATGAAGAACTTCTTAAATGCTCTCCCTAGTAAGCCTGAGTTGGATAGACCGGGTGATGATGCTCCTGCTCTTGCACCTGCTCCTGCTGCCCCAATGCAGCCTTTCTTGCCTGTGCCTGGAGAAGGATCTTCTTCTGTTGCTGCTCCTTCTCCTTGGTTCAACTTGGATCCTCTTGTGAATGAGATGCGGGCCCTTCGAACCGATCAGAATAATTTTCACACGGAGATGAGAAATTGAGAACAGACTTGGATACTTTCAAGATTGAAGTAAGAGTTGAGATTGCAGCCACACGCAAGGAAATGAACACTATGGCAGGGGAGCAGACTTATCTAAATGAAAAGTTTGGTGAGTTCAAGTCTGCGGTGCGGTACATGGGTGCTATGTTTATGCCTGTTTCGGAAGGGGCCAACCCCTATTCTTTTTGTACTCTCATGCTCATGATGACTATCTGCTTATCGGCAGCACCAGACTTTTCCTCGCCCTCTATCCAATCCGCCTCCTCTCCATCAGTGGGTGACTCAGCCGTATCCACCTCCAGGGCCTGCTCCAGCTTTTGTTCCACCAGCACAGCCATATCCACCTCCAGGTGCTCCAGCTTTTGTTCCTCTAGTGCAGCATCACCCTCCTCCTGGTAAGATTTGGTTCACTGGTGGCGAGATCTGTCGCCACCTCAATTTCTCTTTGCAACCACCTCACAAGCAGCAACTCTATGATGATCAAAGCTCACCCAAGTCTGTGCCTTCTACAGCACGTCCTCTGTATCACTTTGGTGCTACTCCACCCCACTCCTCTAGGTCTATGTCCAAGCGTCCGAGGCGTTCTTCTTCTGGTGGAGATGGCGATGATGGCGACGATGACCAGGAATGGCAAGATTAGTTGTCTTTTCCCTTTATGTCACTTGTTGACAAAGGGGGAGAAGACTAGAGAGAACTAGTGAGGGTCTAGTGTGTCTCAGTTAGTGAGCTCAAGGGTCTTTACTTTATTGTAATGTTAATTTGTGCCCTCAATACTCTTTTTCTATGCTATTTGGTTGTTGCTACTTGGTTTGGTTCCTATCCTGTATTGAACTCTGTTAGCTTGTTTAGCTTTTGTAGTGCATGAATTTAGGGGGAGCTTCGCTCTTCATGCACTCATTTGGTCGAGATGTGGTCAATTGTGCTTTAATTTCTTTATATTAAGTCTTGTGCCCTTGCTCTCTATCTCGTATTTGCATATGCGCACTAACCCTTTGGCAGCTCAAAGTTATATTTCTCTCTTGGGTTGCCATCAAGTGCCACAAAGGGGGCGATTGTGAGCATCGTTGAGCCCTAATTTTTAGTGGCATTGATGACAATACTTATTACACAAAATTTGTGATAGGGGGTTCTCGGTCTCTCATGGAACCCTAGCAAAGCTTCAGCAAGTAATTGAGCTGCTCCAAAGTTTTTTTACGTGGCCGGGCGAGAGGCGAGGTCACGTATAGCTTAGGAGTAGTCAGGTTTTATTTCTCATTTTTTGCCATGCTCCAAAAGGGGTTTCGAATACTTGGATCATGCCGGATCATTGTTACTTCATGAAATTTGATCTTCCGTAAGTCCACTTGATCCCCGAAACACCTAATTCCCCTTGTGAGATATCAAGAGAGATGGAAGAGAGACTTAGTCACTTCCCTGCGTTGTTTCCCTCCTTCGGACGGTGTCTAACCGCCGTCGGACGGTGTCCGACGAGTTAAAACCCGAAAACAATAGCTCCTGTCAGACGGCGTCCGACAGAGCTGTAACGGCTAGTTTTAGCCCCTTCCCGGGGGACTAACAGCCAATTGCTTATTGGGGCTTATAAATACTTGTCAATTTGCTGGCTTCTTTGAGGTTTGTTGCTCAACTTCACCTACGACCATCTATTGCTCATCAATAGGGTGATCTAGAATCTTTCCTCCACCCACCAACCAAGCCAAGCCATCAATTCACTCATCCCCAATACTGAGCTTCATGGTAGTCCTTCGATCCGGCATGATCGAGGCAATTCGGGCTTATTAATCTTGAAGACTGCATTCTTTTGGAGGCGTGGGCTTGGGAGTAGGGCTTGGCATGTGGCTACTCTCAAGTCGGTGTTTGTGTGACGGAGTCCACCTCGCCGGAGTGGCGGAAAGACTACCGAGGAGTAAGTGAGGCGTTAGACTCGAGAGAGAGCCAGTCCTTGTGCGCAAAGGGTAGCCTCAACAGAGAGTAGGAGTTGCGGCTTCGAACTTCGGTAAAACAAATACCGTGACATCTCTCTCTCGCATTTACTTTCGCTTTTAATTTCCAATGAATTGCTCTTGATGAATTGTGTGTGATGTCATGTCTTAGCTCTCTAGTTTACTTGATCAATTGCTTCCGCTTACATGACTACTAGAACTAGGATTGGGTCACTCTTAAATTGATGCTTAATTCAAGAGAAACCGAAAAAGTTTAAAATTGCCTATTCGCCCCCTCTAGGCCATAGGATCCACTTTCAGGAGACGAGAGCTTTCTTGTCCTTGAAGTTTCTGGAGTTGAATTTCTTGAAATTCTTGTTGAGCCTGTTCACTGCAAGTGCCAGGCTCTTCTCACCCTTGACATCTTGGGGCTTCCTTGTTCTCCCTCAGAGCTGGACTTGTTGCTTGTCTTGGCACTTGCCTGATGCTTGGGCCTTGAGTGCGATGGCCTTCTCCTTGGCCTTTGGAGCTGGCTCATCGTCGGGCTCATTCACCAGCATCTCTTGTGCGGTGATGTACCCGAGGAGCGTGGTAGGAGACATCGTCTTGAGCTGTAGATGATGAAATCCCTGTGCTCCGACCGTGGAAGAATGCTCATCATCTTCCTGCAGACATCTGCATCACTGACATCACAGCCAAGACATTTCATTTCATTGATTAGTGGGTTAAGTCGTGCAAACATTGCGTTCCCATCCTCCCCGGGAAGCATCCTAAACCTATCATAGCGATTCTTGACAACAACCAGTTTTTCCTCCTTGACAGCACTAGTACCCTCGTGGATATCTATCAAGGTTTTCCAAATTTCATGAGCAATTGTGAGACTGCTAACCAGAAAACAAAGCATTCTTAGCCTTGGCATTAAGATCTAGCTTAGTGACTTGATCCACTGTGGGACCTGTCTCCTTGTTCACCTCAAAGCCTAATGGAGACTCTACCCCTTTCCAAACCTCGTGACCTAAAGGCTGAATGTGTGTCATCATTCTTGTTTTCCAGTAGCTAAAGTGGGTGCCAGTAAAGAGAGGGATCCTATTTCCGGCGACACTACCCCCATCGGCCATTTTGACTTTATGCGGTTAAGCACTATCGAGAGCACCAGCGCTCTGATACCACTTGTAAGGATCTAGGGCCGCGCGAGGGGGGGTGAAGCGGCTATTTCTAATCAATTTTTAACCCAATTTGTTTTGGTATTTTCTTTTTAATAAAATTAATTACCAAGCCTAGTTCCAATTCTAGCAACTAAGACTAGCTACACTAGTGAAATTAGAACTAGACTACCGAGGCACGTGCGGAAATGTAATCTAATCCTAATAGCCGAAGCGACAACTAGAGATAGCCGAAGCGACTAGAAAGTAAATGCAAAAATAAAGGGACAAGTGACAAACCTATTTTTTAACGTGGTTTGGCGCAAAGCACCTACTCCACGATGAGGAACCTCCTCGAAAGGAAACCGGGACTCTCTCGTCCCATGCCCTCAAATCCACTCGGCGAGCTTTTAGGGCGTGAGCCCAAGGCTTGCTCCCGACCTGTACACTGAGGCCGGATTCTTCCACAAGACGGAAGCTTTCCGACACCCTAGCACCACCGAAGCGGCGCTGACCTTCGCGAAGAAGGTATCTGTACACGTGACCCGCCAACGGAGACCTTGACGTAGCCGGAGTCGCAGAGGTCTTGATCACGGCAACGGCGTCCTGACACCTTGGATGACAAATCCGGCGCCCCGGAGATGTAGACGTACACGGCTTCCCTCGGACTTCATTAGCGGCGAAGTGGAAGCACCCGGTCATGAGCCGGATGACCTTGCACCGGCAAGGGTTTTGTTGGTGTAGAGGTTGCAGAGGAAGTAGTAGTACGGGCGACGAAGACCAAGACCGGTGAAGCTCGGGGACAGCGAGGTGAAGTCTCAACTCTAGCAAAGAAGACCCAAAGAGCACTTGAAATACCAACCGGGAGACTCACCAAAACACCGGAAAACTAGGGGCAAAACCACGGGGAAGGAAGAGAGGCACCATCCTTACCTTTCTCCTTCTCTCCCTCCCCTCTCTCTGTCTCAAGCAAACCCTAGGTGGAGGGCACCATGAGCAAGGGGGAACCCATGGGGAGAAGCTCTCAAACACACACAAGCCAAAGGGAACAAATGAATGAGCTCTCTCAAGTTGATCCCGCAGCCCTCAGCTCCTTATATAGCCACCTACCCCGAACTGGACACATGTCACTCATCTAGGTAGACAGATTCGAATGAACAGCCGAGATGCACAGATCTCTTAATTCACCGGACGCGTCCGTACAACACCCCGAGGCCGACATCGCTTCTGGAAATCGGCTCCACCGGACGGTCTGGCGCCCACCTGACGCGTCTGGTCGCCCCAGTGGACGCGTCCGGTCGCACTTGACAGCCAGCAGGACCACCAGCCAGCCACTTTTCTCCTCTCTCTCTCTCTCTTGCTCCGTCGGATGCTAGGCTTGATTGTTAGGCTCTCTTGTCGGCTTTTGGACTCGGATAAGAATGACTTGGCTTGGGCGGGAGGTTTTCGCGCCGGATATTTTGGAGTGGGCTTGGCGGCTATGAAACCTACCCAGACACGTGTAAAGGCGCCTTGGTTACATCCGGGCCCTTCCAGTGACTTCGACCCGAATCAAAACTAACCCCGAACACCTGGCACTCTCGATCACTCCCGAATCTTCTCGACTCAGTTAGAAAGAGGATGAGGGTGATGACTCGAGTGCTCAGTGGGACCAACCTGCCAGAGAGAGAGACTTGCACCTGACGTGCTCGAGCCTCGACACGCACGCAACCAAAATCATTAAAAGAAAGCTAAAAATAAAGTCCTTAATCTTGTTTGACGTGGCATCAGTCACAAAATGCCAAAACCTAGCCCTAGGAGTCCTAGGTCTTACACCACCACCAATTATGGGACGATGGGAGTAAAATATACCATAAATTTTTTAAAACTAGAAAATCAGAAGAACTCAAAAAAATATTTTAAAAACCTAATAAAAACTTTAAAAATCCCCAAAAATAATAAAAATATATGAAAGATTAAAAAATCCTTAAAGAATCAAAAGAGTTGAAAAATTAAAAAGTTCTAAGAAATTTAGAAAAAAATGTTTATAAATTTTAAAAAATCATAATCAATTCAAAAAGTCCTAAAAATTGAAAAAGTATACAAAATTGAAAAAAAGTCGTAAAAACATAAAACTAAAATTAGAGAGATATTAAAAAACCTCATAAAAAAATTTTAAAAAGTCCATTGCCCATGCCATTGGTACTGTCTATAGAGGCACGCTGTCGTGCCTGGATCCTTATGAGCGACTCGAACCAGCGCGCCTCTATGGAGAACACCGATAGCATGGGCATATGATTTTTTATGAATTATTTAATATTTGTAAATTTTTCTATTTTTGGTGTTTTTGATTTCTAAATATTTTTTAAATCTTTAGGATTTTTTTGAAATTGTAGGAATTTTTTGAGTTGCTATTTTCCCTAGATTTTTAGGACTTTTTATTTTTATGGTATTTTTAAATTCTTTCATGATTTTTTTGTCATAGTCACCTACTCTCCACCATGTAGCCGACCATGTCAGCGCTTAACAGCCATATGGGCACCACGTCGGCATTTACGCTATTTTAACGGAACCCTTACGACCCAGGGTAACATTGCAAACGACGAGAAGTTCCATGGGCGGAAAACACAATTTCAAAGTTTAGGGGATTTCGTGCGATTAGTTACAAGTTCCGGGGACTACAGTTTAATTTTTTCTTATATATATTCTAGCAAATATGCCTGTGCGTTGTAACGGAAAAAATAAAATTCCTCGTGCTCTTCTTGCCTCATAAGCAAGCCCAAGACCCTAACCTTATAAGCATGACTCCAAATTAATCAAAGAATCACAACTTAATGACATATTTGAGTATTGTGCTCTCTAAAACCAAGAGGTAATATATATTAAAACCATTTCAACAAATAGTAGAAAGGCCATTTTTTTTAACCTACCTCAACTTTGGAAGGAGTAGGGCAATAATATATTATTAGTGATGTCTCCAAGAGCCCCTACGTTGTTTCCTCATTTGGATTTTCGACTTGGTCACACTATTAGAATAATTCTATGACAATAACTGGACATAAAAAGCATGGGTCTTGTAAGAAGTTGAGTGTGTTAGGCATCCCAAGCACTGTTGCCACAAAATAATTGCAAAATTTTAGATTTTATGATTGGTAATGGCACATTCAAAAGACCAGAACTGGTCGGTCTATCAAGGGTAGAAAATAAAATGCAGATACCAAAGTACAAATGGTGCAAGGTCTCCTACGTAGTGAATCCAATATCCATGTTCCTTCTCATGAAGGGCATCAAGAAGTTAATAGAGCATGTTGCCAACTTAAATTTTGGTACTGTGTAAAACCATAGACTGATGCATGTCCTTATTATTCAATTATATATTTATTACCACTCGGTTGAAAATAGGAACAGTGAGCATTAGTCGAGTTCTCCCATGTCGGAGATCAGGAAAGAATCTTTTGGCTACAAAAAGCGGTTCGAACAAAGCTATCAATACCTCAATAACAATTTACTGCTTGATTCCTTTAAAGAAGCTAATCTAAAATCTTCCTCCAAATGGACTTAGCAAAGCTACAATGAAGCAGCAGGTGATCAGAAGTTTCTTGATGCATTGAACACAACGGACACATGAGAGAGTTGGGCCATCCCCTCCGCTAGCTGAAGAACGCCTGCAGTAAGGATTTTCCTCTGCACGTACAGCTATCCTATCGAAAGAAAGAATTTGCATTTTGGCTTGGTCTTTGCCTTCCGGATTGCATTGCAGTGTTTGTTGTTGAGGCAGGGGCGTATCCATGATTCAGGACGTGCACACTTAAAGGCATGATGAAACTTAATAGTCGTACAATCACAAATGTAACACAAATTATACGGAGTACAAATTACTAAAAGATCTAACACAATAGTTGATATAACGCGAAATGTAACAATATTGTAGCATAACATATCAAATAAAATAGAAAATCACCTTGTAAAGGAGGCAGCGGTAGCGATGCCGGTAGTGCCGGAGGCGGCGGTTCCTATTCCCGTGCCGCCGGTGCCGGTGCCTTTGGGAAGAAAGAAGCAACATCTTTGCTTCTGATCTACGATTTTACAAGGATTCAAAATTTAGCAATATATAATTGATTCACTGATTGAGCATTTGTAATTGACATTTCATTCGTTCATTTGCAATGGTGAATATGTGGATTACCTTGAAAGGGAGAGACCGGAGGCGGAAGCTTAGGGGCGAGGGGGAGCTGACCACGGCACGACTAGCTAGGAGCCTAGGATGGTGGCAACCGGAAGGCGGGGTGGGGGCGAGGAGGTAGAGGACGGTCGTCGGCCAGAACGCGGAGGCTCGTCGCGGCCGGACGGGGCGGTGGCGGGCCATGGGCGGACGGTGGGGTGGCAGTGGTCGGAGGGCGGGGGCGTGGGGCGGACTGCGGAGGTAGAGGTCGGCGGTCGGCCAGAGGCGTGTGGCAGTAGGGGCTATCGGCCGGAGGGCAGGCGGCGGCGGCGGCCGTCGGGTCAGGCACAATGAAGAGAAGATAGGAGTGGAGAGGAGAGAGATTAGGGCTAGGAGATGGCCACATGGCCAGATGGCTGGAGTGGCTGGTGGGCAATTTTCCCTAAATTAGACCAAATGGGTGAGGTGGGATTAGTGCTGGGAGTTGGGCCGTGCCGGGCCGGCATGGCACGGGCCCGTTGTGCCTCGGGCCGGCATGGCATGGGTCGGCACGGCACGGCACGGCCACTTCAACCGTGCCTGGCCGGGCCGGCCCGAGCGGTAAAATCTAGGCCCGGCACGGCCCAAAAGCACGGCGGGCTGGCCCGAGCACAGCAAGGGTAGGAAAACAGCAGGCAAAAATAATTTTTTATAAATTCATATGTTGCTCAAATGAAAAAGTTATTTATACAAAAAAGATGCGTCTTGAAATTATCTACAACTTTCGTGTTCAACCCAAAGTCATCCGAGTAGCATAAGACCTCGAAAATTGCGAATTACCGAGGACGGTGCCGTCGGCCAGAAAGCAGGCAGCGACAAAAATATTTTTTATAAATTCATACATTGCTTAAATGAAAAACTTGTCTACATGAAAAATATGCGTCTCGACATTATCTACAACTTTCGTATTGACAGAAATTGATCTGAGCAATGGAAGACTACGCAAAATATAAAAACTGACTCGTGCCTCTATTCGGGCCGGGCGGCACGCCGTGCCTGGTTTTCAGGCCCGGCCCGGCCCGGCCCTTCGTGCCGAGCCGGCACGGCCCGTTCATTTGTCGTGCCGGGCCGTGCTTCGTGCCCTCTTTTTCGGGCCGTGCTCGTGCCGGCCCATGCGGCCCGCCCCATTCTCCCAGCACTAGGTGGGATGGTGGAATGGCTAATGGGTCACTATTTTAGACTGCAGAAACTCAAATGGCCAGATTACTAGCTAATATAGGTTTTTCTTTTCAGAAATGTTAGAGAACGGACGTCCGTCCCAAGCTTTTTGAGACGGATGAGCTCATGAATACGTTCCCGCTCCTCGTCCTCCACCCCATGCTCCACGTCGCGCCGCTGCCTTGCCCCAAGCCGTCGCCTCGCGGGTCGCCGGGTCACCCTGCGCAAGCACGCTGTTGCCGTCGGGGAGTCGTCCTCGTGTCGTCGCCTCCGTGTTCCGCTCAAAGCCGCCACTGAAACGAAGTCCACCTCCATGGCAGCTGCGCCTGTGTCGTCCTACTGTCCTAGCATGTGCCATGCGAACGCCGCCGTCCTCTGTTGCTCCGCGCGCCGTCGCTTCTCTTCGCTCGCCGGAGCACGCCGGCGACTTGCCCTGCTGCTGCTCGCCCCATCTTCAGGTCGCAGTGCCACCACCAGCAAGCAGGCATGCTCTGCTAAAAAATTGCCGCAGTGCGCTGGAAGAAACAGCCTTCTTCAAGTTCGGCGCGCCTCGCCGAAAACACAACGCCGTCGCTGCGACTTGCATGGCCATGCCCAGAGCTGCACACTGTTGTGCGCCCAAGCTGCTAGCTTTACACTGGTGAATTGCTATCACAACCAATCCCGGCCAGCCACTGCTCAATCCGACGGTCCGGCCACAAGCTGTTGTCGTGCTGCTGGTTTCTACTGCTCGAGCCGCCATGTGACCAGCGGAGCACCACCGGAGTCAAAGCAGCCGCCACCCCTATGGTCTTCCTCTTCCATCCTCAAATCCATGGCCGGGCTAGGAGCAGGGCCACGCCTCATTCTAGCTCTCTCTTTTCCCTTTCTCAATCTCTCAAATCTTCATGGAATTCTGGCTGATTTGGAGACGACAGCTAAGGAAGAGGAACCCTAGCCGAGCTCTCTCTATTCTCCCTCACCTCTCTGGTCAGCCATGGGATATTCCCTTTCTCTCTCTACCACGGCCTCAAGAACAGGGGCTGTTCTTTTCACTCACGGCTTGGAGAGGATGGGACTATGGGAGGGCGGCTGCAGCTCTCTCTCTTTGATTTCAGAAAAGTTCATGTAGTTTCATGTAGTTTCAGAAAAAAAAATCATGTAGCTTCAGAAAAAAAATTCATGTAGTTTCATGCAGTTTTAAAAAAATTCATGTAGTTTCAGAAAAGTTTCATGTAGTTTCAGTAGTTTTATAAAAAAATTCAGGTAGTTTCAAAAAAAAATTTCATGCAGTTTCTGCAAAATTTATGTTGTTTGAGAAAAAAAATCATGTAGTTTGAGAAAAGTTTCATAGTTTCAGAAAAAAAAATTTTGAGAAAAGTTTCATATAGTTTCAGAAAAAATCATGTAGTTTCAAGAAAAGAATCATGTAGTTTCAGAAAAAAATCATGTAGTTTTGAAAAAAAATCATGTAGTTTCAGAAAAGTTTTATATAGTTTTAGAAAAAATTCATGTAGTTTCATGTAGTTTCATATAGTTTCATGTAGTTTTGAAAAAAAAATCATGTAGTTTCAGAAATGTTTCATGTAGTTTCATAAAATATTCATGTAGTTCATGTAGTTTTTTAAAAAAAATCATGTAGTTTCAGAAAAGTTTCATGTAGTTACAAAAAAGTTCATGTAGTTTCGGAGAAAATTCATGTAGTTTTAGATAAAAACATGTAGTTTTAAAAAATTCATGTAGTTTCATGTAGGTTCAGATTGTTTCATGTAGGGTAGTTTTATGTAGGTTTAGATTGTTTCAGAAAAAAGTCATGTAGTTTCAGCTTGTGTCATGTTGGTTCAGATTGTGTCATGTAGTTTCATCTTGTGTCATGGTCATCCGTCCCAAGCCTCTTGGAATTTTAATATTACACCTAAGAAGCATATATGGTGTTGAAAATTTGCAAAAAATTCAAGGACCCTTTGATACGCCCATGCGTTGAGGGATCCAACAAATTGCATTTTTTTTTCACTGCGCTGTTGTAAACGAGAACGAGAATAACTTGTTGGATTTAGGAGGATGATAATGTTACAGAGAAACAATTTATACATCATATATGTAAAATTCTGTCAATTCGTCTTCACGACAACGATGAAATAGAGCAGGTTTGAGCCAGTTTACTACTGCCTCCGTTCTTGAAAAAAAGTCACAGTTGACTTTTGAACACACGTTTGACCATTCATCTTATTCAAAATGGTTACGCAACTACCATTTATTTTGTTGTGATTTGGTTTAATACTAAATGTATTTTAAGTATGACTTTTATTTTTCCATATTTTAATAAATTTTTAAATAAGATAAGTGGTCAAACGTGTGTCCAAAAGTCAACAACGACTTCTTTTCGAGAACGGAGGGAGTACTTTAAGGCTTCATGTTTTCAACTGTTATGACTATAGGGCTGGCAACGAGCCGAGCTTGAGCGAGCCAGGCCTTGGCTCGGCTCAGATCGTTCACTGTCGAGCTCGAGCCGAGACGAGCTCAGTCACCTAACAAGCCAGAAAAAGCTCAAGCTCAGCTCGTTGGAAGCTCAGTCCGGCTCATGAGCGCTCGCAAGCTTGTTGAACATCCTAATATTCACTCCATATGGTATGAAGAAGGGTGTTTTAGCGGTTTCGATGGAGGATCATCTCTAGGATAAGACATTGAGAGCCTTTTAGGGGCGTATATTAGAGATATGTCTAGTCATAGACAAATGTATGGATTAATTACAAGTGGTATGAGATGAACTAATATCGAGAAACCTATGAATCCACGAGCCACGAGCGAGCCATGAGCGAGCTGGCCCTAGGCTCGGCTCAGCTCGCTAATTAACCGAGCTAGAAAAAAGCTCAAGCTCGGCTCGTTGGCTTACGAGCCGAGCCCGAGCCGAGCCAAAAACCGAGCTGCTCGTGAGCCACTCGCGAGCTCCGATATCGAAAAACCTATGAATCCACGAGCCACGAGCGAGCTGGCCCTAGGCTCGGCTCAGCTCGCTAATTAACCGAGCTAGAAAAAAGCTCAAGCTCGGCTCGTTGGCTTACGAGCCGAGCCCGAGCCGAGCCAAAAACCGAGCTGCTCGTGAGCCACTCGCGAGCTCCGAGCCAAATTGCCAACCCTATATGACTATGAGCTCAGCTGTAAATATTGTTCAGTGTACTTCTTGTGGGCTGAATTTGGCCCATATTTTGGGCCCATTGGAAGCCCCCCCCCCCACACGGCCCCTACACGGTACTCGTTATCATTACATGACGGGAAAGTCTATTTTACCTTCCTCTACTATTGCCTCGGTTCGGTTTCCCCCCTCTACTCCAAAATCGGCTATATAACCTTCCTCTACTTTTTATATCGGACAAATTAAAGATAACTCAAAAATTGAATAAAAATATGAAAATCCAAATATTTAATTAAAGGCGATGCTTGTGTATAAGCATAATGCTAAAAATTATATATGTGTTTGAGATTTTTTTTATTAAAAAGTACCTCTAATCACAAATATAAATTTTAACATATAGGTTTGTACACAAATATCATATTTTTATTGCATGTTTGGAGTTTACATGTTTTCATATGGTTAAAATGTTTTTATTTTATTTTTCTGAGTTTCCTATAATTTTTAGAGTTTAATTAGTCAAAAAACAGTTTATTAACAGGTCACATCGCTCAAAACCGGAGCGGTACGGTTTCATGCGAGGGAGGTAATTTGTCCAATATGAAAAGTAGAGGGAAGTAATTTGCCCGATATAAAAGGTAGAGGGAGGTTATATACCCGGTTTTCGAGTAGGGAGAAAAATTAAACCGAGGCAAAAATAGAGAGGTAAAATAAACTTTTTTATTACAGGACAGCCAAGAATTACTGATGATTTGCCTCAGCCTATGCGATGCGCTTGGCGTGGCCCCACGTGTCGGTGACTCGGCGCAGGGCGTTGGATTCCCTTTCTTAAATCTGTTGGGAAACCATTCCATGGGCCACGAAGGCCTGTGTGGCCCGTATTGCCACCCCACCTCACAGGTCTATAAAAGGAGGCTATCCCTCTCTCATTTTGTACACCAGTGTGACTTTGTGAATAAGAAAGAAAGGTCGTCCTCCTCATATTGTGTCTCCTTGTGTGTTTGTTTGTTAAGGAGCCTCTGGACTACCTTGCATAGCATTGGGTTCTTAACACATTATCAGCACCTTTGCTCTACCGATCAAGGAGATCGACAAAGGTAATGAGGAATGAACGCAAAGAACGGATCTGTTCTTTTCATGTTTTGATCTACTTATTTGTTCTTCGAATTTGTACTGTTTTTCTCGCATGAACTAGAATAGATCAAACACCTCGTGTCGATTTATCGCCGGCTTGAAGCTGATTGGGGGTACGATTTGATTGTGGCCGACTCGAAGTCGCCGACATTTTTTTCGATCAATCAATCGCATATGACTAGATCCGGCATTTTTACGCATTTTTGGCATCAGCACGAACATCATGAACACAAGAAAATCGAGAACACCGGCTATGAAGGTCACGGCTATCGCGGGCGTCTAGAAGACGCCGTCACCGAAAGCCGGGTGTACCGCCGGCTGTGCGCCTCGAAGCCGGCCGGCCTACGCACTGCTGCGTGCTCCGCGCGTCGCCGCGCGCCCGCGCCGCCGGCACGCAACCGAACTGTGATAGCCCGTTTGGGCCTGGCCCAGCCCAAGCCGACGTGGCCCATTTGGCTGCCTTTTTATTCCAGGCCAAAGAGAGATCGTGGGGTATCAATCTCCTCTGCTAATCATGCAAATTAAAGAAATGGACCCCGGACATTAAGAGATTGGGCTCGAAAATTCAGAAAAATCCTGAAAAATAGAAAAATAGACCCATTTTCACGGAAAATTATTTAGGCTATTTATTTACATGTTTGAATCTTGGGAATTATTTCTTTTTTTTCCGTTTATGAATTTGAAATTATGAATTTGTGTTTTTGTGCATTTATTTAATATGCATACGGCAAGCCATTAATAGAATTAATGCACGTGTAATCTAGAAGATTGCGTGTGCATATGGCAAGCCATTAATAGAATTAATGCACGTGTAATCTGGAAGATTACGTGTGCATATGGGAATTATTTGTATTTTATTTTTTTCCCATCTATGAATTTGTATCAAGTATTTATGCTTTACGCATTTATTTAAGGCAACATATCCAGTGCAAATGTTTATTATGTGTTAATATGCTAACATTAGATCTGGGCCATCAGATCCACAAAGAGTGGCTCAGATCTGAAAAGGTGGAAGCCCCTTTCTATTTAGAAACTCAGGAGGGGTTTCGTGAAAGTGTTTAAGTGGGAAAAGTGGCTTTCACCTCTTCTGATCTGGGCCGCTCCTGATGGATCTGATGGCCCAGATCTGTTATTAGAATGTTAGCACTCAATGGTCATTTGCACTGGATACGTCGCCTTTATTTAATTGCCATCCTTTAATTCATTGCATTTATTTTTCCCATCAATCACTATTATTATTGTTATGAATTTTTATTTCATTCTCCAAATTAATTAATTACACGAAGTAATCTAATTTTTTGGATCCTGTCACATGTAGATGACGGGCATCGTGAACCGCGAATTCGAAGAACTGGCCCAGCACGGCCATAACTACCTGACTTGGGCGTCAGATGTACAGATAGTCTTGGGGAGCAAGAAGCTCAAGGTCGCCATCAGTCTTGGCCACAAAAATGAAGTGGCCACCGATGAGCAGAACGACCAGGCATTCCACTTCCTTTAGACATCACCTCTCGCCAACACTGAAAAATGAATATATGGCTGAGAAGAGGGCTGAAGCACTTTGGGTCGCTTTAAAGAATCGATTCAAAAAGCTTAAGTATACCATCCTGCCTCAAGCACAGCAAGACTGGGCCTGCCTATGGTTTGCGGATTTTAAAACTGTGGCAGATTACAATTCGGCTCTTCACCGGATTTGTACCAAATTCTCTATGTGGTAAGAATATCACAGATGAAGAGAAAATTGAAAAAACCCTATCTACATTCCACCCGAGCGCCATTCAGAGTGCCCACAACTACCGTCAGGACGCATACAAGCAGTATAGCGACCTGATTGACATTATGCAAGTTACGGAGGCACATGATGAGGTCCTTAAAAAGAATTTCACCTCCCATCCACATGGCAAAGGCATTCTTTCTGAAGTGAATGCCAGCTCGTTTAAAATAAGGAAGCCTATTCATAAGAAGAGGGGCAAGGGAGGAAAAGACAAGGGTAAGCAGCCTACCACAGCTGAAAATTCACGTGCCCAGGAAAAGAAGAAGAATGACAAGCCAACAGAGAAGCCATATGACCAGCAGAACCAGATTTGCTACAAGTGGCGTCTGGGGCCACTGGTCCAAAATATGCAAGGCACCAAAGGAGGTCATAGCAGCCAATAAGGTGAAGAGGGCAGCAGAAAAGAACAAGGCTGAAGCACACTATGTTGAGGCAAGCGATGCTCACATAGACGTGCTCATGAATGAAGCCACTACTGATGCAACCACGCAGGATGCATCCTCCCTCCCTCTTGATCTCACGGGGGCTGTCAAGATGATAGCGGAAGAAGAGAACACCACTGCCTCTGCCATTGAGGCTGAGACCGATGCCTTTATGGACTCCATTTGAAGTGCTTGCATGCACTTATTTTTTTTATGCATTATGAATAAATTTTTTTTGGAGTATGAAACAGTTGGAATGGTTGGATGTAAGCTCTATGAGAGCACTTAAACTTAATTTTCGTGATTGCCGGTGAACTTTTATGCATTATGCAATGTTTTATTCCTTTATGCCACTTATTGATTGCAATTATTTATGTTGTATTTTTTTAAGGCCCATGGAGGACGTATGCATTGTCGATAGTGGCATGACAAATACCATTTTGAGAGAAACTAAATACTTCCAATCGATCACAAAGAACGATGGTTGTATTACAACAATCGCCGGAAGCGATTCATGTATAATAGGTTCTGGAAGAGCCACAATTATACTTCCTATGGGAACTCAACTTGAAATTAAAGAAGCGTTGTTGTATCCTGAATCAACTAGAACTCTTTTGAGTTTTAAAGACATCCGCACGAATGGTTTTCACGTAGAAACCACCGAACAAAATGGAAAAGAATTCCTATCCATTGTGAAGCAAGCGGAATGTGACAAAATGGTCTTTGGAAAATTTCCCTCCTTAGAATCTGGGCTATACTACACCAGAATTAGTGCACCCGAAGTGTACACTTTCCTGAAGACTGTCTTTAGAAAATCTGAACTCTTTTCCCTCTGGCATTATAGGTTTGGTCACCCTGGTCTGAGAATGATGAAAAATATTATAAACAACTCATAGGGTCACTCTATAAATGTTAAAAATTTCCCCAATCAAGAAGATTTTGTGTGCAGCGCTTGCGCCACTGGGAAATTGAAAACTAGACCATCCCCCATGAAGATCAAATATGAAATCCCTGCCTTCTTGGAACGCATCCAGGGAGACATTTGTGGTCCAATCCAACCCCTCTTGGGGCCTATCCGGTACTTTATGGTCTTAATAGACGCGTCCTCGAAATGGTCGCATGTGTGCTTACTGTCAACTAGAAATCATGCTTTTGCAAAGTTGATCTCGCAGATCATTAGAATTAAGAATACATTCCCCGATCATCGTGTGAAGTCCATTCGAATGGACAATGCCGGCGAATTCACTTCTAAGGCATTTGATGATTATTGCACCGCTCCGGGGATTGCAGTTGAGCACTCGGTACCGCATGTCCATACGCAAAATGGACTAGCAGAGGCTTTGATTAAAAGAATTAAATTCATTGCCTGGCCACTTTTGCAAAGTTGTAATTTGCCCAACACTTGTTGGGGACACGCAGTCCTGCACGCAGCAGCACTCATCAATTATCGACCATCGGCATACAACACCCACTCACCTATGCAACTTGTGCAAGGGGTCATTCCAAAAATTTCCCACTTAAGAAAATTTGGATGCATGGTATATGTACCTATACCACCTCCACAACGTACAGTTATGAGTCCTCTTCAGAAAACTGGGATATACGTTGGTTATGAGAGTGCATCCATAATCAGATACCTTGAACCTATGATCGGATACTTGCATACGGCCCGGTTCGCTGATTGCATTTTTGACGAGGATAATTTCCCGTCATTAGGGGGGAGGAAATCAACCTTTGGATGGCAAATGTCGAGAAATTATATGGCAATCCACTAGTATCCCCGCTAATGATCCCCGCACAAAGGAAGCAAATCTAGAAGTCCAGAAGATAATAGACTTGCAAAATTTAGCAAATGAACCGCCTGATCATTTTTGTGATTTGAAGAGCGTGGTTAAGTCGCATGTTCCTACACGTAATGCACTAGAGCGGGTTGAAATACCACAGAGAATTGAAGGTATATCTTATCCTGTTCAGAGGCCTCAGAATAAAAGAACGGGAACTCTGGCTTCTCAAGCCCCAAGTACTCGGAGACGTCTGGGGAAAAGAGGGCAAGAGGACTTGCCACAGCCAATGACACAAATGCCCCCAAGCAAGAAGGGGAGCCAAACGAGACCTGGCACCGGGAAAGAATCTACGAAAGGCATTCCGGACCTAAACCTTCCCGTAAAGAAAACCGCCAATCAAAATGTGAGCGCACACATAGGCGATGAAAAACTAAAGGACCCTGCCACCATGATGAGAAATAGCGGTGAAGTGCAAGTAGAAATGCAAGAAGCATCCCATGATGAAATGGCCATAAATTTTGTATTAACGGATGAATGCATAAATAGAGCAACAGCCAACATAGACATATATTTCGCAAAGAAAATTGCCTCGATCATTGATCATGATCCCAAGCCAGCATCTCTCACAGAGTGCAAGAAACGACCAGACTGGGAAGAATGGAAAAAGTCAATTACTGCGGAATTAACCTCTCTAGACAAAAGAGAAGTGTTTGGGATTGTGTACCGCACACCATCCCATATACGCCCTGTCGGGTACAAATGGTTATTTGTCCGAAAGAGAAACGAAAATAATGAAATTGTAAGGTAGAAAGCGAGGCTGGTCGCTTAAGGTTTCACTCAACGCCCTGGGGTTGATTATGAAGAAACCTATTCCCCGGTCATGGGAGGAATTACCTTTAGATACTTGATCTCGATGGCAGTAAACTTGAATTTAAAAATGAAATTGATGGATGTTGTGACCACTTATCTTGTTGGAAACTTGGATACGGACATTTATATGAAAATACCTGATGATATCCCTGTCCCAAACCAAGATGAGAAAAATAGAGGAATATACAGTGTAAAGTTTAAGAAAGCGAGTATACAGTGTAGAGTTTAAAAAATAGGGACATATGAAGAAATTGAAGAAGCATGCTCATACTTGCAGTTTGAGATTGAAATGAAGGATTTAGGCAAAACCAAATTTTGCTTAGGCCTGCAACTTGAGTATCTTGAAGCTGGAATTTTAGTACACCAATCGATCTACACGCAGAAAGTGTTAGAGATATTTGGTTTTGAAAAGGCATATCCTGCTAAAACTCCTATGATCGGAAGGTCGTTGCAAGCAGACCAAGATCCTTTTAGACCTAGAGAAGAGGGGGAGGAATTACTGGGACCCGAATTCCCATACTTAAGTGCAATTGGAGAACTCATGTATCTCGCAAATAGCACTAGACCGGACATTGCGTTCGCTGTGAATTTGCTAGCAAGATACAGCGCGGAACCTACCCAAAGGCATTGGAAGGGGATAAAGAATATATTCCGCTACCTCCAAGGAACCAAAGATCTAGGCCTACTTTATCATAAGAATCAGGATTTTAATTTAGTTGGTTATGCCGATGCTGGGTACTTGTCTGACCCGCATTCATGCAAGTCACAAACTGGTTATGTATTTCTCTGTGGTGGAACTGCAGTTTCCTGAAAGTCATCGAAGCAGACTTTGGTCTCAACTTCCACAAACCACTCTGAAATTATAGCACTATATGAAGCCTCTCGTGAATGCACTTGGCTTCGAAGAATGATTAATCATATCCAGTCGTCATGTGGCCTAAATGTTGAACAAACCCCTACTATCATTTATGAAGATAATGCATCTTGTGTTGCACAAGTTCAATCGGGCTATGTGAAAAGCAATCTTACGAAGCATATAAACCCCAAGTTCTTCTATGCTCATGAAATGCACAAGTTCAATCGGGCTATGTGAAAAGCAATCTTACGAAGCATATAAACCCCAAGTTCTTCTATGCTCATGAAATGCACAAGTTGAACGAGATAAAGGTCTTGCACACTAAGTCATGTGATAATCTCATAGATTTATTCACTAAGTCACTTCCGGCATCCTCCTTTGAAAGATGCGTCCGAGGTATTGGAATGATGAGACTTAGAGAAGTGTAGATTTCAGGGGAAGAATCTTCACATACTCCTAAATAAATCTTAAACATGAAGTTTGAGTACCCAAAATAATCTTGAAGATTAATATGAAAATTTGGGTGAATTGTACTCGTTTTCCCTTACGTGAGTTTTCACAGAAGTTTCTCACTTAAGGTTTTTAGCGAGGCAATTCGTGCAATGTAGCAAACGTGGGCTATGTACCCTTTCTCCAAGTTTTTTCTCACTGGGTTTTTGTGGAGCTTTTGGGGCATATGCATAACGTGGCAAAGGGCCAAGGGGGAGTGTTGGGAAACCATTCCATGGGCCTCGAAGGCCCGTGTGGCCCATATTGCCACCCCACCTCACAGGTCTATAAAAGGAGGCTATCCCTCTCTCATTTTGTACACTAGTGTCACTCATTTTATGAATAAGAAAGAAAGGTCGTCCTTCTCATATTGTGTCTCCTTGTGTGTTTGTTCGTTAAGGAGCCTCTGGATTACCTTGCGTAGCATTGGGTTCTTAACAAAACCCTTGGGGGCAAGGGAATCACAACAGAAACACAATTCCTTTCCTAAAAAAAAAAGCAGAAACGCAATTCCATTTCTGTGCGCGCTCTCTCTCTTGCTTCTCTCTGCTCGCCAGCGCCGCCGCAGCCAGCCACCGGCACCGTCGCCAACGATCACCACCGGTGAGTCCCTCGCCTCGAATCGAAGCAGCGGGTCCTTGCGACGCGCCGTGGCTCTTTTGCTCGAGTGCTTTCTGACAACGTGAGGCGCTGTTTTTTCCGCAGGAGCGAGGGGGATGGCTAGGGAGCGGAAGCGAGGGAAGGCGCTCGCCGGCGGCAGCGATAGCAGTAGAGCCGTGGGCGGCGACATCGCCAGCGCCAACAAGAAGGCGGCGCCGTCTCCCGCTCCTTCTGTGCCGGAATCCTGGTCATGTAATGTTCACCGTCGCCGGTGTTGAGCTTCTCATAACTTTCTCCGGTGATCACCGCCTATGTCCTCCCCTATAATTCGTTGGGTGGTTCAGCGACGCCAACGTCAACACTCGGGCGATGCGGCGGCGTACTGCTTCTTAGGCTTGGTGGTCATCTTCCGATTGTAGTAGGTGTCCTATAGCGGAGCTGATGGCATCAACTGCTCTTGGTTGCCGTCCACAGCGACCATCCTTACGAGAGCAGCTTCTCCTTTGCCTTCTCCACAAGATGCTTCGCGTTGGGGCTCTTGCCATCACGAGGTTCACGTACTTCACGATCACGTTCACATGTGAGGATTTTTATTTCTCTCGTTACAATGCACGGGCATAAAAAGAGTAATACCTTATGACCTCAGCCGTTAATATTGTCGTGTGTACTTTGCGTGGGCTGAATTAGGTTCATATTTTCAGCCCAATAGAAGTCCCCACATGGCCCGTACACAGTTCTCATCATTACAGGATAGCTGAGAATTATGGAAGATTTGCCTCTGCCTGTGCACTCGGAAATGGAATACACTGCCAATGACAAGTGGGCCCACCGCATCGCCTGGGCAACTGCCGCTTGGCGTGGCCCGACATGTCAGTGACTGAGCAGAGGCGCGTTGGATTCCCCTTAAACCCCTGGGGGGCAAGGAAATCACAACAGAAACGACTCTCTGCGCTCTCTCTCCCTCTCGCTCTCTCTCCTTCGCTTCGCTCGCCGGCCCCGCCACCGCCACAGCCGTCGCCGACGATCAATCACCGGTGAGCGGTGAGTCCCTCGCCACGAACCAGCGGACACTTGCGAGTTGTGACGCGCCGTCGCTCTTTTCCTTCCTGGAGTGCTCTCTCATTTCTGACCGCGCGAGGCGCTGGTTTGCGCAGGAGCGAAGAGGATCAAGGGGGATGGCTCGGAAGGGGATGGGGAAGAGAGGGAAGGCGAAGGAGCTCGCCGGTGGCAGCGGCAGCAGCGACGACGGCGCCAGGGGGGCCAGCGGCAAGAAGACGGCCGCGGTCTCCCGCTCCTCCCGCGCCGGCATCCAGGTTGCGACCCGCCTCCCCCGTCTCCCCGCTCTGTATCCTCGATGGATTGGTTTGTCCTCGATACGATCATGGGTTCGGGTTGGGTGGGACTTGGTAGTCGCGGCTTTCCTTGTTCTTGTGCGTTATAGCTCTCCTGCGTCTGGCATGATCGGTGGTCGTTCTCGGGGCTAGGAGTCGCGGCTTTGCTTGTTTCTGTGCTGGGTTCATCTAGATTGTTCTAGCTCTCCTCCGTGCTTGATCGGTGATCGTTTTGAGGGGTCGGGAGTCGCGGTCCCTCTGTGTTCTTGCGCGCTGGCCACCGATCTCCCTTTGGTTTAGCCCGCCTCGCTGTGTGCTCATGGTCATGGATCGTTCTTCACGACGTGCTCGCGGTTTGCATGCTCATGCGCTTGCCAACTCCCTGCGTGGTAAGGGATGGAGATCGTTCATGGAGTTGTGCTCTTGTGTGGAGCTTGCGTTCATGTGTTCTTGGAGATGGGAAATCCCTTGTGTTCTCGCCGCGATCAGGGATCGTTCTTGACTCGCCTGCGGCGCGCTCTGCTAATCTGCTTGGTGTAGAATTGCATTTGGTCTAGACTCTGAAGTAGATTTCAATGCTGCTGGATTTGTTGCCTTCCGACATGATAATTGATACGGACGTGGTGCGGTTGATTAATTCTTCAATGTAGGCTGTGATTTGTTCGTCTTGCTGGATATGGGGGCACTGTTTGTTTCAAGATTGTGTTCGAATTGGGATTGGGTCCTTGGATCATCAATGTCTCTTGCTTGTTGCATGTTGGTGGCCAGATTTGGTTTGACCTTCAATTCGAAAAATATGGCCATCGAATTTGAATTCAGGCATCATCTTCCTGTTTGAATGGTCTTGAAATGGATTCCGAAGCTGCATTGCCATTTGGCCACTAGCATTTCACGTAGCCAGGCTCGTTGGTGTAGAAGATTTCTTATGTTCTCTTCGCTGCCTCTTTGTGTTGATGTATGATGAATTGATGATGACTAGTTAATCACTTGGCTACATGGTTCTATAGTAGATCATACTAATTTCAATTAGTTTCCGACATTTGTGGGTTGAATTTTGGTTTCTAATTATTAATGGATCATGATCAAGTCCGTAAAGAAAAACTAGTGGGTGCAGTTCTTGCCTCCATTCTTTTGGTCCTTATGTATATCTGATAATGTGGAAAACGTCTAGCTATGCATTCTGAAAAAAGGGCATACAGATCGTCTCGTTCTGCATTCGTATGTCCTTGTGTATTTCAGGTTTGCTGTTGCAGAATTTCTTGTCTCATTGGTTTATGAGGCTTGAAAATGTGTCAAGCATGCACAGTGCAGTCAGTTCAGCTCTGTAGTTTGAGATAAACCAAGGACTTAGGGTCTGGCATATAACCATGCATTTTGCTAGACTCTGCCCTTATGTAGCACGTGCATTGACTATTGAATAACCCTTGATCATTAGCACTTTACTTGTGAAACTAATCTTCTTGTTTTGGTTCTGTATTTGTTGTAAGTTAGTTGAGTTCAAGTGTCAGTGCATTGTAATGTATTCAGCAGGGAAGCTGTTCATTAATTACTAGTTAGAGTTAGTGTAATAGCGCCATTATGAGCCATTAAAATATTGCATGCTTCATTCGGGTGTGCATGTCATGAGTGATTGCTTCTATTCGATGAGTCACTAATCTTCATGCTAATCTGCTTGCTGTATAATTCCTCTTAATTAGTCTGGACTCTGTAGTAGATTTCAATGCTGCTGGATTTCTTGCGTCCCTACATGATTTGGGGGGTGCGGTTGATTAATTGTGCTATGTAGGCAGTGGTTTGTTCGTGTTCCAGGATTTGGGATTGGGTCCCGACATGATACAGACGTGATACAGAAGTGGTGTGTTTGTTTCAAAATTGTGTTCGAATCGGGATTGGGTCTTTGGAAGTTTGGATCATCAATGTCTCTTGCTTGTTGCATGTTGGTGGCCAGATTTGGTTTGATATTCAATTTGAAAAGTATGGCCATCAAATTTGAACTCAGGCAATCATGTTCATGTTTGAATGGTCTTGAAATGGATTTGGATGGGACGGGATCGTTCTTGCCTTCTTGGAGTTGTGCTCTGCCGCTTGAGTTCGTCGAGTTGGGAATTCCTTGTCTTCTCGCCGTGATCAGGGATCATTCTTGACTCGCGTGCGGCGCGCTCAGCTAATCTGCTTGCTGTATAATTCCGCTTAATTAGTCTGGACTCTGGAGTAGATTTCAATGCTGCTGGATTTCTTGCGTCCCGACATGATTTGGGGATGCTGTCGATTAATTGTGCAATGTAGGCAGTGGTTTGTTCGTGTTCCAGGATTTGGGGGCACTGTTTGTTTCAAGATTTTGTTCTAGTCGGAATTGGGAGTTTGCGTCGTCCATCTGTCTTGCTTGTTGCAATGTTGCAACACATGCTGGTGGCCAGATTTGGTTTAGCCTTCAATTCGAAAATTATGACCATCGAATTTGAACGCATGAGTCATCGTCATGTTTGAATGGTCTTGAAATGGATTCGGAAGCTGCATTGCCATTTGGCCAGTAGCATTTCGTGTTGATGTATGATGGTGAGTAGTTAACACTTAGTACATGGTTCTATCATACTGTAGATCATATCATCATACCAATTCAGTTAGTTTTAGAATGGATTTTCGTTTCTGATTATTAATGGATCATGATCAAGTGCGTAAAGAAAAACTAGTGGGTGCAGCTCTTGCCTCCATTCTTTTGGTCCTTATGTATATATGATAACGTGGAAGAAAACGTCTAGCTCTGCATTCTGATGAAAGGGGACACAGGTCGTCTAGTTCTGCATTCTGATGTACTTGTGTATTTCAGAAGGTTTGCTGTAGTCTGTTACAGAATTTCTTGTCTCATTGGCTTATGACTTATGAGGTCTGAAAATGTATCGCTTCTTTATCTCGCTAGTGGCTATCCTTCTTTCATACTAATTTGGAAAAATCATGGTTTGGTATTCTTCTCCAACCATATCTGGTGTGTACTGTGACTGCTAATTTGTCCACTGTACAGTTTCTTCCATAGGGTTGTTCACAACCCCTGCAGTTTGGGGAGCATGACTTCCACAAAGTGCAAATCATTACATGATCTAGTACTTGTTCCCTCTTGAAAGTGCAAATACCACTCTTGAAAGTGCTTGTTCCATGAATGTATTGGCACCTAGGAGGCTGGGAGTTTGTTGTCATCATCAATGGCCTTTTGGAGGCATGCACAGTGCAGCCAGTTTGTATAGTTTGAGAGAAACCAAGGACTTTAGGGTCTGGTAACCATGCATTTTCTAGACTGTGCCCTTATGTAGCACCTGCATTGATTATTGACTAACCTTGATCATTAGTGCTTGACGGGTAAAACTAATCTTGTTTTGGTTCTGTATTTGTTACACATTAGTTGTGTTCAAGTGTAAGTGCATTGTAATGCATACTCCTGTTAATTTATTAGTAGTTGTGTTAGTGTAGTTCCATTATGAGCCAGTAGAATATTGCATGCAGCAAGGCTTCATTCGGGTGTGCATTTTGTGATTGCTTAATGCTAATTAGTGACTCATCGAATAGGGATTAGTGCTGATTGAACAGCTGACTAGCTGAGCCATACATGGGGCATTAAATGCATGGAGGCATTTGCATGCATTAGAATCATCATTCTTGACTGCTTACTGTGTTTAGACGTGGGTTCAAGCATTACAATTTCAATTAGTTTCTTACGTATAGAATGAATTTTGATTTCTGATTATTAATGGATCAGGGTGGCAGCGGGGGCGCCGAGGAAGGACGCCCCAGAGAGGGTGAGGATGGGGGCGCCGCCGACGGAGGGCGACGCGGAGAGGGTGGCGGCCGGGGTGTTGTGCAGCTGCGGTGGATGTTGTACGGCGTGGTCGCCCTCGCATTCGTCGTCTTCGGGTTCTCCTCCCACCTGA
This sequence comes from Raddia distichophylla, assembly GCA_005191435.1. Classification (NCBI taxonomy): domain Eukaryota; kingdom Viridiplantae; phylum Streptophyta; class Magnoliopsida; order Poales; family Poaceae; genus Raddia; species Raddia distichophylla. The sequence continues at coordinate 2,640,053 of SPJY01000102.1, forward strand.
CCGCGACGACGAGGATCTGCATAGGACTGGGCGTCCTTGCCATGACAGTCATCTTCCTCACTGGTGAGTGGCATGTTTTCCCTGTTTGTTATCATCCCTGTAGCTTGCATAAGTCATCTGAAACATTCACCAAATCACCTAATGTGACATCACTACTACAGATATGAGTATCTCAAGCGGTTCATAAGGGCCTCCCCAAGCGGTTTTAGAACCGCCGCTAGGCAACCACGAGTGATGCCCATGCGGCATCACACGCGGTTCACTGAACCGCTTGTGGTAGGGCAGCACAAGCCGTTCGTAAGGCGTCCTAGGGTGCGCAGAGCTTCCCCCGTCGGGCACTCCGTAAGCGGTTCTTATTACGAACCGCTTTACCGAAAGCGGTTTCGTAATAAGAACCGCTTGCGGAGGTGGGATTTCGCAAGCGGTTCATATTAAGAATCGCTTGCGGAGGTGAAATTCACCCGCGCGGGAAACCGTCCTGGTAGTGTGCTCCATAAGCGGTTAGAGTTACCAACCGCTTGTGGAGATGCTTTGCGCACGTGGGGGCTATATTTTTGTATATATAGAATGTTTTGTTGGTATTTTGAATGTGTTTTGAGAGTGTTTTTCAATACCATTTAGAATAAATGAAATAGAAATTAGTGGAGGTCATTTTCGCATTTGAATATACATTACTAATACATGAGATCATCACAAGCTATTTGACTACACAAAAATTAAACAAAGTTAATAGTAGTGTACATGAGAGGCATCATCGCATGCATGAAATAACGAGCGCACGCAGGCGGCATTTACAAAGTTCATTTCTTCCTTGCGTCGCTCTTCCCGGCTTCGGTCGACGTCGATGTCGTCCCCAGTTCCGAGGTGTTGAAGTCAGGCAGCAGCTCCCTTGTGTAGAACGCACCTCCAAGGTTTATGATCTCGTTGGCAATGAAGCCGATGAGTTGTTCTTGAAGTGCACGCACCCGGTGCTGCTGAAGGACTACAACGTGATCACCCACGGGGTTCGGCTGGCAATGAACAAGTTATAGCGAGATGTAATTAAATATAATATATATCCAAACATAGGTTATATATGTAATTGGAGTGCATGTTATTTTCTAGGTAATATATTAAGTAGCTAAGCTAGTTGAGTTGTTTCATATCTCTACGTACGAACCTCTTCAAAATATTCACTGGGCCAATCTTCATGGAAGAAACTTTGTAATCTACACAGAACTCGATCACCTCCTCTGTCTCGTAGCCCTCCGCAATGCAGCCTTCCGGACGAGACCGATTCCGGACATACTTTTTTAGTACACCCATGTACCTCTCGAAGGGGAACATGTCGTGCAGATACACGGGTCCGAGGACACGTACCTCCTTGACAAGGTGAACAGTGAGGTGAACCATGATATCAAAGAATACGGGAGGAAAGATCATCTCGAGACTAACCAAGCATTGTATCACATCAGCCTCCAACTTATTTAGTTTAGCTGGATCGATGGCCTTCTGTGAAATTGCGTTGAAAAAGGAACATAGCTTTGTGAGTGTACCCCGAACCCACTCGGGCAGTATACCTCTGATCACCACCGGGAGCAGCTGTGTCATCAACACAAGGCAGTCATGAGCTTTCAAGCCTTGGAGCTTGTTCTCTTTACTGTTCACTAATCTCCTTACATTCGAGGAGTATCCAGAAAGGACCTTAACACTGTTCAAGAGCACTCTATCATGCTTCTTTTCTCTTCTTTGCTTAAAGTGTAGCTCGCAGGATGTAGGTACACTTGCCCTGTCCCTGGTTTACTCCTTGGATGTAGGGCATTCCTCGGCTTCATTTCCTCAAGATCCTTCCTCGCTTGGAGAGTATCTTTTGATTTCCCGTACATGTCTAAGTACCCTAGGAGGTTCAGGCACACATTCTTGGTGACGTGCATGAAGTCAAGCGAGTGACGAACCTCCAGCACTTCCCAATACGGCAGGTCCCAAAATACGGACTTCTTCCACATCGGTGCCTGGCCATCCTCGTTGGGTACGGACATGCTTCCGGGCCCCTTTCCAAATACTACTTGTAGGTTCTTCACCATATCAAAAACCATCAGGCCAGTACGATGCTGAGGCTTGGCACGATTTTCTGTTTGCCCATTGAATTTACTGCCTTTCGACCGCAAAGCATGTCTCGTGGGAAGAAACCTGCGGTGCCCCATGTACACACACTTCTGAGAGTTTTTCAGGTATAGGCAGTCCGTCTCATCCAAGCACTGGGTGCAGGCTTTAAAACCTTTAATAGTTTGCCCGGACAGATTGTCGAGCGCAGGCCAATCGTTGATTGTTACAAACAATATTGCACGCAGCCTAAAATGCTCTCTTTTGTACTCATCCCAGACCCGTACACCTTCCTCCTGCCACAACAACATAAGGTCTTCAACAAGAGGCTTTAGGTATACGTCGATGTCGTTTCCAAGTTGCTTTGGCCCTTCAATCAGCAATGGTATCATGATGTACTTCTACTTCATGCAGAGCCATGAAGGAATGTTATAGATGCACAGCGTCACTGGCCAGGTGCTATGGATGCTGCTCAACTGGCCGAAAGGATTCATTCCATCGGTACTCAGCGCGAACCTTAAGTTCCTAACCTCATTTGCAAAGCCTGGGTAAGCACGAGCGACCTTCCTCCACTGGGAGCCATCTGCCGAGTGTCTGAGCATCCCATCGTCCTTACGCTCTTCTTTGTGCCAACGCATCATCTTCGCATGACCTTCGTTAGCAAACAGACGCTTCAGTCGAGGGATGACTGGAAAATACCACATCACTTTGGCTGCAGATCTCTTCTTCGTACGCTCCCCATCTACTTCTCCTGGGTCGTCGCGCTGCAACTTATATCGTGACTGCTCGCAAACTGGGCAAGCCTCCAGAACGGTGTACTCATTGCGATACATGATGCAGTCATTCCGGCATGCGTGGATCTTCCGTACTTGCAATCCTAAAGGGCAGAGGACCCGCTTCGATAAGTAGGTAGATTCTGGTAGAGTGTTCCCTTCAGGAAGCAACTTTTTCACGAGTAACAACTCATCGAATCCCTTGTCCGGCACGCCGTTTGTGGCCTTCCATTTCATGAGCTCCAGTGTGCTCCGCAGCTTTGTATGGCCCTGGACACAGTTTGGGTACAAAAGAGTTTTGTGGTCCTCCAGCATGCGTTGATACCTCTGGTACTGTCTTTCCTCCATGAACTCCACCTCTCCGTCATGGAGCATCTGGTCTAGATCATCCTCGCAAAACTCACCGAGCGCATCTTCTTCACGGAGCATCTGATCTAGCTCATCCACGGAGCCGAATTGAGTGTTCGCTACGTCATCCTCTTCTGTGTCTACTTCATCTGCTTCGTCGGCTTCCTCTACACTCTCCTCTACTTCGCCGTGGTGGGTCCACCTGGTATAGTTTGGCATAAAGCTCTCCTGACTAAATGGCTCCTAACCATCCATTCTTCCGAGTGCTCCTTCTCATTCTTGCAGTCTACGCACGGACAAGGTATGTAGCTTCCTGGCTCCAATAATTCTCTAGTTGTATCAAGAAACAACTGGACGCCTTCTCTAAACTCTCCTAAAACACGATCCGCATTGTACATCCATTGCCGGCTCATCTACAATGAAAAAATAATACAAGCATTTATTGCAACTATGGGCTAAGGCTAATAATATGCGTACATACAACTAGTTGCTTCCGTTTTGAAAACACATTAAAAAACTACCAAATCTAGCCTAGATCTTTACTATATTCTAACAATTGATTTCAAACCTTAAACTTCTAGCAACATCAAAAATGATATCAAAATAATTATTCCCAACCTCTCTCTACAAGCAAACAAAATATTTGAATCTAAGTGGCTCAAAAGCTATTATAATAATGGGGATGACAAATCTAGCCTAGATCTTTGATATAATCTAACAATTAATTTCAAACCTTAAACTTCTAAAGTTGTCATATTTTATAACACATCCACCCTACAACTTCATACAACATCAAAAATGACATCAAAATAATTATTCTCAAACTCTCTCTACAAGCAAACAAGCTATATATTTGGATCTAAGTGGCTCAAAATCTCTTCAGATAATGGGGATGGGAAAAATACACCTCTCCACATAAATAAAACAACATTTCTCAACATCCAATGAACCAAAGTATCAATAGCTACAATCAAAAGGGTGTGCACAAGATGCTAGTCACATTTCAAAATTCAAACAATAAATTTTGATCCAAGAGCCTCAAAAGTTTCAAAGTGGAGAGGTACCAAAAGAACACCTCTCCACACGAATTAGGCATGATTTCTCCACATCCAACACATAGAAAACAAGAATATATGGAAGAGATAAATGAGGGCAACATGATACTAACCTTTGATTCACTTAATTTGCACCCAATAGCCTTAATTGCAAATTTGGGCAGCACCTCCCTATATGAACAGGAGCTCCACGCGCGCAGCAGATGAACAGGAGTTGGAGATGCCTTTAATTTGTCCGAGCACGGGGAGCAAAAGTAGGGGACCGAGGGTTTTAAATGCCTTGGGCGGGGAGGGGCTAGAGCACCGCAAGCGGTTCTTTCCAAGAACCGCTTGCGTTGAGCTGCAAGTGGTTCGTTAAACGAACCGCTTGCAGATATATAGCTCCGTCAGCGGTTCGTTTAACGAACCGCTTGCGGTGAGCCCTCTCCCTCCGGCCCATTTGCCCGTTGCTTACGAACCGCTTGCGGCGCTGAGCTTGCAAGCGGTTCGTAAGCAACCGCTTGCAATAGGCCGTTTGTGATGCTCACTTCTGTAGTAGTGCATGAAACTATTGCTCTTGTGTGTCTGGTGGGAGGTGACATGGTAGCCCGACGGGTGACACATGTACGGGTTTTTTTAAGAAAATATCTGCAATTAATTTGTTCGGTTGTTTTGACGACAGCTCACACTTTCCTGACAAGGGGTTTGTCAAAAACAACGGTTAGTTCCACGGGAAGCAGCGAGCTGCCACCGGATACTTTCACCTCCAAGACTATTGCGGCTCAAGACAAAGGTCATTACTCCTTCATGTACAAAGACGATGATAAAAGGAAAAGTTGTTCTCCTGCCAAGGTGGCTTCTCTTCTTCCGTCTCAACGTCCTACACTTGAAGGGGTAAGATGCCTTTTCCTCTATTGTTATTGTTGTGACAATGGAGAAAATGATTATTGAAAACCTATGTGTATATATGTATATAGATTGTCGATGACGATGAGCAGTTTGATCGCTACCTCAGCTTAGACATCCATGGAGAGTACGTAGATACTTGTTCCACATGCTCGCCTACAAAGCAATTTTGCGCCATATGTTTCTTCGGCTTATCTTGCAACCGAAAAGTAGCTAGAAAAAATGTAAGATGTACATTCCTAAAATGTTCTCACATTTATTGAAGTGCACCTGTCACTAATAAATTTTCTTTAATTCGTAGATGGTTTCCCATTGCATAGATCGGCATCTTACTGCTGGTAAAGGATGCAAGCAATGTTGTGCTAGATTTCCCGAGCAACATCACATTGATTTGCATGTCAAGTATTGCTGTGCATAGGTGGTGAGTTGTCATTTTATCTCATGTCAGAATGTGTAACTAGCTAATACTTTGGTCTGTTACTGTGCAATTGAAAAGTATGGCAACACATACCTAAAGAATTTTATTTTCTACCGATGTGCATTTAGAGGTATTTTGCAGTCCTTTTCCCTTCCTTCATTTGGTGTTGTCTAAAAATGTTATAACACACCAAAACATGTCTTTTTGAGTGTATTTCTTAGATCATGATAAACCTTAATTTATTGGATCTTTTGGACCACTGCAGTACTACACTAAACTAGTACCTTGTGTTGTTCCCACTAGTCTGTTATTATATGATACCACACAACCTTATGAGATGTTACTTATGCATTTCCATGTAACTTTATGATCTTTCCCTCAACTATCCGCTTTAGATGTTTATCTTTTTTCAATTCGGTATAGCTTTTCATTGTTAAGGAACACGTTATAATTGATATGCTTATGGAGGTTACATGGTTGAACAGACGGTGTACATGGTTGGTGATATCTCCTTTGACCCTGGAGTTGATTTTTTCGATCCTGATATGTCTCGATATGTCTGCAACTCTTAGAATTGTGTAGGTAAGGATTCTACAAGATTACTCGAAGCCTTTTGGCCCAATCTCACTTATGGCATTTCATTGTTTTGGTACTATTAGCTTCTCTTAAATGCAGGTATTATGCAGATTGGATAAGCAACTCTTTGAAAGAAAGCATTTCTCGTCAGTGAATTGTCTCGTCTCTTACTCAAAATATTCCAAGGTTATTGGCCAAGTTTCCTAGGATGTCAATGTAATGACAGTGATCTCTGAATTCTCGATGACAAAACAGAATTCATAAGAAAATGATTTAACATTCTTTAATAAATTTTGTAATTTTTTCAGCACTTACACATATGTATTGAGCTCCACTGGTTTCACATATGTGTTTGAAATTTCAAAATTCTGAAACGTTAGAGTGAAATTCCGGTGAAGTTATTCATTCCTTGAGACCAGTACGTTGTGCATGTCTTCAATCCATGCTTAAGAAATTATCATGTAGACTCGTATGATTTCCTTGATTTTGTCGTTGGACGTCATGGTGCGGAAGCTCGTATCTTTTATGATTTCTATTTACCTCTCGATTTTAATTCCATAGCAACGTTGCATTTTTTAATTCCATAGCAACGTACAGACACCCACCTAGTGTATAAGTGTAACATCTCAAATTTTCAAAATTAAAAATTTGGCATGTTACCACTTTTTCCAACAACAAAACTAATTGGTTGAATTTCAAAACTTGCATTTACTTGCTTGGCACCTCATATCATGTGCATTTAAAATAAGAATTTAGTGAAAAAAACTTTTTGCAAAGAGTTTAAAACTTTTATAAAGGCACTTGTTAAAATGAAATTTGGGTTTTGGAAAAGCCTATTCTTAGAAAAAAAATGGAAATTTTCAATCTTTAGAAAAACAAAATGAAACCATTTGATTTGTAAAATAGATTTACCAAAAAGGGCTCTCTTTTCCAAAATTTGTTAAAAGTTTTGAAAAGGATTTAACATCTGGTTTTAAAGAAAAAACCTATTTGAGAAAAGTATCAGTTTATAAAACTTTGAGAAAATATAATTTCTATTCAATGTTTGGCAAAAATGATTTTCCAAGTATTCGAGAAAGATATAAAAGCGTCTTTGCATTTCATAAGGAAAAATAAAAACTTTGTTTTTAGCAAAATATTTTATGAAAATGAGCTTTGCAAAGTTTATGACAAAGGACTTTCCAAAAATCATAAAAGTATTTAGAGATGTTGTTTTAAAGTAAAATTCTTTTTAGAATTTATTTTATCAAAGCTGGAAAATGTTTTCTTTTCTAAATGCAAGGTTTGGATTCATTTTAACAAACAAAGGGCTTTGAGTGGGAAACAACTTTTGGGGAGAAAGCTATTTCAACAAAATTTAAGAAAAAGGATTTAAAGTATATTTGAAAATTTAAAAGGATTTCAAAAGCTCTTTGAAAATGATTTTTCCCAATAAAAGTTGCAAATGCAAAACTTAAGGTATTTTATAAAGTCTTGTTTTCAAATAAGCTCCCTTTCATCTAAAAGAGTTTAAACCTTTTAATTTAAAATTTTGAAAAATGTTTTAGGAAACAAGGAGAATGCTTTGAAAATGATTTGAAAAGGAATTTGACTTCTAAAATTTTTTTCCTCCAAGCAAAACCAAAATGTTTAACTAAAGAAACAACTGTAGGAAATCCTACTTTCAACATAGAGTCTTTGATGAAAATTAGTTTCCAAATGAAATCTTTTATAAAATAAATTTCCAAACTGAAACCCTATTTAAAAGAAAAGGAGGAGTTTATAAACTTGGAAAAATATTTAGAAAAATATTTTGAAGTGTTTGGAGGGAAAAGTTAATTTCAAATCTAATTTAAATTTCAGAAAAATGATTTCTAAAAATATTGTTTTGGAAAAATAAAATCTTTTATCCAAAAAGGGTAAACTAAAAATTTATAAAGGAAATAGTTCCAAATCAAAATTTTTATAAAATATATTTCATAACTTGACAAGAGGAAGATTTGCTGAAAAATAAGTGTTTGGGAAGGAGAAAAATTGCAATAAAAAATGTCAAAATCAATTTTAAAATTTCTAAAATTCTCCTAATGGGCTCTAGCCCATCTACTCTTTCTCCTCTCCCTCTCTCTTCTCTCTCCCCCCCCCCCCCCCCCCTTCTCTCTCAGTTCTCTCTCTCACCTCGCTATCTCTCTCCCTCTCTTCCTCCTCACACTCTACTCTGCAGCCCGCCCCCACCATACAGGAGGGAGACGTCGCGCCGCGCCCGTGACACCCCTCTCCCTGCAAAACCGCCTCCCTCAGCCCCTTGTTTAGCCCCGCCACTGACACCACCTGCCGCTTGGCTGCCACGCTTGGAGGAACGTCGCCACGTGCCCGTGCCCCTCTGTGACGCCACGCCCTCCCCTCCTCCTTTAAAACCCGAACCCAAGAGCTGCGCTCTCTCTTTTCCACTCCTCATCCGCCGCCGTCGCCATTGCCGCTGCGCGAGCTCGGGAGCTCGTCGCGCTGCCTCTCCGGTAAGCCCCGGCCTTCCCCACCTTGTCCACGAGCTCCGCCTCGACCTGCTCTTCCTCGCTAAAGCCCCCGTTTGCCCTCGTTCCTCCCCAGTTTGCCGGAATCACCTGTTGCTCGTAGGTGCTCGTCCGGTGTCTCGCCTCGTCGGTGAGTTCCTAGCTTTCCCGTTGCACGCCTCGTGCTCGCCACCTCACCGCCGTTGTTTCGCCCAGGTGAATCGGGCGCTGTATGGATTGAAACAGGCACCATGAGCTTGGTATGAGTGACTGAGAGCCTTCCTGACCGAGAAAGGATTCAGAGTTGGACGTGTTGACTCAACATTGTTCACCAAAGTGATAGATGGAGACCGCTTCCTCTGCCAGGTCTACGTGGATGATATCATATTTGGCAGCTCCAATGAAGCACTGTGCACAGAGTTCAGTCAAATGATGGCCAAGGAGTTTGAGATGTCGATGATGGGAGAGCTCAGCTTCTTTCTTGGGTTTCAAATCAGGCAGCTTCGCACAAGCACTTTTATCTCTCAGGAGAAGTACATCACCGACTTGCTCAAGTGATTCAAGTTGCAAGATTGTAAGCCCATACGAACTCCTATGGCGACTAATGGGCATCTCGATCTCGACACTCAAGGTACTCCTGTTGACCCTAAGCTCTATAGATCAATGATTGGTGCATTGCATTACTTGACTGCTTCTAGGCCGGATATAATGTTTAGTGTATGCATGGGCGCTAGATTTTAGGCCTCCCTAGAGAGATGCACTTAAAAGCTGTAAAAAGAATATTTAGATACCTTAAGCATACACCTAGCATAGGAATCTGGTTCCCGAAGGGTGCATGGTTTGAGCTTGTCGGTTACTCCGACTCGGACTACTCGGGATGCAAAATTGACCGCAAGAGCACTTCGGGCGCTTGTCACTTTCTAGGTAGATGCTTGGTATCTTGGGCCTCTAAGAAACAAAACTCCGTGGCGCTATCGACGGTCGAGGCCGAATACATAGCGGCAGGGAGTAGTTGTACTCAATTGTTATTCCTCACACAGTCTTTCTATGACTATGGTATAAAACTTGACCTGAGAGCGCTGTGAAGATAGCTTGCAATCCGGTCCAGCACTCATGTACCAAGCACATTGACATCTTTCACCACTTTCTAAAAGACCACATTGGAAAGGCTGACATTGTGTTTGAGCACGTGCGTACAGATGATCAGCTTGCAGATATATTCACAAAACCTTTAGATGAGAATAGGTTTTGCAAATTAAGAAATGAATTGAATATTCTTGATAAGTCAAATGCAAACTGATAGTTAGGCTGGACTACGGGAGTGGTCCCATTATAATACCTCTCCATATGAGTGTGTGATAGTTGATATTTATTCTTTATACTCGCTTCTCAAGTTGTTCTGGTAGCTTTATTACTTGTTCTTGAGAGCTAGTGCTTGGAAACTGAATCACTTACTCATATGAGGCTTAATTAATACACCTGCTAAAATGTTGCCCTGAACTTGTGCTAGGTAATCTAGAGCCACATGTTTCTCTCATTGTTATTCTAGTTCATTGGATAATCTAGAATCTAGCACGTGTAATTGGGAATTCTATTACTAGGGTAGTAGGATAGCCAATTGAGAACCTTTCCAAAATGTTGAGCAAAATAAAATGAATAAGCTGAAAAATATCCCACCAATTGGGACAGCAACACATTTTTTAAAAGAGGCGAAAGCCAAATGCTTTGAATAAATGAATAAAATTTCTCAACCAAAAACATTTTATCTCTTGAAGCTTGACTGCCAAACTTGTGATAGTTTAGCACCAATAGCGATGTTAGCTAGCATTCTCCCTTGCACCAGAATATCATGTTAGGAACTTGTGGCTATAGGTTCACCTTGTGCTTGTGCTCGGTTTAAGCTTAGTAAAGATCACATGAAAATAGCTTAATTGGAACTAAGTTGATGATGTAACCTTGCACTAGTCTTGATAGGAGTTGTGGTGAACTACTGGTCTTTTTTGACGTTGGTATAAATTATGAAGCTCACAAGTTCACTTTCTCATGTGCATTCGTAAAGTAGTGTCAGTTCAATTCTCTTTTTGCATTTTGCTAACAAGAAGGGGGAGGAAAATTGCAAAAACCAATCTTAATTGCTTAACAACTAGCTAAGGGAGTGGTGGAGAATGATATGTCTAATTATAGTGAGCAGGTGTTGAGGGGGAGCATGAGAGCTAAGAGCAAATTGAGCCCAAATTTCAATTTCAGCACTTAAATTCGTATGCATTGATTTAGGGGGATCTAGGATCAAGTTCATGTGCTTATGCTATTACTTGCTTGACTTGTTGTGCTTTGCCTGCTCTAGATCATTCAATTACTAGCTTGTGCTCAAATTCTAGCTCACACCATTGTACATATGTATCTTGCTCATGAATTGTCCCACTCAATGGGTTGTAGCTTGCTCATGCTCGGTTCTCATTCATATGAGTTGTATCTTGCTCATTGCCATGGTCATGCTTTGTGCATGTGTATCTTGCTATCGAATAGAATTGTGCCTTAGATGCATTGTATCTTGCTCTTGACTAGAACACATTCACATGTGTTGTAACTTGCTCTTGTTTGGATCGTGCCAACTTGCTCACCAAATTGACTAGAATGTGCTTAGGTTTGTTTGAGCTGGCTTGTGATGTGCTCTAGTTGGCTAAGGCTCAAACATGCTCAATACTTGGATCATGGATCGATGGCTAGTGCTTAAATGATCAAATATGGCTTGGATATTGGATTATATGCATTTGCATCTAACCCCCTGCCATAGACATAAGCACTTGTATTGCTTTGAGATTGTTTTGCAGGTCTTGTCACCAAATTGCCAAAAAGGGGGAGATTGTAAGTCCTAGGACTCATAGATATAGGGTTTTAGCATTTGGTGCCACGTCAACCACAATTAAGGACTTTATTTTCCTAGCCTTTCTTTTAATGATTTTGGTTGCGTGTGTGTCCGAGGCTCGAGCACGTTTGGTGCGAGTCTCAGGCTCTGGCAGATCGGTCCCATTGAGCACTCGAGTCGTCGTCTCTGTTCTGAGTTTGGGTGAGTCCAGAACATTCGAGAGCGATCGAGAGAGTGCCAGGTGTCCAAGGGATAGTTTGCTTTGGGTTGAAGTCACCTGAAGGGCCCGGAAGCATCCGAGGTACCTCGTGACGTGTCCGGATAGTTTTCGTAGCCACAAGTCCACTCAAAACCCTTAGGCGCGAAAACCTCCCGCCCAAGCCAAATCGGTCTTATCGGAATTCTAAAAGCCGACAAATATGCCTAACAACCGAGCCATGTATCTGAGGGAGCGAGACAAGAGAAGGGAGAGGCTGCCCGGTGGGCCTGCGAGCTGCCAGGCCCCACCGGACGCGTCCGATGGGCGACCGGTCACGTCCGGTGGCCAACGGATGGTCCAATGAGGGGCGATCCAGAGAGGGTGTTTTCGGGCAAATTTGTACGGTCAAGCCGACCAGATGCGTCCGGAGAGGGACCAGACGTGTCCGATGAAGACTGCGCGCTCTAGGTCTGAAGCGACCGAGCGCGTCCGATGAGTTTTTAGATGCAAAAATCTAAGGCGCCCATTTATCTGTCTTTGCTCCGATTCGCGCCACGTGTCCAGCTCAAGTTAGGGTCTATATAAGGAGCTCGTGGCTGAGTGAGGGGACTTGAGAGAGCTCTTCATTTGTGTCCCCTTGGCTTGTGAGTGTGTGAGAGCTTCCCCCATGGGTTCCCCCTTGCCCGTGTTCATCTCCAGCTAGGGTTTGGGTGTGAGAGAGGAGAGGAGAGGGAGAGAAGAAGCAAGGTAAGCATGGGTTTCCCTCTGTTCTCCCGCTGTTTTGCCCCTAGTTTCTTTGGGTTTTGGTGAGGTGTGGGTGGTCTCTCGGTTGTTCTTGCCGAGTGCTCTTTGCGTCATCCCGCCGGAGTTGAGTCATCCACCTTGCCGTCCCCAAGCTTTAACGAGGTCGTCTTCACCAACCGTTCTTTAACCTCTACACCAACGAAGCCCTTGCCTCGGGCAAGGCCACCAGCTCGTGACCGGGTGCTTCCTCTTCACGACCGAGGAAAGACGCTACGTCATCAACTCCAGGGCGCCGGAATTGTCGTCCAAGTTGTCGGGACGTGCCAAGTGACCAAGTCTCCGTCAAGCGACACTTGTACAAATACCTTCTTCACGAAGGTCGGCGCCACGTCTGTGGTGCCGGGGTGTCGGAAAAGCCTCCAACTTGTGGAGGATCTCGGCCTCGGTGTGAGGGTCGGGAGCGAGCCTTGTGCTTACAGCCTAAAAGCTCGCCGAGTGGATTTGCGGCCACAGGACGAGAGAATCCCGGTCTCTCTTCGGGGAGATTCCGCATCGAGGAGTAGGTGCTTTGCGCCGAACCTCGTTAAAAATCGGTGAGCCTCTTGTCTATTTACTTTCCGTATTTCTTAAGTGTCGCTTCGACTATCTTCATTTCCGTTGCTTCGGCTAGTTAGGCTAGTTTCATTTCCACGCATTATTCGGTATCCGTAGCTAGTGAATTAGTCAAATTAGCTCTCATCCTTAGCTTAGCTAGTTTAATTTGACTAAGAACTAAAAATACAAAAATAGAGGCTTAGAAATCACGCGATTGCTAGTTAGCAGGCGCCTGCACAGGTGGGTTTCGCGCAGGCAGCTGCTCTCACATGCAGATGCATACGGTAGTGCAGGCACTAGCTTCTAACCATGCACACACACGCTTACTAGATGTTAGTTGTATAGGTTCGTTTATTTTCTATTTAAAATTCTCTTTTTCATATCTATTTTATTCGAAGTCTAACTTGCGTAGAAAAAATTTCATAATTCTTATAAATTCCTAATCAACCCATTTTAATCCTTTTCTATTTTTTGATTTTTTTTTATTGTTTGTTATAGATTTATTTTATTTTTTATTTATTGTAGATTTATTTTGTTTTGTATTTATTATAGATTTATTTTTGTCTTTTGTTTTTAGGTAATTTGTTGTGTATTATTTATTATAGTTATATTTTTTTGTAAGTAATTTGTTTTGTATTGTTTATTATAGATTTTTTTTGCTTTTGTTTACTGTAGGTAATTTGTTGTGTATTATTTATTATAGATCCATTTTGTTTTTTGTAGGTAATTTGTATTATAGATTTATTTTATTTTATGTTTATTATAGATTTTATTTTGTTTTTTTTGCTATCACTTATAGATTTATTTTGCTTGCCGTTGGTCGCTGTTTCATGACGACGAAACGGAGCTGTTGCTCGCTGCGTGCAAATGGCGACGGCGACGAATGCGAACCACAGGCTGGCGCTAAGCGCAGCATTGAACACGAATACGTACACGAACGACGACGGCGTCTGCACAAATGGCTTAAGTGCAGGCGTCGGTCAATGAGTGTAACCCTAAAATTAGCTAATTAGTTCGCTTCACCCCCCTCGCGGCCTTAGATCCCTTCAAGTGATATCAGGGGCCGCTGCCGTACCCCTTCCCACGGTTGCTAGCGCGGGCCTATCGCACCGCGACACGCGTGCAGCCGGGACCCGCCGCCTGCAGCCGCTACGCGCCGTCTCCCCGACCGGCAGCACGGGCCGGCCAACACCGTCGCGCCACCCGTCCCTGGCGGCCCCCGCCACCACCGCACCCACATGCGCCTCAGCCGACAGCGCTGTGCCTCCGCCCAGTCGGGCGTCGCCACGTTCCCGCGCACCCCGACCAGCTGCACCGCTTCGCCTATCCGCCGGCGACACGTATCCCTGCGGGACCTGCCCGGTCGTCGCTCGCTCGTGCGCTGCGCTACGCTGCTGCAGCCGCTGCCGCCCGTAGGAAGCCGATACCTGTCGGTTTCTTTAGATTAGCCGCGGTTAACCCGGTTAGCCGGGTTTAACAGGTTTATTTTTATCCCTAGCCGGCTGAAACTTAAAATATTTATTCCCGTTGCATACGAACTCCAAATTGAGTGATTCCAGCGCCTATAGTTTTCTAATTTCCTCTAGCATTTTAATATATTTTTATATTATATGCTGGTTGTACTGAAACTTGTGTGTGTTTGTTGTTTTCTTGTATTTGTGTGTATGTGCCGCTGCGAGTAGATGTTGGTTGTTGTTGCTGTTGCTGCTGCGGAGACCCTGGAGCTGAAGGCGACGACGTTTAAGAGAACCTCTTCATTGAAGGCAAGAACGAGACTTGCATAATTGTTCATGTTGCTACCAAGTTTAAAGAACCCCGTTAACGGTGAAATGCCCTTTTGATTCTGTTAGGGCAGGAGTCATTAACGGGGGGATCAACTTTACTATTCCGTTAAAACTTACTTTATGCACAACATTTAGACTTTGGGTGTGTGTGCCTTGCCGTGTTGGTAATTCACTAGCACGACTAGCCTTTTCATTGACAACCCGTTACTATTCTTTAGCCTGTCCTTTGATTAGTTGTAGGATGTTTATATCACTATAAAAAGCTTATTTACGAAGTCGTGGCTTCGGGTTGGATTTTGGGCAAACTAAATAAACAACTAAAAGCAACTAGTCAGAGGGAGGCTTAGCAAGGTTGTGATGGGTTTGTGGCTGTGGTTTGGAGAGCCTTCTCTATTAAGGACTGGAACATGTGGCATTCTAGACCAAACCTTACAGGATAGCCGCATGCGCCTTCGGGTCCTGGCTGAGTGTTCTACGGAGTCCACTAACCGCTTGCTCGTAGGATGTCCGGTCGCGCATTTGTACTATTTCTCTAGGAAAAGGGGTTGCGCCCTCGGCTGAGGGGTAGGTACGAGCCCGCGACCGAACGACTTTAGTGGGGAACGACCCGGTGCAGCTTTCAGACTCAGCTGGTACCCTGTTGTGGCGATTGTCGGCCGGGCCGGGGAAACCTAAAGAGAGGACATGTGAAGTGGTGGGTGAAGTAGGTTGAAAGGCCTTGTACCGTATCTCCCTCTTTTGGGATAAGACGGGACCTGACGGGGAACGTGTCCACACTCTGCAGAGTTAAAACTAGCATGATAGCCATGTCCACGGATATGGACGGTGAGTGATGTTTCCACAGTGTAGTCTCACCTTTTAATAACAATTAATTTGACTAGTGGGTAGGATTGGGTTGGACTGGTGCGTGCCTGCACCTTCTTTGGTTATTAATAGGATTATTATGAGTGCATGCATCAACTCACTATAATTAAATAAATAAAACTTGTTAGAATAATAGATTTTTTGTAAAAGAGTCAATCCTATCCTTTGCCTTTGCATTACATTTAAGGACATCGTGCTTGCTGGCGAGCCACATCCTCATTAGATAAGAATTGTGGATTATTTTGGTCAGGTGACGAGCAAGAATTGTGGATTATTTTGGTCAGGTGACGAGCAAGGGAACTAGGAGCACTGAAGGGTGAGAGCTAGCTACGGCGTTCGAGCTGGACGTTGATACCTTTACCGCGTCGTTGGCTTGCTTCTATTTATTTCTGCTTAGTTAATATTATTTATTTTTGCTACTCTGATTGTGTTGGATCTTATGGTTATTTGTATTGTTTCGATGGGAATGACCATCGTTTACGTGTAAGACATATTGTCGCATGTTAAAACTTTTATTTCTTTAACTAATGTCTTGTGTACTGGCATTGCTCTGTCCGTCTTGCGATGCTTGTCCTGCGCGCATCGTCTGGGCGTTGATGTCTAACACCGGGGTCGCAACAAATAAATATGCAAAACCGAAACCCTAGCCAATGGGGCTCACAAATCAACAGTATTTATATTTTCAAGCAACAATTTTAAGAGCACAAGAGTTCTGTACATGGCATATAGAAAAAGAACATCACATATAACATGGAGCAGCTAGCTAAATATTCCTCAAGTTTCCATGAACTCTTCTTTTCTGAAAACAGCTAATGACCAGCATAACAATGACTATCTTAAATATACACAGAAATTTCATGCTTAGCCCAATGTTGGGCACATTATTGTAAGATCAAGTGTTATCCACACGGGAGTAGGCCAGTTGGTCCAAAGCTGAGGGGACACAAGCTCCTCCCTTATGCCACTCTCCAGGTTCAGAATTCCTATATCACGGTGATTATCTTTGTATCCTGTCATCCAATATTCATTATCATCGGTGAAATAGACATGATTTGCCTTGAGAGTTGGATAGTCTTCAGCACTAAGACAAAGTGATTGATTATGCCCAAGAAACAGCAAATGGCCATCCAAACTATTTTTTCTCACAAGCTTTCCAGCTTCTGTGTCAACTTTAAAAATCTCGACTTTCTCAATATTACAGACTAACGTTGCAGGATCAGCATCTTCATCATGGTCATCCAACTCTCCGAGTCTCCAAACTTGCAACAGATCGTCACATGGAGTCTGAACAATGTAAATATTCTCATTCTCATAGGCAGCAGGTTTTGTCCTGCCAATAATAGACTTCGATATGACCACAGGACCTCTGAGATTGAAGGTGAAAATTTCTCCAAGCGCTGTCACTGCGTATAACAGACCATCCCTGTAGATGCAGTCCTTAAAAAAATAGTGCGGTGGCAGCCATGTCCACTTGTCATCCCCCAACCAAGCAAACGAAAGATGCCAATATGGATTGTGGATAAGCACCACCAAATATTTTTCTACAGATGTATCGTAAAATACAAATGCCTTCGTATAGAGGTAATCCCGCAGCTTGCCAAGAGCGAGGGTTCTCCGAGGGGCATAAGCAAAACGCCTCTGTGCAGTGTGGAATGAGTGACCATACTTGGAAAGTGTACCCAAATCATCAAAGATGGGAGCCACGTGCTCGATGGTGATCACCGACGGGAGAGCAATCTGCTCTCTAGTGATTGGATTCACAAGGTGCATCTCGGATCTCTCATCAGCAGTAACCAGCCAGCCATTTGAGGATCCAATCAGACTCCTGCCGCAGATGGCTGGGTCTGGGAGAGTTAACTTGTAGGCTCTCTTTTCATTGAGGCTGTAGAGACAAGCAACGTTCTCACCGGCAGATTTGGATGTGTACAGGAGGCATGGTGTCTGGTTCATATTGTACTGACGAAGCATGCGCAGTTCGGTATACACCGAGTGCCAAGAGGAGCAAACAGAGCCTGCCCGCACGAGGTCAGGGATCTGCAGGAGGGAAAATATATCCATCAGGATGTCCGCTGGCAGCTCCAGCAATTTGCTTTCCACAATCTCAAGATGCAAGTATTCATCTTTTTTTATTTTCTTCCGTAAACTAGGAGAAACAGATAGCAGCTTCGGCAATGCTCTGAACAGTAGAGAGCACAAACTTCTCAGGCGTGTGGCTAGTCTCCATAAGCTCATTATCCTAGCTATACTACAGGCCTCTATTGGAGTAAAACTGAACCTTTCGGATGAGAAAAAAATGCTTCTTCAGGACAATTGCAAATTGGCAATCTTTGATGGAGCAAAACCAGGACTTTTCGGGAGACAAACTATCAGTATTTCTGCAGGACGCTTGCAAAGTTGAACGCTTGCAAAGTTGCAATCTTGGACGAGGCACACCGAGGGAGAGATCTCATGGCTTATAGGCACACCGAGGGAGAGATCTCATGGCTTATATTTGCAGGGAGACCAACCAACCGAGGCCTCGCTCCGAATCAGAGTAGGACGGGAATCCGAGTCCAAGAACGGCAAATTCGTTTCCCTGACATATCCTTCCTGTATTAGAACATCAAGTCCGAAAAGGATTCCTCTCAGAAAACAAACCCAAAGAAAAAAAAAAGATTGGACATCGAACCCGGGGCCTGCGAACCCGGGGCCGCGTCGTCGTCCGTGCCTTCGCGCCGTCGCCGCCCCGTGCCCGCGCCGACGCCGCCGCCCCGCCGTCCACGAGTCGCGCCGACGCCCAGTGGCCGCGCCGTCCACGAGCCGCGCCGACGCTGCCGAGCCGCCGTCTCGTGGCACCGCCGTCGCCGCCCCGTGCCCATGCCTCGCCGCCGCCGACGTCGTGCCTCGCTGACCCGAGGTAATCGCCGCCGTTCCCTAGTGTTGCCTACGATCTGTTCTTGAGCACTGTTGTAGAGGCAGTGGGGCCGCCGTCCAGGGGCCGTCGCCGCCCCGTGGCCGCACCGCCGTCGCCGGTGCCGTCCTTGAGTCCAACGACCAGTGGTCGCTGCCGCCTAGAAGGTACTTCTCGTAGTGATTTAGTAGATGAGAGGGTAGATGGGAAAAGGAGGAAGGGGAACTAGGCTTGATAATTGATTCTATTGATGCAATTAGATGAGTCCTCCTATGTCTTCCTCGCTCTAGATGGTGGATTCGTGAGGATTAATTGGTTTAGAAGAGGAATCTAGCATGCAACAGGTTTGGGCGAGGTTTCGATCTATTTAGGGCGTGATTCAGATCTTGGTCATATTTCACCCCCCTCTAGCCGCCTGGCTCGGGTCTTCAGATTCAGAGTTTGGTCCTATGAAAGAAATTGCTCGTCTATGTTCTAGCTTCGTTTCGAGTACAAGAGCGCGATAATCGGATAAGTGGGTTGGGAGTTATGTTGATTTTAGTGTTTGCTGTCCGAAAAGTTAGTTTCTGTCTTTAAAGGTCTATTGTTCCTAGATGGGCTATTTTGCGGGAGAGCGATTGTTGGTTTGGTGTAGATTATCTTCGTTGCTCTTATAGATAGCGTTCTTTTGAGATTTATTATTATGCTCTATATCTAGGTGGAGGTATGGAATCGACGTCGACTACGCATCATCCTAGTTCTTGCGGTTGAAAGGCAAGTATATGTTAAACATATAGCTAATTGATTGAATATGACTTGTTGGTTTAATGCTTTGTGCCTAATCATGAACTGTGGTCGGATTATGTTGTTTGTGCTATGACGGAAGTGAAACAATTGCATGGTAGATAAATGCATTATTGCATCATACTGCATATGAGCCGGGTCGGTGAGAAAGTCACTTTTGACTTAGTCCGTTTCGGTCAAAGTGGCTGGTCCGGAGTGCTCTGGAGGAGACATACGCATGTGCATTGCATTTCATCGAATGGATGAGAAGTGGTTTGGTTGGAGTATTTGGATTGACGATTGTCTTTTGTTTCTAGTGTGAAGAGAATGAACTTATGGAAGTGATTTTCTGGTTGTCGTATTTGTATTCCCTGATTGTCTATACATATACTTTGCTGAGTATTCTCCAATACTCACTCTTGCTTTATTTGGTTTTTAGGTACAAGTGATGTCAATTATGCATGGGGATGGGCAAATAGAACCTGGACTAGAGTACTCACTACCTCTCACATTATTTAGTACAATTGGTTTCTTATGAGATTTATTTAAATGGTTGAGTCTTGTGTATAATTGAGAGTTGTAGTTATTGTAGGTTTTTAAATTGGCTACTGGTTGATAGAATTGTTTATTTGATCTCTTGATATAAATTGCCTGTCGTGGATATCCTTATAAACAAAGGAGATGCTGTCAAAATTTTATAGATTTTGGAAAGTTAGTAGCATTCTGGGTTCTCGTGGAACCGGGGTGTTACAGTTGGTATCAGAGCGGGCTTTAGGTCCGTATGGGTGTAATGATTTAGGAGGCTAAATGTGCTGGCTAAATGTGCAATATATAAATATGGAACTCTTATATAATAGTGTTGAATGAATTAATTATTCAAGACCTAACACACTGGTGCACCATAGGATGGGAATTGGGTTGCATTGCATTTATGCCTATAAAAGTTGATGTTATTATTGATTTATGCTTTGGTGGTAATAGCTATGTTTTTCCTATATGTTTTTTTATGAGGTTATTGTACGTGGTTTCATTAAGAAGTAAGATGTGCTGGTGGTTCGTGATGTGGTGTTGTCTGTGTTGAGGCTTTGTTGAAGACTTTGGTGCCTTGAGTTGTAGAATGAGATTTACTTTTGTTAGGACTTCTGTATCGGTGTTTAGATGCTTTGCTCTAGTCTTCAAGTTATGTTTCCCAATGTTGTCTTTGACGTGTGTGGAATTTGAAGCTGTGGTAGTCATTAGCCTTAATTGTGGAGGCATTTTTTTGGTGCACACCGTTGGTTCTTTAGGGTTGAAAGATATAGTTTAGTTTCCTCTCGAGTTGCTGAGTTGCCATTAAATGTATGGTGGAGTGTGACAACGACTTTCCTCTTGGCTTTCGAGCTAATCATTTATTCCTTACGGGCCTTGACCTGTTTTCAAACCAAAATTAAAGAAGGGAGCTGAAGAGTTGTTACCCAATAGTCCATATCATCGTTGTGCCCTATCTTATCTAGAAGTGCCCGTGTTTCTACAGCAAAGTGAGGTATATATTTTCTTCCTTTATGATATAGAAGCTTGGCCACTTGGTTTACTTTCTCTTGTATTTGGCATTTTCTAATGATTTTTCTCTTTGTGCTTTCTGAGGTTTGTTTGGGTGCCTTTTCGGGTGAGTTGTTGGATCGGTTGTTTGGGGGTCGACCTCGAACTTTTATTCGTGCCCAAAGCAACCTTTCCATGACGATTAACTGTGCTTTTCACTCTAGTTGCATCGAAGTAATGGATCCAGGGTGTTACACTATGTGCACGTGTGAAATCTGGTTACACAAATAAAAACGTAATCTTGACTGTTGCAATGCCAATTGCGTAACATTATTGGATTGATTCGCTGAAAAAGAAAACCATTGTTGGATTGCTGTTCACTTGGTCAGCCATGATTCTTTTCACTTCAGCTACAGTAAATGGGTAAAAAGTTCTTTTGGTAGATTGGGTTGAAAGTAGAGTATCTAAGGGTGCTTTAGGTGTGACAGGCTTACGGCTATGCATGATGATATGAATGAAAGGTGAAAAAAAGCAAAAATTACCATATTATTGCTGAGTTCTTACAATACTTGACATGTTTGTTTAGTTGCACACAGATAGTAGCAAGTACTAGTCATTCTTTGTTCTGCATACTGCTTCTTTATTCTCCATTGATTCTATGTGTTCAAGCATCAGTAGTGATTTCTTTAATGGAATATTATGCACCTTTGCAATGAAAAGCAAATCGTCTTTTAATTTCAGGAAGCGATGTCACGTCGGCTGAGTGATGCTACAACTGATCTGTCCAGTAATGACAGTTCATCTGAGAAACAAAAGCCACGCAAGAAGTTGGACTCTGTTTCAGCTAAGACAAGAGCTGCGGCCCCGAAAGTTATGCTTCATGATGCTAACTGGACTGATGGCAGCATACCATTGGATGCAGTTTCAGATAAACTATCAAAGATTGGGAAGGTAAGCTTTTAACTATTCCTGCTAACAATCTCCATTTTTTTATTTTTTTCTACTGAATTCCTTGCATTGTTTAATGAATTTAAAGGAAGCAATTGAACGGAGAGATGCGGCAGCAGGTGCTGCAGCCGACGCCCTACAAGAGGCGTTGGTCACAGAATCAGTTATCAGGAACCTAAGGTAATTGAGAACCATCCTTTGACCATCTGATATAAAAAAATTATATATGTCATTCAGCAGGATCTGACAGTCATAATATTGTGCTTATTGCAACCAAAAATCCATTGCTGTCTGCAGCAAGTTTTCTGAACTTTGTTCGTCGTCAAAGGCCTCCAATCCATTCCCAACAGTCGATCTTTTCCTTGCTGTGTATGTTGATACCCTCAAATGGAAGAAAATAGCAGAGTCCACAGCCTCCAATGGAGGAGATGAATCTGCAACCTGGGAGAAATCAACTGCACATTGGGTTGAAGCAGCATTAGCAACTGAACTGGAGGTCCTCAAACTAATCAGCAATGCCACTGAAGCCATCTCCCAGAAGAAGAGCTCCGATAAGCCGAAGGATCCTTCAGTGGAACCGCCAAGAACAAGTGTATCTAAGAGGCAATCACATGGAGCTTCTGCAAAAGCCCAGACCAAGGTCTCACCAACCCCTGCAGTGAGCGGCAAATGGAACAAAACTCAGGGCATGAACGAGACAGCTGAGCTCGCTAAGACTTTGTCGCGCGAGATGCATGTGTGGTTCTTGAAGTTCGTGGATGAGGCCATGGATGTGGGCTTCCACCTGTTCGAAGATCAGAATGTCGCAAGCCGGGGAAAGCAGAGCAGCCACATAACAATGGTTCTGTCCCAGTTCAAGAGGATCAGCGACTGGTTGGATGGGGTAGGGAAGACCGCAGAAGAGGAGGCAACCAAGGAGAAGATTGAGCGCTTGAAGCGCAAGATATACGGGTTCGTCATCAGCCACATGGGGTCGGCGTTTGAGAGCTCAGTTTCAGTCTCGTCAAGGAGTTGAGGGATGCTTCAAGCTGTGAGTGTCCCATGTTCATTTTTTGGAAAAAATTAAGGTCTCATAGTTCTATGACGAAGAGAAGTGGGCTACCATTGTAGCTATCTATGATGTAGTTTGTTTAAATTTTTAATTAACCTTTTGGTTTGCTATGTGAATAAGTTAATTTGTTTGTGGTCTTGGAATGCCTGGTGTGCTTTTATTATCAGACAGGAAGGGAACTGGTTCAGTTTGCATCGCATCACCAACTGGAAGATTCACATTGTTGTGTCCTTTCAAATGCAGTTCATGTGGTCGGTGTTATGTGCACAAGATATTTTGTTCCTTATGGAAAATAGGGATGCAAGTAATCTGAGATGAGCTGCATGACAATTGACTAGCTATATTCAATTCAATTAAATGTACTGAAACAAAATACACTTGATTTACTATGTTTGCATGGTATATTCCCTCCGCTCTAAATTGTATTCCCTCCATTCCAAAATATAGGGTGTGCATGTTTCAAAAGTCAATGTTTAAAATCTTTGACTAACAATTAAGTAAAAAATGTACATGTTTTAGTATATGCATATAATATATTTTGATCCATATTTAAAAGTATTTTGACATGATGTTAGTTTTGTAGTTGCTAATAACATATTTTGAAATAAATTAACGGTCAAAGTTATACTTTGAAGACCGTACAAAAAATTATATGCCCTATATTTTGAAACGGAGGAAGTAGTTCGCTATTGACTTTTGGATATTATATTTGCTCATTCGCTTTATTCAAAAAATATATGTATATATTATTTATTTTGTTGTGATTAGTTTTATCATTAAACATATTTTACGTATGACTTATATTTTTATATGTTTGCACTAATTTTTGAATAAAAAGAATGATCAAAAGCTGTGTTTAAAAGTCAATAGTGAACTATAATTTGGAACGGAGGGAGTAGTTTCCAGTCTAGCTTGATTCGATGCGTCGGGGATGCTCTTCGGTGTCAAACATGATGCTTCAGTTCTTTTTTTAGCAGACTTTAATTCAGTTTTTCCATTTCGTTTTCCAATTCTTGTGGGCTTGTTCGTTCGTGCTGCTGTCTGAAACGTGGACTCTGTGACGGAACAAAGGGAACTGGGCTTGCCGTCTAGGCAACCTGGTCATGCTTATCATCTAATAGTTTGTGGGAGCTTTGTTTTTCTCCTTTATATTGCTTGTCTTGACATGGGAATTGCTTATTAATAAACATCTGTAATTGCCATATGATTTTTGTTTGATGCAGAGGCTGTAAGTATTCCCTTTTTTTTTGTGCGTGCATCTCTGTTTAGCCCTCAAGCTTCGTCGGAACTAATTTCTACGCTTGCAGCGGCGTGCTTTTGGCCATCGATTTTATCTTATTTCTATTTTGAAAATTTTATTTCCAAATTTCTGAATTTTTTAATCTAAGCGGTTACAATCTGGTCCACTGAAATCAACAGTGTATTTCTTTTATTTTCTTGATTTATGTGAGATTTTATCTAATTGACGCGATGGTTTTGTTTTGTTTCTGTTTTAATTATATAATAGGCCTCGAAAATGTTTGTCAATCTCCCAAAGACAAGTGAAACCAAACTGGAGAGACTTTTCAAACCGCTCCGGCCAGCAAGTTGTTTAATCAAACCAGCAGGTGGTTTCATTTTCTTGTTGAAGTTAGGCTACGATAGGCTCTCCGAACTAACTGGAAATGTTCTCAAAATATAACCAATATCAACAAATAAGCAAATTAGGGCCTTGTTTGTTTCAGAATAATGTTAAGTTGTGTTTTACTGTAGCAAATTTGTGACCCTTCAAAATACGTTTTAACAAGTTCAAAAAATTATGAATTTTTTTTTACAAACTTTAAGAAGAACTATTTAAAACCCCACAAAAATGACTATAAAACATTACATCATTTGACTTATAAAAAATAACAAATTTTCATTTAATTTAATTGTTTGACGAGGATTTTTTTTTTATGGCGTCAATCGGCCCGCAACCCTGGGATTATTTGACCCGAAACCAGTCCAGCCCAAATCTGGCCCATTATCAGAAAACCCTAATTACCAGTTATAAATACTGGTTAAGGGGCAAACCCTAAAGGGGGAGGCAGAAAAATCAGGCGGCGGCTAACAAAGGGAAAAAAGAAGGTAAAAGGGGAAGGGGGCGGCACCCTCCCCATCTCTTGTTCCCTCGAGCTCTCTCTCTCCCTCTCCTCTTGGACTGCGCAGGCAACAGAGGGGGGAGGCCGGCGCACCTCCCCCAAGTCATCCGGACGGCGCGGCGGCAGTGACCCAGCGGTGGCGGCGGCCTAGCGGCGGTAGTGGCCGGCGTACCACCCCCTTCCTCATCCACGCGCCCGGCGCGGTGATGCCGCCCCATCTCCTCTACGCGGCGGCCGGTGCCGTCCCCTGCTCGCCGGCGACGCCTTGCTCCAGATCTACAACGGCGGCGGCGCCCTGCTCGACGCAGCGGCCGGCGCCTCCTCCTTCATCTTTGGCACAGGTGGCGCCGCCCCTCCCCGTCTCCGCCTCCCAGCCGCAGCAGCACGGCGCCGCCCCAGCCTCCACGCGTGACGCCGCCCCGGCTAACTCAACACCGGCGCCGCCTCGGCCTCCACCGCGCACTGCGCCGCCCCAGCCTTCACCGCGCACGACGCCGCCCCTGTCCATCTCCACGGCCGAGACGCGGCGGCCTCCCGTCTTCCACACGCCGGCGGCGGCCGGCACGCTGCCCCGTCCAGCCCCCGATTTGCGCCGCCTTTGCCTCCCTGGTGCGCCACCTCGACGCCGGCCCGGCCGGCGCGCCGCCCTACCTCGGCCTCTAGATCAGCGACGCCATCCCCTGTTCACGGACGCAGCCCCGACCTCTTCGCCACGCTGCCGGGCCAGACCCAGTACGGCAGTGCCCCTTCCTCCTCAGTGCCCCGTCCAGATCCACGGCGGCCCCAGCTCCCGGCGGCGCGCCGCCCCTGCTCCAGATCCGGCAGCGGCCCCCGGGACGGCCAGCACGACGACTACCTCGGCCCGGCGCAGGTCCAGACCATCTTCCACGGCGAGGGCTCCCCACGGCCGCCGAGCCTCCTCCCCCGGTCCAGTACGGCGGCGCACACGCCTTCCTTGTCCACAATCGTCCCGGCGTGCGGTTCTAACGGCACAGTGGCCCGACACCATGGCGACATCCTCTCCAACCTCGCCTCTGCCCACCTTTGACCACGGCGGCGTGGCCGACATGGCGCTCCTCCTCTAACGCGGGCGCGGCGACGACTTCACCTCGGCGCTTCATCTCCGACCAACGGTGGGGTCCTTTCTTCCACGTCCACAGACGGCGGTGCTCCCCCTGTCCCTTCGGCACACAGCTGCGCCCAGATCCAACGGCACGGCAGTGGCGGTGCCCCATCTCCAACCAACGGCGCGGCCAGCCCCATCGTTACCACCGGCGACGACCTCTTGGCGGCGACGGTCACCCAAAGGCCAACCTCTCATCTACAGGGATTGGCTCGGCTCCTCTTCCACGGCACGGCGGCGTCCAAACCGACGGCGGCGACCTGTACTCCTGGTGATGTGGCCTCAACGACACCGGCGACGACCCGTTCCCCATCTTCGGATCATGGCGGCAGCCTGCCCTTCTCCAACCATGGCAACGTCCTGATCTCCCCACGGCATGGTGCAAGCGGCGCCCGAGGTGGCCAGCGTGCCCTTGACCTCGGCCTGGAACGCAGTGACCATCTCTTCCCCGAAACCTAGATCCACACGAAGGCGCACGGCTCCGTCCTCTGATTCAATGCCCGGCGTATGGCGGCGGCGGCCTGGCGTGCGGCGGCGACATTCATCTCTCCGGCGTGACGTCAGGACTCTTCCTTCGGGCATCGCAACAACAACATCGTCCTCGGCCCAATAAAGACGGAGGCATGTTCCTCGTCTTCCCAACACGTAGTCGATAACGGCTCTGCCGCCTCTACTTCGGCATCTCGAGGCTCGACGTGACCCTCTCCTCCAAATCCACGCGACGGCGTGTTCCCCCGGGCGCCTTCAGCACCAGCACGCGGCGGCCATATGCTTCCTACCATATTTCAGTCCAAGTGGTGGAGGCCGGTTTGCTTCTCCACCATGCAAGGCCGCACTCGCAGAACATCCGATCTGCAAACCAAGAGGATGACATCGACTTCGTTATCTTCTCCAGCAACTCCGTCAACACCGGCGGGATCGATCTTCACGTTGACTATGATGGAATTCCGTCCCGTTCCGATGAACCCGGCCGCGAAGGCGAACAAGATCCTGAAGGCCAACGATATCGTGGAGATCCCAATTCCACGGTACCGACATACCTCCTACTGACGGACTTTCCTCTAGGAGGAAGATGCTCCAATAAATATCAAGACGATGATGAACATCCCATCAACGATACCGTGGAGATCCCAATTCCAAGGTACCGCCCAACTCTACTGATGACGAACATTCCATCAACAATACCGTTGAGATCCCAATTCCACGGTACTGTCCAATTCGACTGATGACGAACATCCCATCAACGGTCCCGTGGAGATCCCACTTCCGCGGTTCTGCCCAAACTCTACTGATGACGAACATCCATCAACAGCATCATGGAGACGATGACTCCAGTGACTCTAGAAGCCGTTCGGCGATCTTCTCCAACGACTTCACCAGCATCGACGGAACCTGCCGTCACATCAACCTAAACGGAACATCGTTCCAGCAAGCTTGGCTCTGAAGGTGAACAAGATCTCGAAGGCTGACGGTATCGTGGAGATCCAATTCCATGATACAAACCAACTCTCCGACAACAAACATCCCGTTAAGGAGATCTTCAACATCTTCCTCCGATGACGAACATTCCATCAAGGGTACCGAGGAGATCCCAGTTCCACGGTGCCAACCAATTCTCCTGATGAAGAATATTCCATCAAGGGTACTATGGAGATCCCAGTTCCATGGTGCCGACCGACACTCCTGACGAGAATATTCCGTTAAGGAGGGTCTCAATACCAATATATCAGCTCCGGTGATCAAGACTCGTCAACGACAAGTCCAAAAGCCGACAAGCGGGAACATCCCCGATGACGCAGCGAAGTCGTCAACTTCAATTCCAAACTGAGTGCTAACCGTGCATTCCACAAGTTCAACTACTTCAACATGAAGCTTGACGAGGATAAGTTCAAGCGACACGGGCGGGCATAGCCAAATGTCAAGGCTGTGCTAGGCATTACATGGGCCCTGGTTACCCCATGTATTCTACCGTCGCCACCTCAATCCGCCATCCACCAATATGCACGGTGAACCACGAAGCGAAGAGAAGAAGAAGACAGTCCCAGCAGCTTAATCGGAGGTGTTCCGCAAGCTGGCTTGCTAACCGGGTGTCCTTCTGAGGTCCCGGGATCCAGAACCTGACGATCACCTGAGCAATAAGTCTAGCCTATCAGGCTACAGATGTCTAGCCAACCTGGCTACGGAGCGCAATATCAACAAGGAGTTGTACTTCATTCTGACGATGAAATATAAACGACCTTGTCCCCTTTTCTTTTGTGTATTTTTGATAAATACACTGGCACGCCCGCAAACGCGTCCCGCGCTGTGGAATTTGTGTGCGTCACATTAATTTAATTTAATATGAAACAAACAAGGCCTAGATCGACCCAAGAGAACACGTCTAATCTCTATCAAGGTGGTTTCGTTTTCTTCATTAAGCTATTAATCTGGGTCGCTGCTTTTGATGATGAGTGATGAGTAGTACGTGTATGTGGGTCAAAGTGAGGCTTTGGCCGGGCTGCAAAAAGTCTCGAGGGAAGTAAATGGTGCCCCAGACCTTGATGTTCCTGGCTTGCACAAAAACAGCACTAGCTATCCACTCCCTCGCGAATAATTCTCATTTCGAACGATCGTTCTCCGAGATATAATTCTGATCACTAATTGTTAGTACATTTTATTTACAAAAACACACTAAAACTATAACATTATGAAAATACCTTTTAAGACGAATCTACTTCACGTTAGTTCCTCGAAAGATTACAAGTTTTAAAGATTCGGCTTGTTTATACTTTTAAAAACGGAAATGCTATGGAACAGAGGGCCGTTTCAAGAAATGAGCTAGTTTGTATCAGGGTGCATGGTTGGCGTCTGCATGTGTCATGATGACGTCAGCATAAACCAAGATAAAACTTTGTAACATATAAAACCATGTGAAACTTTTCTATAACTATGTGAAAACATATGTAACTACATGAAAACCATTTGAGACTTTCTGGTGATCCGTCGAAAACAATTCTAACGGATCACCTTAGACTAGCAGCTCCCACGCTTAATTTAAACTGTAAATGTTTGTGAGTGGAAGGAGTGTCGGTTATAGCTTTTTGGATGATAAGCGTATATGTGTGCCTGTAGTTGTCGTATTGCGGGAAAATTATCCAAATAACACTTAATTTGTTGCCACAAAACAAAATGACACCCAATTCGTCTGTATTTCCCATATAACACCGATGCAATGATTTTTATTCCCAAATGACATTTTGGTTTTTTTTTCTCATTTTCTCCTTTTCTCCTCCTTTTGATGTCCTTCTGCACCGGCGGCCACCTTGTTGTTTAACGCTACCACTCTGTCTGTCGCCCTCGCCGCTGCCCCTTCGCCATCGTAGTCTCCGCCGCCATCACTTGCATCGGAACCACCACTCACATCGCGCCGTTGCGTCGCTCGCATTGGCGGCGCCACTCACGTTGCCGCTGTCATCGTCGTTCCCGCCGGCACCACCGTTGTCGCCACTGTCGTCGCTCCCGCCAATTCCCGCCAGCGCTACCGTTTCCATGACCACCGCCGACGCAACAAATAAAAATAAAAGGAGAAAAGCGGAGAAAATTGAAAAAAGGGAGGAAAAAGAGAGGAAAAAATGCCAAAATATTATTTGGGAATAGAATTCGTTGGCTCGGTATCATATGAAAAATAGTGACGGATTAAGTGTCATTTATTTTGTGGCAACAAATTAAATGTCATTCGCGCAATTTTTCCTTCATTGCATGGGTGCAGGGGGCGAGGTGACGATCCCTGGACGGCAATGGAAGATGTGTTCATGCCGGCAGCAGTGTGGAAACGTGACACCAGCGTCCAGCGGGCAGCTCCGGATGGAGACGTCCAACGGAACACGGAGACCCACGAGTGGCACGTACTGCCGCCGCCCAAACACGCCTCTTGCTGCATCATGGCGAGTTCCAGGC